>CP092882.1:7649722-7912590 GCA_030710605.1 Cordylochernes scorpioides | reverse complement strand
AACCGCTGGGAGGGTTCACGACTGATGAGCCAGGCCCTCCCATTAATTTTTGCCATTGCAGTAAGGGCAGTAGAAATTGTTTAATTAAAAAAAAATCATACGCGTCTATAATAGTTTCGAATTTTGATAACAGATGGCGCGCTAATGCATCATAAGATATAGATGCACCATGTACATCTCTCTCTAAAAAATGCATGCAAACATAATTTGAACTTGCAGTATATTCATATGATCACGCGTGTTTTTTTTTTTTTTTTTTTTACTTTTTTGTACAAAGGGGATCCCATTTTCTGCTAAAAACCTTAGGATTGCTATATATTTTTGTTGTGATATATGCGTACAAGCGAAAAAACTCGGTGAACGATTAGGTAACAACCTCGATTCCCGACAGTCATGAACCGGGATTGAATCCCACGTTAACATTTTGTTTAATATGTGAATAACTTTCACATATTATTTATTGTTTCAATTATCATATACTAGGTTGCTCTTGTTGAGCGGTACCTAATAAAGTGATTTTGAAAATAATTATAGAAAAAAAAAAAGAGATACGTGGACCAGTGGGTAAAACCCTCGATTCCCGACAGCCATGAACCGGGTTCGAATCCCGCGTTTGGACCCTTTGTTTTAATATATGAATAACCTTCATATATTAATCATTGTCGCAAATATCATAAACTAGGTTGCTCTTTTTGAGCGGTACCTAATAAAGTGATTTTGGAACAAGGAAAATAATTATGTGCGACAGCATCAGGTTTTGGCAAATTCAAACAAAAGCCAACAACCAGTATACCATGGTTTCAGGATATGGCCCTCATCAGTATAGGGACGGCTTTGATTTCATAACATCCTACGAGAAGGATTATGGAATCGACAGAATCTGCCATAAAGGTGCTTAAGCTGGTGCTCTATAGTGGTAGAGCCTCTTTTCAGGCCAGAACACAATAAACAAAATACATTGGTTTAATGTATTTAGAGGCAAAAGTACTCCATTGGGTACATGAATACCATCCTCCTGCAATCTTGGATTATATTTAGATGCTCGGAGTGTATACATTTTCGTCTTTTTTTTTTTAAACCCTAATAATTAATCCTCTTCTTTTTCACTTTTAAATTCTTTTTTTTTTCTACATTTAAGCGTACTTACGCCAATTTGGTCTTAACTACTTATTCCTTGATTTTTCATCAAGCTTCTAGGACCAGTATATTTGGTCGTTAAGGTACAGCCTGCACCACGCTGACGAAGGCTAACAGTAGAAACGCGCATCTGGGTAGCTTTTCTTGATTTATCAATAAAATGAGTAGGCCAACTTAATAAAGTTGTAACTAACGTTTAGTTGGTATTTATTCCTAAAGATGGCGCTTTGTGCCACCTAAAATGTTCCTTGAGTCATTCGTATGTACATACCCGAGGTGCAGGCGGTGGATATGGCGCACTTGCTGGCCAGCCAGTGCAGCGTGGACATGTTCCTGCTGGACTGGGAGCGGCCCGTGTTCCGCGTGTGCGTGGGCGTGGACCGGGAGCAGGGCACGCTGGAGACCAAGGAGATGCAGGCCGGCAGCGTCAGCGTGTGGCGGACCTACTTCGTGGCCAATGAATGGGCCAACCTTCAGACGTACCGCAGGGTCAACCTGGCCTTCCAGACTGTCACCTGTCTACTGCTCCTCAAGGTATGCCACGCTGTGTTCTTGTAGCGTCTGCCAGGTCTCATATTGAATGCATTATTTTTCTTGGTGCGACGGCGCCGTCTGTCTCCCGTGGGTACAGGATAGCCATAAACGAAACACGTGGGATCGCTAAGAGAATATATGTTCGTCTTAATAAACATTGAATTCTGGCCTTAAGTATCTGTTTCATGATTTTTTCAGGATGCCTGAATGACCAGTTTTTTGGTCGTTGAGGTACAGCTTGCACCACGCTGATGAGGGTCAACAGCCCGAAACGCGTCCGTGGTTAGCTTTTCTTGATTAATCAAGAATGGGTATTTGGCCAATTCTGGAATAATTAAAAATCAACTAAAATTGTTGATATTTATTCCGATAGATGGCGCAAGCCATCAGCAACTTTCAGTTGCACGATAAGGAGAAGCCTTTTTTCTTAATTGAATTCCTCTGTCATTTTCTGATGACCTTCAATGGGCCACGTTTCTTTCCCAAACTTACCAAGACTTCTTCATTTTCTCATCCTCTCAACCCATCTTTCCACACCTCCTCCTCCACATTCTATTGACACTGTGTCTCTGATCCAATCAGCCCCACACTTCAAATCAGACTTCGCTGGCCTCTTCTTTAATTCTTGGCCAAGTCCTCACGACCCTCCATTTATTACACAAGTCCAACCACACCAGTGAATGCAAATAATCAAAACAGGGCTCTGGCACACTTGTACAAAGTCGAGCTATTTTTAATTATTATTTTTTATATATTTCGACATGTAGTGCACTTAATAGTTGCAAACCCCTACTCACTATAAGTTTCATGAAATAATAAAGATCACTTTCACCGTAAAGGCGCCATGTGTAGGGATCAGTTCGACTTTTACACTTACAAGATAACAGAGTCCCGTTTGGTTGCGCTTGCATTCACTGGTGGGATTGGACCTGGGGAAAAAAACCGGAATCATTGAAGCCAATTATTTTATTTAAAGCAGTGTCCTCCCCGCCAATGTGAAGGTGTTAAACACAAGGAGTGTGCGTTTTGTGGGATTGGACCTGGGGAAAAAAACCGGAATCATTGAAGCCAATTATTTTATTTAAAGCAGTGTCCCCCCCACCAATGTGAAGGTGTTAAACACAAGGAGTGTGTGTTTTGTGGGATTGGACCTGGGGAAAAAAAACCGGAATCATTGAAGCCAATTATTTTATTTAAAGCAGTGTCCTCCCCACCAATGTGAAGGTGTTAAACACAAGGAGTGTGTGTTTTGTGGGATTGGACCTGAGGAAAAAAACCGGGATCGTTGAAGCCAATTATTTTATTTAAAGCAGTGTCCTCCCCACCAATGTGAAGGTGTTAAACACAAGGAGTGTGTGTTTTGTGGGATTGGACCTGGGAAAAAAACCGGGATCATGAATCCAATTATGTTATTTAAAGCAGTGTCCTCCCCACCAATGTGAAGGTGTTAAACACAAGGAGTGTGTGTTTGTGGGATTGGACCTGGGAAAAAAACCGGGATCGTTGAAGCCAACTATTTTATTTAAAGCAGTGTCCTCCCCACCAAATGTGAAGGTGTTAAACACAAGGAGTGTGTGGTCAGGTGGTGGGGTTGGAGAACCTGGCGAGACATGAGTCCAGCTCGACGGTCCGCCAACTGCCGCACCACCGGTACATCCCGTACAGCGGGGCGTGTCGCCTGGCCTTGGGGACCTTGGTGTATCTCTCCGTGGCCCTCCTCCAGGTGAGGGAGTCTCTCAGTTGATATATAGAGCACACATTCATGGGAAAAAACTCCCGTGAGTGACCTCCCTCTCCTGAACGAACACCTTTGTAAAATTACAAATCATTTGGGGTTGGCGCTAGTACATACGAGCGATACATACTCGTACTAGCGATATGTCGGCAACCACGAACCGCGATCGAGTCCCGTTTTGGAAACTTTTCCTGGAGAAACAAAAAATGACTTCAACGGCACCTTGCAAAAGTCTAACGCCACCAGTGAGAGTGCGAGTAACCAAACGACGCTCTGGTACCTTATAAGTGTAAAATACTTTATACATGTGTAGACATGTGGTGAATTTAGGATATGAAACAGTCGGTAACTGTCCACCATTAATTTGGGAGGTCGGTGGACAAGTGATATAAACCGTCAGTTTTTTCACCGTTTTATTTTTACCAGGAAAACCCTCAGTGAATGGACCCAATGAACCAAGTCTGATTGAGAAGGTATTCCACCAAGACTTGGGATTGAATGGAATAATGGTCAATCTTTTTTTTTCTTTAGCTCTGTGTACCATTGTGGTAAAGTGATGATGTATTTTGATTTGTAGTTTGCATGGAGAGAATGGTACACCCGTGGATACAAATCGACTTTTTTTTTTTATAAAGAAGAGATATCAAATTTGTATATTCTAATATATTTTCAGGATTATATTAACGTCATTTATTTGATTAACCCAGTAGGTTCCTAGAGCCACGTACAGAATTTCCCAGCTACCCGGGCTGTCCTTCTGACAACCTAAGTCTTATTGGAATTACTTACAATACCAGTCGAAGTTCAATTCATGAGGTGGCTCCAAGCAGATTTATTTTTTGGGAGATTCTCAAGGGATGCATGCAGGACTCTATGATAAAAATGGGAGAGAAATATAGATAAAAATAAGCGTTTTATATTTTTAAATAACAGATCCAACTTGTGAAATTAGATATATTTGGTAACAACAAACTTGCTTCGTTTCCAGATATTCTCGAGGAAGCTGGTGCTGGAGCAGTTTGTACAGGACAAGCTGCAACATTTCGTCGACCTCTGCTCTGTCAGTAACGTAAGTCTCCCAATGCTCCACTGCCCTGCCACCACGGTGTTCGGTAAATAGGCCTAACAACGATTGAACAGTAAAATTAAGAATTAAGACATGAAATCTTTCAATCCTTGACTTTCTTCAGGCCAAGATTGGTTCAATGCCTAATTACTCGCTGAATCAAATCCCCCTGGAAGGGTTCACCACTGATGAGCCAAGCCCTCCCAATATTTTTTCATCGCAGTAAGGATAGTAGAAGTTTGCTTTATTTGTAAAAGAAACATTCGCGTCTTAATGTCTTCATTCGTTGTATATAGAAGGCGCGTTATTGCTTTGTATACATAATCACCATCACACAGGGAATAAACCTTCAAACCCGGTCAATATAATCTGAACGAACAATCCAATAATTGTGTGGCGGTCTGGTGGATTAAACTGACGAAAAATTGCTGGTAGGGTTCACCATTGATGAGCCAACTTCCCCCAACCTGCTTTCAATCTATATTTATCACTAAGGTGACAACAATTTGATAATTTACATGAAACGTTCCTGTAACACCATTTTTAAAATTCATTTTTGTCTGAAGAATGGTATAACAATTTTATATCACCTTTAAATTAACTTATTTGTTCACAATTACTATTATATGGAAGAGTTGATAAAATGCAATTTGGATCAGAGATAAAATTCACAAAGTAAAATCCGGCCTATAAAAAGAGGCGTCTCTCCCCGTTAAAAAATGCATTAAAATGAGGTATTTTTGGTTCATAACCCTAGTACAGAACGTTATGGTGGAAATGAAGAATGCGTCACGCCAGTTTTGTAAAATTCAGGCAACCTGTATACCATGATATTGTGTTTTTACCCTCATCACCACCTTAACGTTAAGTATTGGGTTGATGAACCACAATTCTTTGTTTCAATGTTTTACCGGGAAAGGGGCGCTTCGTTTTGAACATTAATATCCCCTTCCGCAAATTGATGGTGGAATACAATGCATGGAAGAAGAGTTATATCTTCAACATACATATATAGTATGATGCACTAGCGCGCCATCTGTTATCAAAATTCAAAACTATTTTAAAGGCGTAAGATTCTTTTTGATATTAAACAATTTCTACTGCCCTTACTGCAATGGAAAAATTAACGAGAGGGCCTTATTATAAATGTTTTAATAAAAGAAACAATTTGATATTTGCGGAAGAGCGATTGCTCGAAGCATATTATATATTTATAATTGTATGTAATTCTACTGTCCTCAAAGCTTATGTCCATAGTTCTTCTAAAATACCCATTCAACGAGTCTATCAACAGTATCACTATAAAAGGAAGTTCCAAAAATGCAATATAATAGCGGTATGGTAGATTAAACTGGCGAAACCGCTGAGAGGGTTCATCACTGATGAGCCAGGGGCCCTCTCATTAATTTTTCCATTGCAGTAAGGGCAGTAGAAATTGTTTAATATCAAAAAGAATCTTACGCCTTTAAAATAGTTTTGAATTTTGATACATATATAGTGTTATTTGTGCTTGTTCAATAAGGGCGCAGTATAAAATCTTTACCATATCCACCAGAGATTCCCCAATACAGTATCTTAAATATAATCAGATTCCTCCAATACAATATTAGAGCGGTCTGGGGAGATTAAAATTGTGAAACCACTGAGAGGGTTCACCACTGATAAGCCAGACTCTCACAGACTCGCAATAGTTTTTCATCAAAGTAAGGACATAGTAGGAAGTTGTATTTTATTTTTAAAATAAAAAATCTCGTGCCTAATGTTTTATTTCTTTTGTAGATACAGTAGAACCTACATGAGAAGACTCTTCAATACAAAGAAGAGTTTTTTTCATTGCACAAATTACCATTTTGACTATTTAGTAGTTTTCTGGTAAGATGACACTTCTACATAAGGGAAACTTTGTCTCTGCCACTAGTTGTTGTCATTCAGAGAGAGATTGTGGATGTCCAGGTGAGCATGTTCATCCTTAGCCACCGGAGGTTCGGCTACTACATCCACGGCAGGTCTTCCAGCGGCCGGGCGGACGCCAGTCTGAAGGAGATGCATGAGTTCTTCCAGAGGGAGGAGGTAGGTTTCTGTGTGTTTTACATATAGTATACTCTGGTATATATACTCCGCGAGAGATTGTTTATAAATACATGGCTGGTGGTCTCTCCTAGAGGTATATGGTCTCTCATTGTAGGCCGAATTAGATCAGAACATGTCAGTTCTGATTTTTTACAAAGGTGGTTGTGTATCATTGGAAGTTTTCCGTATACCACTTTCAGAACGCACGTATGTAAATGATAAGTACTTGAACCAGCAGATGATTGCTATTGTATATCCCTCCATATTGGAGTATATTCTTTACCTGTCTTTACCTGTGTGTATATCTTGACAAAAATTGCTTTGCGGATGTTTATTTATGACTAGGCAACACCCAACCATATATGGTGACGTTAAATGTAGGTACACTTTTTACTTATCCTCCTATCAATGTACCCTGATTAGAAGATAGATTTTTACCCTTTTGTGTGTTAGTAGTAACTAATATATGTGCCGTGGAACCTCGTTATTACAGTCTCCTTTATAACGACAATGTGTTATAACACATCATATAATACATATACAGTCCCATGTCATGTTCCAACAGTATTTGACAACTCCCCAGTGTTCCACTAACAGAGGTGTTCCAGGAGAACCTGGTGAGCCACCGAGGTCTACTGCCCAACACGGAGGACCAGGTGTTCCTGGTGTCTCTGCCTCTTTTGGTGCGGCACCAGTATGACAGCATCCTGCGGCCCACCATCTCTCCCTGCAGGGGTAACACCGCCTTCTCTTATATCATCCCTGTAAATGTCAACACACTGGTGGGAAAGTATTACAGACAGAAGGAAATGGCAGATTATAATCTAACTTTACATGGATGTACAGGCATAGACCAAATGTTTTTTAAAAAAATTAAATGAATTAAAATTTAAGCTATATATTGACGTTTTTCATACAAAATTCATTCCGTATTGTCACAAGAATTTAATTTTAACCGAATTCTATGTTGTTTTTTTTAATTCCAATTGCCCTAGGTGTAACTATTTCAGTTTCACAACTAGTGTAGGATATCTACATTTTCAGAGATTCTTCAAAGTCGCCATCCCTTCAAGGCTCTCTTGAATATTTCTCATAAAGTACTAAGTTGGTCGGCTAAAGCCAACAGCAATCAGAAATAACATAGGTGTCACTGATCCATATACAGTTAAACCTGTCTATAGCGCCCCCTCTTGGGGCTCACCAAAATAGGGTGCTATAGAGAGGGGGAGCTATAGACAGGTCACTTTTAATGTAAATCGCATCGTACTACGTATTTAAAATCGGGTGCTATTTAGAGGGGGCGCTATAGACAGGTTTAACTGTATATATACACCTCCACTTGTGGCAGATACATTTTTGTATGTTCTATATTAAGAATCCATTTATTAAAATGTATATATCACAACGAAGCGTTCAATAAAAATAATGTGTGTGAGGATGTATAAATGATAGTATAAGAATGGATTCTTAAATTAAAAGAAATAACTTAGGCCTACCCCCCAGTCCTTGTTGGCTCTGATGCAACATTCTCTTCCCTTGCAGAAGGTCGTTAATTTTTGGCCTTGGGATTTCTTGGACATCTTATCCAATTCTTTCTGTGGATGTAGCTATATATATCTTAAATACAATCATCAGCAAGCAGTGTGGTTGGACTCCACGGCACTCCTCTCTGCGGCCCCTCCCACCTTGCCACTTCTACCTCTGTCCATATCTCAACTGCTCCTTAAAACAACTCTTATTGAAAAAAAATGCAGGGAAATTTTGGTTGGGATAGATTTGAATCTAGTTTTCACGAATATATACTTTGTACCTTGACAGGAAAGAAAAATATATATATAATTTTATTTTAAATGATTTTTTACACTACTTTCACAAAATTTTATTATAAAACTATATTTTTACTACAGATCTCCCTACAATAATAGAAAAGGAAATATGTTGGGATGGCCTGGCGTATCAGTGGTGAACCCTCCCAGCGATGTTGGGGCCAAATTAATCAATCCCAGTGGTGATACTTGCATGATATATCACCGTGGTTGATGGATTGATATGTCCAGTGACGGGTCAGCCCAAGCTGGACATTGACAAGGTGGCCAGCTCCTACCAGCTCATGAACAAGTTTTTCTGTGGCTTCATTGAACACGTAAGTTACCACAATGTCTGATAGTGGTCTGATGTTTCTTGGCAATCAATGAACGATAGTTTGAATTAACCTGTGTAGACGTTTTTAAAATGGTACATTGTTTTAGTGCCCCATGATTCTTACTCAAGTCTAACCCCACCAGTGAGTGCAAGCAACCAACAAGGTTCTGACATCTTGTATGTGTATAAGTAAAATTGTTTTCTGCACACGTAAATATATGGTACACGTAGTAATAGGTATTTGCTAACTACTCGCCATGATTATCATGGACTTTTAGTCCCAGTTATAGAACCTCTTCCAAAAGAAATTAAGTAGATTGAGAAAATAAATATTTCTGTTGAAGAATTACAAGAAACTTCTTCCTGGAAGATCCTTATTCCCAACTGATCATACCCAGTATATATACTAGGTTCACACTGACATTGTAGAGTTGGTCACTTTATTGTAGGTGGTATACATCTACAATGGAATTAAAGGTAGAGCTTGTTCATTAGATGTAAGAGACGAGTTAAAAGCATTGTTACTGAAGAAAAAATTGCTTCAATGGCCTCCCGTATTCTTACATTAGTCCAACTCCCCAACAAGTGCAAGTAATCAAACACTAGGCTCTGACACACTTGTAAGTGCAAGTAATAGGCTCTGACACACTTGTAAGTGCAAGTAATAGGCTCTGACACACTTGTAAGTGCAAGTAATAGGCTCTGACACACTTGTAAGTGCAAGTAATAGGCTCTGACACACTTGTAAGTGCAAGTAATCAAACACTAGGCTCTGACACACTTGTAAGTGCAAGTAATCAAACACTAGGCTCTGACACACTTGTAAGTGCAAGTAATCAAGCACTGACACACTTGTAAGTGCAAGTAATCAAACACTAGGCTCTGACACACTTGTAAGTGCAAGTAATCAAACACTAGGCTCTGACACACTTGTAAGTGCAAGTAATCAAGCACTGACACACTTGTAAGTGCAAGTAATCAAACACTAGGCTCTGACACACTTGTAAGTGCAAGTAATCAAACACTAGGCTCTGACATACTTGTAAGTGCAAGTAATCAAACACTAGGCTCTGACACACTTGTAAGTGCAAGTAATCAAACACTAGGCTCTGACACACTTGTAAGTACAAAATTCGATCTTCAAATGTAGTCATAATATTATAACATGATGCCATATCATGGCCCCCGCCATCTGTTATAAAAAAAGTTGAACTATTATTGACGTGTAAGCTTCTTTATAAAATAAAAACATTTTCTATTGGCTCACTGCAATTGTAAAATAATGAGAGGGCCCCTGGCTCATCAGTGGTGAACCTCCCAGCGGTTTTTCCAGTTTAATATGTCATGTAGTGTTCTTAAAGCAAAAGCAACCACTAACTACCCACCATTACAGAGCCAAAGTGTTCTTTAGGGACGGGTGTCCTCTTACCAGAGAGTTACTAAATAGTAAAAATGGTAATTTTGCAAATGAAAACTGTCCTTTGTAGAGAGGTGTCTGCTAAAGGGAGGTTCTACTGTATTATTGTTCCGAATATAGAGCAATCCATATTTAGATAATAAAAAGAGGCATATATTGGATTGGATAAAAGATTTATTTGCCAATATATGCCTTTTTATCATCACAAGGTAATAAGACCAAATCCAAATAAATAAATAGCGTGTGACAATTCGGTAACAGCGTTGTTACCATCTTCAGACAAAAGTACCTACCTTGTGTTTATAATCTATAATCCAAATTGTGCCTTATCACGTCACACACTATTCATTTATTTGTATTTGGTCTTATTACCTTGTGTTTATAATCTACTAGCGAATGACCGGGCAACGCCCGTGTTTTACCCGATTGAATGTTTTTATTCAAATACTATTTGTTACAATTATAAATTGGCGCCTTAAATATAAATGCATATATTAGTTAATAACTATAGCCTATGTGCTTTATCTGTCTATGTACTGTTGGCTTCCGTAGGCGTCTCTTACTGGGTAAAAGAAAGAGAGGATTCCATTTAGTTATTAACTAATATATGCATTTATTTAAGGAGCGACCCGCTCCAACACAATAGTTCTTTTTATCATCTAAAAATATATATACATATGTGCAGGCATTCAAGAACCTGGACTACATAGTGAAGGAGAGGCTTCTCTTTGAGAACCTGCTCAACGTGGAGTTCTACGACGCCACAGACAGGGGCTACTTCTACAGTGGTGAGTGTCTGTCCCTTCTTACATTGGGTGCTCATACTTGAAATGTTACCTACAGTACTATTTGGATTGTAGGTGCGAACATAAGGTAAACAAGATCACAGCCAAATCAATAAATTGTGTTACGTTACAGTGTATAAGCATTGTTACCCATCTTCAAACAAAAGTTCTGAACGAAGAAAAAATTCTACAGCCATTCTTGTTTATATTACTAATAGCAGTATCTACCTCTCCAACTATTTAGAAACATGCTGTGGTATTTTTCCTCATCTAGTACTTTTGTCTGAAGATGGTAACAAAACTGTTATAAAAATTAAGAAAAAGGCTTCTCCTTATCGTGCAACTGAAAGTTGCTGATGGATTGCGTCAGTTACATGATAAGGAGATGCCTTTTTCTTAATTTATGCACCTTATCCCAGTACAATATCACATTTGTACTATTTTTTCACTTTGTTATCAAAATGTTACGTATAATTTATTTATTTGGATGTGTTCTTGTTACCTTAGTGTTCGTAGTTATTTTCTTGTTTATTTGTAGGCTTTAAATGATGAGAATTCCATATTTCTTGTTGTTAGTGTCCATCAAGCCAACCTTTGGTGACCATATGGATGATTATTCTACAATTTTATCTATTGGTGATCATCACTCTCAGCTCATTCAATGACCTTCCGGTATCTTCCTTGACCCCTTCCAGCCTGCTCATTGGAGGTCTTCCTCTCTTCCCTACATTCTTTCCTAGCACATCATCTTTTCTGATTAATACTTCTTATAAACCCAAAAATACAAGCTTCATTGTGAAAAGAACCTGAGCTGATTTGCATCCTTTGTTGGGGTTATTTTTCTTCTTTGGGGGACTTCCTAGGTATTCCATGTAGATAGACTTGGGGGGAGATCTTAGAGAGGGACTAGTACTTTAAACTTGTTGTTGTTTCTTATCCCCTTGTGTAAAGATTACACAAATTCCATGAGTCCATGCTCCTCGAGCTGTTTTATGATGAGCAGCGGCCTCTCCCAAAGGTCCTGTTTAGTACATCTAATACAAGCCAAAATATGTTCTGGAGCTGCAGGTGCCAAGCTACATTTTGGGCAAGTGGGGTAATTTTGTTGTTATTTTCTATCTTCAATGGCTTGAGATGGCCTGTTCTAAATCTTGTTGTTGTTGCAGGGAGTGAGAGGGCGTTTGATGCAGTGCTGCTGATCGGAGCAGAAGGCACCTTGCTGGCGTTTGAGCTGATCCTCTTCTGTCTGGTGGACCTGCTGGCACAGGACTACATCCTAGCCCTGGCTGTGGTCTTCCTGGTCTCCAAGGTAAGCTACTACCTATCTACACTGGCTGTGGTCTTCCTGGTCTCCAAGGTAAGCTACTACCTATCTACACCTGGCTGTGGTCTTCCTGGTCTCCAAGGTAAGCTACTACCTATCTACACCTGGCTGTGGTCTTCCTGGTCTCCAAGGTAAGCTACTACCTATCTACACTGGCTGTGGTCTTCCTGGTCTCCAAGGTAAGCTACTACCTATCTACACTGGCTGTGGTCTTCCTGGTCTCCAAGGTAAGCTACTACCTATCTACACCTGGCTGTGGTCTTCCTGGTCTCCAAGGTAAGCTACTATCTATCTACACCTGGCTGTGGTCTTCCTGGTCTCCAAGGTAAGCTAGTACCTATCTACACCTGGCTGTGGTCTTCCTGGTCTCCAAGGTAAGCTACTACCTATCTACACTGGCTGTGGTCTTCCTGGTCTCCAAGGTAAGCTACTACCTATCTACACTGGCTGTGGTCTTCCTGGTCTCCAAGGTAAGCTACTACCTATCTACACTGGCTGTGGTCTTCCTGGTCTCCAAGGTAAGCTACTACCTATCTACACTGGCTGTGGTCTTCCTGGTCTCCAAGGTAAGCTACTACCTATCTACACTGGCTGTGGTCTTCCTGGTCTCCAAGGTAAGCTACTACCTATCTACACTGGCTGTGGTCTTCCTGGTCTCCAAGGTAAGCTACTACCTATCTACACTGGCTGTGGTCTTCCTGGTCTCCAAGGTAAGCTACTACCTATCTACACCTGGTTGTGGTCTTCCTGGTCTCCAAGGTAAGCTACTACCTATCTACACCTGGCTGTGGTCTTCCTGGTCTCCAAGGTAAGCTACTACCTATCTACACCTGGCTGTGGTCTTCCTGGTCTCCAAGGTAAGCTACTACCTATCTACACTGGCTGTGGTCTTCCTGGTCTCCAAGGTAAGCTACTACCTATCTACACTGGCTGTGGTCTTCCTGGTCTCCAAGGTAAGCTACTACCTATCTACACTGGCTGTGGTCTTCCTGGTCTCCAAGGTAAGCTACTACCTATCTACACCTGGCTGTGGTCTTCCTGGTCTCCAAGGTAAGCTACTACCTATCTACACTGGCTGTGGTCTTCCTGGTCTCCAAGGTAAGCTACTACCTATCTACACTGGCTGTGGTCTTCCTGGTCTCCAAGGTAAGCTACTACCTATCTACACTGGCTGTGGTCTTCCTGGTCTCCAAGGTAAGCTACTACCTATCTACACTGGCTGTGGTCTTCCTGGTCTCCAAGGTAAGCTACTACCTATCTACACCTGGCTGTGGTCTTCCTGGTCTCCAAGGTAAGCTACTACCTATCTACACCTGGCTGTGGTCTTCCTGGTCTCCAAGGTAAGCTACTACCTATCTACACTGGCTGTGGTCTTCCTGGTCTCCAAGGTAAGCTGCTACCTATCTACACTGGCTGTGGTCTTCCTGGTCTCCAAGGTAAGCTGCTACCTATCTACACTGGCTGTGGTCTTCCTGGTCTCCAAGGTAAGCTACTACCTATCTACACTGGCTGTGGTCTTCCTGGTCTCCAAGGTAAGCTACTACCTATCTACACTGGCTGTGGTCTTCCTGGTCTCCAAGGTAAGCTACTACCTATCTACACTGGCTGTGGTCTTCCTGGTCTCCAAGGTAAGCTACTACCTATCTACACTGGCTGTGGTCTTCCTGGTCTCCAAGGTAAGCTAGTACCTATCTACACCTGGCTGTGGTCTTCCTGGTCTCCAAGGTAAGCTAGTACCTATCTACACTGGCTGTGGTCTTCCTGGTCTCCAAGGTAAGCTACTACCTATCTACACTGGCTGTGGTCTTCCTGGTCTCCAAGGTAAGCTACTACCTATCTACACTGGCTGTGGTCTTCCTGGTCTCCAAGGTAAGCTACTACCTATCTACACCTGGCTGTGGTCTTCCTGGTCTCCAAGGTAAGCTACTACCTATCTACACTGGCTGTGGTCTTCCTGGTCTCCAAGGTAAGCTACTACCTATCTACACCTGGCTGTGGTCTTCCTGGTCTCCAAGGTAAGCTACTACCTATCTACACTGGCTGTGGTCTTCCTGGTCTCCAAGGTAAGCTACTACCTATCTACACTGGCTGTGGTCTTCCTGGTCTCCAAGGTAAGCTACTACCTATCTACACCTGGCTGTGGTCTTCCTGGTCTCCAAGGTAAGCTACTACCTATCTACACTGGCTGTGGTCTTCCTGGTCTCCAAGGTAAGCTACTACCTATCTACACCTGGCTGTGGTCTTCCTGGTCTCCAAGGTAAGCTACTACCTATCTACACTGGCTGTGGTCTTCCTGGTCTCCAAGGTAAGCTACTACCTATCTACACTGGCTGTGGTCTTCCTGGGCTCCAAGGTAAGCTACTACCTATCTACACTGGCTGTGGTCTTCCTGGTCTCCAAGGTAAGCTACTACCTATCTACACCTGGCTGTGGTCTTCCTGGTCTCCAAGGTAAGCTACTACCTATCTACACTGGCTGTGGTCTTCCTGGTCTCCAAGGTAAGCTACTACCTATCTACACTGGCTGTGGTCTTCCTGGTCTCCAAGGTAAGCTACTACCTATCTACACTGGCTGTGGTCTTCCTGGTCTCCAAGGTAAGCTACTACCTATCTACACTGGCTGTGGTCTTCCTGGTCTCCAAGGTAAGCTACTACCTATCTACACTGGCTGTGGTCTTCCTGGTCTCCAAGGTAAGCTACTACCTATCTACACTGGCTGTGGTCTTCCTGGTCTCCAAGGTAAGCTACTACCTATCTACACTGGCTGTGGTCTTCCTGGTCTCCAAGGTAAGCTACTACCTATCTACACTGGCTGTGGTCTTCCTGGTCTCCAAGGTAAGCTACTACCTATCTACACCTGGCTGTGGTCTTCCTGGTCTCCAAGGTAAGCTAGTACCTATCTACACCTGGCTGTGGTCTTCCTGGTCTCCAAGGTAAGCTACTACCTATCTACACTGGCTGTGGTCTTCCTGGTCTCCAAGGTAAGCTACTACCTATCTACACCTGGCTGTGGTCTTCCTGGTCTCCAAGGTAAGCTACTACCTATCTACACTGGCTGTGGTCTTCCTGGTCTCCAAGGTAAGCTACTACCTATCTACACTGGCTGTGGTCTTCCTGGTCTCCAAGGTAAGCTACTACCTATCTACACTGGCTGTGGTCTTCCTGGGCTCCAAGGTAAGCTACTACCTATCTACACCTGGCTGTGGTCTTCCTGGGCTCCAAGGTAAGCTACTACCTATCTACACCTGGCTGTGGTCTTCCTGGTCTCCAAGGTAAGCTACTACCTATCTACACCTGGCTGTGGTCTTCCTGGGCTCCAAGGTAAGCTACTACCTATCTACACCTGGCTGTGGTCTTCCTGGGCTCCAAGGTAAGCTACTACCTATCTACACCTGGCTGTGGTCTTCCTGGTCTCCAAGGTAAGCTACTACCTATCTACACCTGGCTGTGGTCTTCCTGGTCTCCAAGGTAAGCTACTACCTATCTACACTGGCTGTGGTCTTCCTGGTCTCCAAGGTAAGCTACTACCTATCTACACTGGCTGTGGTCTTCCTGGTCTCCAAGGTAAGCTACTACCTATCTACACTGGCTGTGGTCTTCCTGGTCTCCAAGGTAAGCTACTACCTATCTACACCTGGCTGTGGTCTTCCTGGTCTCCAAGGTAAGCTACTACCTATCTACACTGGCTGTGGTCTTCCTGGTCTCCAAGGTAAGCTACTACCTATCTACACTGGCTGTGGTCTTCCTGGTCTCCAAGGTAAGCTACTACCTATCTACACCTGGCTGTGGTCTTCCTGGTCTCCAAGGTAAGCTACTACCTATCTACACTGGCTGTGGTCTTCCTGGTCTCCAAGGTAAGCTACTACCTATCTACACTGGCTGTGGTCTTCCTGGTCTCCAAGGTAAGCTACTACCTATCTACACCTGGCTGTGGTCTTCCTGGTCTCCAAGGTAAGCTACTACCTATCTACACTGGCTGTGGTCTTCCTGGTCTCCAAGGTAAGCTACTACCTATCTACACTGGCTGTGGTCTTCCTGGTCTCCAAGGTAAGCTGCTACCTATCTACACTGGCTGTGGTCTTCCTGGTCTCCAAGGTAAGCTGCTACCTATCTACACTGGCTGTGGTCTTCCTGGGCTCCAAGGTAAGCTACTACCTATCTACACTGGCTGTGGTCTTCCTGGTCTCCAAGGTAAGCTACTACCTATCTACACTGGCTGTGGTCTTCCTGGTCTCCAAGGTAAGCTACTACCTATCTACACCTGGCTGTGGTCTTCCTGGTCTCCAAGGTAAGCTACTACCTATCTACACTGGCTGTGGTCTTCCTGGTCTCCAAGGTAAGCTACTACCTATCTACACTGGCTGTGGTCTTCCTGGTCTCCAAGGTAAGCTACTATCTATCAGCCAGGCTGGGGGACTTACTTATTTACATATAGGTTCAATACACACTGTGCTACGTTATTCTGTGATAGCTTGCATACACTTGTGCTGGGGGATAGTTTTTTTTTGCTTATCCCTAGTACACGTGGTACAGGTCATGATAATCATGGTGGGTAGAAGTAGGCGAGGGCTTTTATTGTAAGTGCACCACATGTCTACACATGTGAAAAGCAGTTTGACTTTGCACTTACAAATGTGCCAGAGCCCCATTTGGGGGGGGATAGATAAACAATGATTCCATACACACTGCTGTTTTATGCCATGTGTGGTGTACAAGAGTATACAGAGATATGAGCCTATTAATCTAATTAAACAACTACATACAGTTATAATTTCAATATTGCCATCTATATCATTAAAATTTGAAATTATTATTTATGGCAATATATTTTATGAGATATCCAATATTATTACATACAGTTATGTAAATTCCATGAATGGTTCTAATCTTATATGGACCAATTTATTAATATATTTTAATTTTGGGCCTTGTATAATATTTAAAATTATGACCCCCCTCAATAGTCAAAATCAGCATATATTTGTAACAACACATCCATGCATTACAAATTTCTAATATTTTAGTTTATTGGCCCTTTTGTATATGAGAGATTTAAGTTGTCCAAATATTACAAATTTGTAATGTCTGTCTCTATAGGACAACCAACCAATGCAAGTCTATTTACATATCGGAACCCCATTACATACTGGTCTAAATTGCATAGTTATTCTAACAGGCATGGCTTGCAAACATGTTGCAAATGGGGTTTACACAATAGATTCATTACATACTCCTGAAATTTCCATCATACAAGAGAATCAGAGCTTATTCACATAAAAGATCCATTATACACTGGTATGGAATATAATTGGTGGTTCTAACCACCAATAGCCTACAGGAAATGAGAAAACTTATTTACACACTGGTGTAACAACAAGTCTTGGTTTAGGAGAAGTCCCACCCACACAGGAATAAGTTGTCCCCACACAACATTTTTGCTTATCCTTAGTACACGTGGTACAGGCCATGATAATCATGGTGGGTAGAAATAGGTGACTACTTTTACTGTAAGTGTACCACATGTCTATGCATGTCCACACAACATGGTGTTTACACAACAAGGCCTGATGCCAGGTGTACTCCATGGTGAGAAGACAGCTGGGCTGTATCAACTTGGTACGCAAGTCGCTGGTAGACAAGAGGTTCCTCAACTGATCATTATACAAGCTCTACAAGTGTGTCAAATCTTGTTCATCCACTCTTACCCCTGTCACAAACTGTACACAATGTGTCATTCCCAAGGATTGAATTACATCTATCACATATTGTTGTTGGAATTCGTGTAATCTTTACACAAGGGGATAAGAAACAACAACAACAACATATTGTTGTGTCTTTTCTTTACTGGGATGTACAACATTTGGCTGGTGCCTGGACATTTTAACTCTTTGAGTACAAATATTGGGCTTTCCTCTAGTGCAATCACTGGTCCCAACAGAATTAATTCTCTCCATTTTAAGATCCAAAATTCTCCAATACAATTCTAGTATCAAAATTTGAAACTATTTTGAAGGCGTAAGATTCTTTTTGAAATTAAACAATTTCTACTGCCTTTACTGCAATGGAAAAATTAATGGGAGGGCTTTCCATTGCAGTAAAGGCAGTAGAAATTGTTTAATTTCAAAAAGAATCTTACGCCTTCAAAATAGTTTCGAATTTTGATAACAGATGGCGTGCTAGTGCATCATACAATTCTAGTATAAGTGTTACAATTCTGGATTAACCAATCATTTTGATATAACTAATCGTTAAGGTAGAATTTGGATTACAAATAGAAGAATCATAAGACCAAATTTTACATGACATTTGAGTAACAGCATTATCTTCAGACAAAAAGAACTGAATGTAACAATGCTGTTACACATATGGAAAAATATCTCTTTTAGATTTATATGAAGGTAAATATCTGGTTCACTGATCGATGCTTTAATCAAAGAACAACTGTTTTACTTTGTGAAAGATCATATTGGGTTTAAGTTAGTAGATTTCTGGTCTTCCTCCAACTCGGGAATGAATCAAGAATGGAACTTATAGATGCAAGAAAAACCACACAGAAAAAAACACTTGTAAAAAAAATTAATCATTTTTAATATTTCCTATTTACAGTATTATCCAAAAAAAAAATTTAGAGAGTTGTGGTACAGTGGGAGATACAAAAATAACATCAAAGCCGCTGAAGGATGGAAATAAATAAGTTGGCACGGACTACTCCAGGCCCTGCATCAGGATGTGCAGCTCCCGGAAGGACTGGCCCAACTTTCCCTGGAGGGTCTGTCGCTTGAGCAGGAAGGCACGGACGGACAGTAGGTGGTTGTAGCAGCTCATACACTTGTTGTACCTGCACAATTATTGTAATATTGTAACTTCCTCTGTGGTCACTTATGGATGGGAAAGACACTCAGAAAATATATTTAAAAAAAAAAGAATAAGGCACAATTTGGATTATAGATTATAAACACAAGGTAATAAGGCCAAATCCAAATAAATAGTGTGACGTTTCGGTAACAGCGTTGTTACCATAAGGTAATAAGACCAAATCTAAATAAATAGTGTGTGATGTTTCGGTAACAGTGTTGTTACCATCTTCAGACAAAATTACCAAGCATCTCCATCTTTGCCATTCAGTACTTTTGTCTGAAGATGTAACAACACTGTTACCGAAACGTCACACTATTTATTTAGATTTGATCTTATTACCTTATGTTTATAATCTATAATCCAATTTGTGCATCATCTGTATTGGTAGTTTTTCTGTGGTCACTTACGGATGGGTAGAGATACTCTCAGAAAAGAAGAAATAAAAAGAATACTCATTATAGTACCACGTTTGTTACTGTAATCACGCCTGTTGAAGGGTTTTTCGCCCGAAAGCTTGCTTCGATATATGTCTATTAAAGAAACTCTTCTTTTTTTATTCCGTCTTGTCGTCTAAAAAGAATACTAACTTTTGAAACACAAAAGGTAAACAAATCCAAATGATTGAAATGTGTTTATTTTATAAATCTCAAATCCAAATTGTACCTTATCACAAGGGAAGCTTTTGAAATGTGAAAATGGAGAAAGTTATTCAAGAGTGCCAATGAAGAAATAAAAAGATAAATATAGAAATCTGGTAGATCCCTAGAATTCCAAATATGCAAACAAAGACTGGCCTACTTTGGTCACATAATGAGAAGCATATGGATTAAAACATATGTTGATGTTGGGGGAAAATTGAAAGGAATAAGAAAGGGTCAAGGAAGCTACTAGAAGGTCACTAGATGAGCTGTGATGATGGGCACCAACAGATCAAAATGGAAAATATTTGGCCATAGTCACTCAAAGTTGACTTGATGGAAAACTACAAAGCCTATTCAGTACCACAGGATGGTTTCTTAGACAGAACATGGCACCAACAGTTCACTGCACAATTTAGTCATATTTGGATGTGTGTTTTTTTTTTTTTTTGCTTATCCCTAGTACACGTGGTACAGGCCATGATAATCATGGTGGGTAGAAGTTAGCGACTGCTTTTACTGTAAGTGCTTCACATGTCTACACACATGAAAAGCAGTTCAACTTTGCACTTACAAATGTACCAGAGCCCCGTTTGGTTACTTGCACTCGCTGGTGGGGTTGGACTTTTGCAAGAATCGGGGGTCATTGCAGCATTTTTTTTAAACAGAAAAAAAGTGCCCAATGTGGGAATCGAACCCGGGTCGTAGCAGTCGAAAACCAACGGTTTAGACCATCCTTCCACCGATCCCCCGGATGTATTCTTGTTACCTTATATTGCTAAGCTATAATCCAGAAGTTCTAAAAGAAGCAACTCTAGCCAATATCAGTAAACCAACCAACACATACATTGTAAGGTGAAGAAGCAGTTACCTTTCCTCCCTTGTCACATCCACCCCAATCCCAGGTGGCGCTGTGATGTTGGTCTTGATGGTCTGGCAGAAGTTCTTGAGGATGAGCTTGAGTGCAGCACAGCCCACTGACATGTACGCCTCGTATTTACTTTGGAGCAGGTCGTAGATGGTGGGCAGCAGGATTTGGCACATGTCCAGGTTCCACAGTTGCCTGCACCCCTTTGTTGTTAGTTTCTATGGTTGCTTTTTTTTCTCTCTCACATTATGCAGACATTATATGGGGTCAGCCCCTCTTCCACTCAGGTATTCTCTAAGAACAAAGCCTTAAAATGACACTTGGGGCCTTGTAAGGGGTGTTGCCACATTACAAGGTGTCATACCCCCCTGAACCTGTTGAATCACAAGTGGACTGTAGTTCTAATTCTGCTTTCTTATCTCCGCTCAATCATATCAGGGTATCAAGCCTGTAGAGCTTGTTGATAGTGTCTTCTGAGGAAGAGTAGAGCTCATCAATGGATGAACCAATACAATCAATGATGTGATTTGGGGTTGCAGGTTGACACTTAGTACATAGTGGGAAAACCTTGCAATGGTAGTTCTAAATGAAGTTAACAATACATACCGCCCTCTGTACATTGAGGGTTGATGTATTCAGCACCTATTTTTTTTAACATGAAAATTATTATTTTTTACAATATTTTCATCCTCAGTTCACTTAATTATAAAATGCATCCAATACCTTACCAAAAAAAATGAAATGAATAAAAACATAGTAAAATCTAATGACAATTAATGATATTAATGATAATAATGAAATTTATATGCAGGAAAACTTAAGACAATTAAGCTCATAAACAGATTGGTCTGGGTAAATCCGAGGAAAATAAAAAAAAGAATAAAAAACACTGGTTAAATAAAGCATTGAATACTTGTACCCCCAACAGGAGTGAGTAAAATCAGCGACTTACGGACGAAGAGAGATGGCATTGAGGATGTCCACCAGAATGGACATGTCAGCCATGTGGATGGCACTCTCCAGGGCGATGCGGACGTCCTTGACACTCCACTGGGCCAGGATGATCTGGAGGTTCTTGAGGCGATGAGCCAGCACCGTGGCCATGGAGCGGTGGCCGGCCCCGATGGTGGACAGGGCCTCAGCCTCCGACACCACAGGCTGGGAGCCTCCTCCCGGCCTCAGCAGGTGCTTGGGCAGGAACTCCTGGAGGTCCAGCTCCGCCGGCCGCTCCCTCTGGTCCGGCACAAACTCCACTGGCTTCTGTTCTGGCAGCACAATGGCCCGCTGTGGCTCGGGCCTCACCACAGACACCATGTTCTCCTTCCTGCGGGGGGCCACTGGCAGCTTGTTGGGGGCTGGTGGGTCAGCCACCACTTTGGGGGGATCTGACGAGGGGGAGAAGGGGCCATTGACATTAAGTGTGGCTGGCCGAGAGACCATAGGAGATGGCCTGGAGACCACCACAGGAGTGGCCCGGGTCTGTGCCGCAGTGCTGATCTTGTTGTTGCTTCCCACATGGACCACAGGAGGCTTCTCAGGCTCCACTGGATGGGTGAGCACATCTGTACACACAGCAACACACACTGTCACAGCCTCCTCAAACAACATATAGTGGTGTAATGATAAGGCACTGTTAAATCATTCTTAAACAAATGAATCTCTTCATCAAAAGAAAAATATGCAAAAAACCTATACAAGAAACTATGCAAAAAACTATGCAAAAAAAACTATGCAAACTAGTTTCAACAGCACAATTTGGGATAAACACAAGGTATTAAGACCAAATCCATATAAATAAGTAGTGTGTGATGTTTAGGTAACAATGCTATTACCGAAATGTTACAGACTATTTATTTATTTGAATTTGGTCTTAATACCTTATGTCTATAGTGGTGTAGTTTACCAGCACAAATAGAGAAACTACCTAGCTGTAGGTCATGTAACAGTTTCAGCACAGGAAATTTGAAATAATAATATTAAAAGCAAACTCTCTGATGGATATAAAATTGAAGACCTTTTATAATCACCAAGTTTATTTTAATATATAAGGCACATCAAAATAGCAAGGGGCTAACAATTCTAAAAACTGATACTTTTTTTTGTATTTTTGCTACAAGCAAGAAAAGTAAGACCTAATCCAAATAAATTAATAATGTGTGACATTTCAGTAACAGTGTTGTTGTCATCATCAGACAAAAGAATAAAATCAATTTATTCAATCATACAACATATTCAAACAATCCTTTTATTCTTTTGTCTGATGATGGTAACAATGCTGTTACCAAAACCTCACACACCATTAATTTATTTGGATTAGGTCTTATTTTCTTGTAGTTTGTTAAAAAGGTAGAAGCAACTTGCATAGCAATGAATGAAAGAGATCCAAACTACCAAGAGAAATGCCAATGCATTAACAAACTCCATGAATTAGTTATTTCCATACATTAATTCTGAAAATCCAAATGAACATTGAAAAAAAAATCCTGTGGAGTTCTATGAAAGATTCTTTTGATCATTTGACTAGCATTTTTTAAAATAGCCTACTATAATGCACAAAGTTTACTTGAAAAATTCTGTAACACGTTGTTTCTTGAAAACACCCTTTAAACCTGTATACCATGGTTTCAGGCTTTGGCCCTCATAGTACAGGGACGGCTTGTGTTGTGGCTAATTCTTTTATCATCACTAGTAAAGCAACTCTGCCTTTGCCGGTCCCAAGCCCGGATGAAAAAGGAGGAGGGGGAGCAGTAACAAGCTCACTAAAAACCTGGGTTCAGCTGGCCCGGCTGATAGTACCCTGTAAGGGCTCCTAATCCAGGGATACAGGATGAGCAGTGTTTGTACTCCATGTTAGGAGCGGCTGTACATGGTGTCTGTTCCTCATGTCAGAGGTGGCCATTTCTTTTGGAGCTAAGTCGGTCTGCTACTGAGTAGTGCTCCCAGTCTTAATGACAAAGGTAGATGCATTCTACTTCACCCAATCATGATTGTTGCCAAGCTTTACAAGCTTGATACCCTATAATATGATTGAGTGGAGATAAGAAAGAAGAAGACTAGTAATGTTTTTACTAGGGTGATAGATATAATGCATCATTCTGATACATATTTAAAGGGAGAGGTGCCTCATTTGGTACATGAATAACATCCTCCCACAACTTTATATCTTTAAAATATTGGGTAAACTTTTGCCTAAAAAATTATTCTGAGAACCTAAAATTTCACATATAGTAACAAGATAGGGAAACTTTGTTAAAATGTGCATATTTCTTTACCCACATTTTTAATATAATTTCATCAAATTTCATATAAAACATCTTATTAATTTTTAAATCTAGAACTGTGAATTGTGCCAAAAAATATATATTTAAAGAAAACCTTTCTGTTGCGCCAAATATAACCAGAATCATTTCTCTAATGATCATACGGCCAAGTAGATGCACTACTGCAATAAACTACAGCCTCTGGGGGGTCGGTAGAAGGCTGGTTAAACCGTTTGGTTTTCGACCACTACGACCCGGGTTCGATTCCCGCATTGGATACTTTTTTCTGTTAAAAAAAAAAAAAAAAGCTCCAATGGCCCCCGATTCTTACAAAAGTCCAACCCCACCAGCGAGTGCAAGTAACCAAACGGGGCTCTGGCACATTTGTAAGTGCAAAGTCGAACTGCTTTTCACATGTGTAGACATGTGGTGCACTTACAGTAAAAGCAGTTGTCTACTTCTACCCACCATGATTATCATTGCTAAAATGTGCATATTTCTTTCCACACAATTTTAATATAATTTCATCAAATTTCATATAGCATCTTATTAATATATAACACTGTGAATTGTGCCAAAAATATATATTCAGAGAAAACTTTTCTGTTGCATCAAATTTAACCAGTATCATTTCTCTAATGATCATAGGGCCAAGTAGATACACTACTACAATACAACCTCTTGTAGAGCCATTGGGCAGAAACATTGTGTAACACCTCTCACAATAGAACCATTGTTACTGGCAACAATACACTTTGGACACACTGTCCATCTGAGATGGGCAACAACAGCAAGCCAACAATGGTGGAACAGGAGAGTCAGCGAATATATGGTTAAATACAAACAAACACACAAATGGAGTGTTATTCATAATGAAATTGTGAAAAACGTTTTTAAAATTACAAAAAAAAAAATACTCACAATGAGCTTCTTTTTATTTCAAAATGCTAGCTTTCAAGTGATAATCGCTCTTCAATGGGCTTAATAAAATAATATCCTACAAGAAATATCCACGCTGTATGTATTTGTAAATATTTCTTGTAAGATATAGTCGATATTATTTTTTTTGCTTATCCCTAGTACACGTGGTACAAGCCATGATAATCATGGTAGGTAGAAGTAGGCGACTGCTTTTACTGTAAGTGTACCACATGTCTACATATGTGAAAAGCAGTTCGACTTTGCACTCACAAATGTGCCAGATCCCCGTTTGGTTACTTGCACTCGCTGGTGGGGTTGGACTTTTGCAAGAATCGGGGGCCATTGGAGCATTTTTTTTATAGTCAATATTGTTTTATTAAGCCCGTTGAAGAGCGATTATCACTTGAAAGCTAGTTGTTCTCTTTTAATCAATTTGTTACATTTCCTCGAAATATTTTATGAAAGAAAAAAAAAAAGTTTTTTTTAATCATTTCACACAGATCCAGGTATATATACACCATCCTTTTTTTTTTTTTTTTTTTAAATATAAATATGGAAGTGTATGCTATAAATGGAGTGTTCAAAATGCTTAGCAACAAGAGCTTTCTAATGACTACCACCACTGCCACCATTACAATTGCAAGCATGCAAATTGAAGAAGACCAACATGCAAATGGTGAACAACATGCAAATGGAAGACCAACATGCAAATTATTCTAAAAAGACAGAAAAAAAGAACATGCAAGTTGTACCATCTAGTGGGCAGGGGAATGGTTCATCTTTTGGAGGTGTGCGGGTCACTGCAGACACAAGCCTCTCTGTTAGCTCTGTTGCTTCCAGAGTCTTGTCGGAGGCTGCGGACACTTACACTCTCTGTTGGGATGGAAGATGTCATTGTAGTCCTTCTTCTCTGTGATGAAGGTGCCGTGGTCCTCCGGCTCTGAGTCCCCCGTGGTGGAATCCGGGAGTGAGGACACCTTGGGCAGGATGACGTTGTTGTCCTTGCCGTTTCTGAGTCACCCCCCACTGTGTCATTATTGGTGACCCACACACACACACACCTTGAAACCGGCGGTGCTTTACAAGAGGGAGGTATAGTGAGTTTTTTTAAATTACAAATACAGTAGAATAACCTCCATGAGAGGACACATCTCTACACAGGACAGCTTTCATCACCAAAATGGCCAATTTTACCAATTATCTGCTCTCCAGAAAGAGGACACTAAAGGATACTATGGCTCTGTAACTAGAGAGAGGTCTTGTCCTTTACAGATAGGTAGTTCTACTGTAGCTGCTCTCTCTAAAGGACACTTTGGCTCTGTAACTAGGTCTTGTCCTTTACAGATAGGTAGTTCTACTGTATTTCCCTCATAAGTACAGGGGGGGGGTTATGATTTAATTTGCATCCTAAGGAAGGATTTGGTGCAAATTTTCTCCAATGATCTGAAACGGTGTGTTCTGCTCTAAGAATAATGTAATTTGGCATATTGTAAGGATGTCCATTTAATAATAAATACATTTTATGCATTTACTTAAAAAAAGAGAGAGAGAGAGCTGCCATTTTTTTCCCACATGAATGCCATCCTCTGACACTTGTAACAAAATGGTACTTAAACAGTGTGAGTTTTACAAAAAGGATGGAGGGAGTGCTTACTTTGGGACTTCTACAGGTTTGGTCTTGCAGAAACTCTTCCTCAGGGGATTACTGCTGCAGCAACGGTCACACCAGTTAGAAGACAACATTTGGTACACACATATTTACATATTGTACACAGTGCATATATATTTTTTAGCATATTTCTACTATGTATGTATATTCTTTTCAAAATTTTTTTTTTGCTTATCCCTAGTACACGTGGTACAGGCCATGATAATCATGGTGGGTAGTAAGCGCACCACATGTCTACACATGTGAAAAGCAGTTCGACTTTGCACTTACAAATGTGCCAGAGCCCCGTTTGGTTACTTGCACTCGCTGGTGGTGTTGGACTTTAGCAAGAATCGGGGGCCATTGGAGCATTTTTTTTTTTTTCAAAACTTTGAATTTTGTATGTAATAGATAACTGTAAATATGTAAATTCTCTCTTAATAATATATGTATAGTTGAAAGATATGTAAATAATAATGAACATTTGTATAATATATATATCCTACATGTTAAGTTAGTTTGTGATACTCCCATCGAAGGGCTGATAAGTCTGAAAGCTGGAGAAATAAAAGGTTGTACAAGAAACTTAGTCCTGGATGTGCTTTATTGAAATATAGTACATGGAATACCAGAACATTAGACCACCACAGTCATGTGACAGAACATTTACTGAATAATTAAACCTCTACCACACTGTAACTAAAGCCAAACTTATGTTTCACACCTCTAAAATTTACCATTACAGAATGGACCTTTGGGAGAGGCTGCTGCTTATCATCAAACAGCTCGAGGAGCATGGATTCACAAAATCTTTGCATGAGGGGATAAACAACAACAATGTGACAGAATAAGAAGATCAAGAAAAATTAAAGATCCCTATAATACAAAGAATTTTTCTTTTTAAAGCTTAAAAATCTCAAAAAAGAGAGAATCTTAGAATCAAACACTCATGATATAATATTTACAGTCATGGACAAAACTTAAGGAAGTTGTACCTTTTAACATGTATACCTGTATTCAGACAATAACTCTGAAAGATATTAACAGTGACTTTTATTGAAGACACACCAGATAACCAAGTGTGAACAGCCTCTGTCTCTTTAAAATATACTAGATGGCCAGCAGAGAATTTGCACATTCCTCAAGTGTTGTCCATGATTGAAGGAAGAGACCAACCTGGGGTAGTAAATGCATGTATATCTGGATTCTGACAATAACTCTGAAAGATATTAACAGTGACCTTTATGTTGTTGTTGTTTCTTATCCCCTTGTGTAAAGATTACACAAATTCCATGAGTTCATGCTCCTCGAGCTGTTTTATGATGAGCAGCGGCCTCTCCCAAAGGTCCAAGTGACCTTTATTGTAGACACAAGATAACAGTGTGACCAAAATGCCTCTGTCTCCAAATAAACTAGATAAGTGGCAGACATAAGAGAATTTCTACATCCTCAAGTGTTGTCCATGAGTGTAAGGTGTAAGGAAGGAAGAGACCAACCTGGGGGTGAAGGAGGCAGGCTGGGGGAAGGAGGGGGTGGTAGGGGTACCAAAGGGCTGTACCCTCTTCAGGTCCACCACGTACACAGACACTGTGGTGAGGGAATAGGCACCAGCAATCTGACATCACACATCCCATAATATAACACACACAACTACAGTAAATCTCCTCTCTAACTCAATGTTTATTAGAATGTAATGTTGTGGATTTTTTTTTTTTTTTAAATCCTGACCAATTTTTATTCAAATATTAAAAATCTTTATATATAAAATGAAAGGATTTAAAAGCACAAATGTTTCTTTTATACATAATACATAAGCAAAATCGTCCAATAGAGTATTAGAGCTCTGAGAAGCGGTCTGGTGGATTAAATTGGCGAAACTGCTGGGAGGGTTCACCACTGATGAGCCAAGCCCTCCCAATATATTTTTTCATCGCAGTAAGGGCAGTAGAAGTTTGGATTATGTATAAAAGAAACATTTGTGCTTTTAAATCCTTTCTTTTTATATTAAAAATATTTTTAATTTAAGCAAAGGTAATAAGACACCAAATCTCCAAATAAATAGTGTGCGTGATGTTTTTGTAACAGCATTGTTACCATCATCAGACAAAAGTTCTTTGTACTCAGTACTTTTGTCTGACGATGGTAACAACGCTGTTAACAAAACTTTACACTTCATTTATTTTGATTTGGTGTCTTTATTACCTTGTGTTTTATTTAAAAAAAAAAAAATATATAAAATGTGGGATAGAGAGTGTGTGTGTGTGGCTTAGGAAGAGAAGTAAATTGCTGTTCAACCTTAGGTTTCTTGTTTTGCCACTATACCCACATCTTTGAATGGTGTGGTTGATTTTTACGGGGGGAACATGAGTGATCACATAAAAAAAACTATTTCAATCTTATACAGTATAACATACTCCATGAGAGGACACTCACACTAGAGGACACCTCTCTACAAAGGACAGTTTTCATCTCCAAAATTACCATTTTTACTATTAATACTCCATACTCTGGTAAGAGGACACCTCTCTACAAAGGACAGTTTTCATCTCCAAAATTACCATTTTTACTATTAATACTCCATACTCTGGTAAGAGGACACCTCTCTACAAAGGACATTTTTCATTTCAAAAAAACACCATTTTTACTATTAATACTCCGGTAAGAGGACACCTCTCTACTAAGGACATTTTTCATTTCAAAAAACACCAATTTTTACTATTAATACTCCATACTCTGGTAAGAGGACACCTCTCCCTAAAGGACACCTAGTCTCTGCAATTAAATGTCCTTCACAAGGAGGTTCTACTGTACAACCCAAGATGGTGTAACAACCATCTTGTTTTAAAAAAGCGTGCTGACAAGGTGGGGCCAGGTACTTACCAGCTGGTTCTGTGATGTTGTCATGTCAGCCACTTTGCCCCAGCCCAGAGCTAGGTTGTCAAAGCAGCGCGAAGGCTCCCAGCCGTAGACCTTCAGTACGTCCTGTGCCCCGCTGAACAACACCTCCCCATCTCCGTGGAAGTAGATAGACCTGGAGAACACACGGCGTTGGGTCACATCCACTTCCATCACTACACCTATTGATTATAGATGGAAATTTTGCCGGGAGGATATTCATCTACAAAGATTTTGACGAGAGAAGCGACCTTTATCTTTGTAGCTATTGATTAGGTACAGCTATTGTATTATAGTTTAGAGAAACACAAGGTAATAAGACCAAATCTCCAAATAAAGAAATAATGTGTGACATTTTGGTAACAGCGTTGTTACCATCATCAGACAAAATTACTGAATGAGGAAAAAATATCACAGCATGCTTTTAGTTAGTTCTCTAATAAGCTACAATTTGGATTATAAATTAGAAACACAAGGTAATAAGACCAAATCTAAATAAATGGTGTGCAAGATGTTTCAGTAACAGTGGTGTTACCATCATCAGACAAAAGTACTGAATGAGGGGAAAATATCACAGCATGCTTTTAGTTAGCACTCCAATAAGCTACAATTTGGATTATAGATTAGAAACACAAGGTAATAAGACCAAATAAATAAATATTGTGTGACATTTCGGTAACAGCGTTGTTACCATCATCAGACAAAAGTACTGCATGCGGAAAAAAATATCACAGCATGCTTTTAGTTAGCACTCCAATAAGCTACAATATGGATTATAGATTAGAAACACAAGGTAATAAGACCAAATAAATAAATATTGTGACATTTCGGTAACAGTGTTGTTACCATCATCAGACAAAAGTACTGCATGCGGAAAAAAATATCACAGCATGCTTTTAGTTAGCACTCCAATAAGCTACAATATGGATTATAGATTAGAAACACAAGGTAATAAGACCAAATAAATAAATATTGTGTGACATTTCGGTAACAGCGTTGTTACCATCATCAGACAAAAGTACTGCATGCGGAAAAAAATATCACAGCATGCTTTTAGTTAGCACTCCAATAAGCTACAATATGGATTATAGATTAGAAACACAAGGTAATAAGACCAAATAAATAAATAGTGTGACATTTCGGTAACAGTGTTGTTACCATCATCAGACAAAAGTACTGAATGAGAAGAAGAGAGAGAATATGGTTTTACGGGCTACTAACCAATGAGAAACAAAAAATCACAGCATGTTTTTAAATAGTATTATAATATTCACACAAGGTAATATGACCAAATCCAAATAAATAAGTAGTGCATGACGTTTTGGTAACAACGCTGTTACCGAAATGTCACACACTATTTATTTATTTAGATTTGGTCTTATTACCTTGTGTTTATAATCTATAATCCAAATTGTGCCTTATCTATTATAATATTCAAGTATGTAAACAAGATAGCAGAAAAGAAGAAAAAAGTTTTCTAAGAATTAGAAGTGGAAAAAAAACCCTCTTTTTAATTTTTTTTTTTTTAGATATAATTAAAAGGCATATTTGTAATTTAGCATTTATATTTTCTCTATCTTCCATGCTGTTAATTGTAGCACATTTCTTCGGAATGGAAAAGGGTCTTTTAATTATATCTCTTAAGGTAATTTTCTCACAATGTAGTATCTTTATTTCTTTTAGATTGAAATTAGAAAGAAAAGCACACTATTTATTTATTTGAAGTTTGTCTTATTACATTGACACTACAGGTATTCTTTCTTTAAAATAAAAGACACTTCAGCCAGAAAATTTGTTTTTATTTTCTCAACGTTTCAACAAAATATTTTGTTCTCATCAGAAAAAAATATATATTAAAGAATTTGGCAATGTATTAAAAATTATTATCATTTAATATTGATAAGATTGTTTTTTACTGAAACTGCACCACATGCATGTTGAGAATGCAGTTCGACTTTTGCACTTATAATTGTATCAGAACCCTCTGTTTAGTTACTTGCACTCACTGGTAAGGTTGGACTTTTGCAAGAATTGGCAGCCATTGATGATATTTTTCTTCATGATAAGGCACAATTATAGATTATAAACACAAGGTAATAAGACCAAATAAATAAATTGTGTGTGACATTTCGGTAACAGTGTTGTTACCATCTTCAGACAAAAGTACTGAATGATTCACACAATATTTATTTATTTGGATTTGGTCTTATTACCTTGTGTATATTTTTCTTCAGAAAAAAAAAAGTGTCCAATGTGGTAATTCACAATCACGGGTCGAGGGGCTGTTGAAAATCGACAACTAATACCACAGTCTACTGACCCCCTTTGAAAAAGAACGAAGACCAACTCCCTACAGTAAAGTATCTTCTTCTTCTTCTTTCTTATCTCAAAGCCATGATAATCATGGTGGGTAGTTAGCGACTGCTTTTACTGTAAGCGCACCACATGTCTACACATGTGAAAACCAGTTCGACTTTGCACTTACAAATGTGCCAGAGTCCCGTTTGGTTACTTGCACTCGCTGGTGGGGTTGGACTTTTGCGAGAATCGGGGGCCATTGGAGCATTTTTTTTTTTAACAGAAAAAAAGTGTCCAATGCGGGAATCGAACTCGGGTCGTAATGGTCGAAAACCAAACGGTTTAACCAGCCTTCCACCGACCCCCCGTACAGTAAAGTATAAAGATGTCCAATACCATTCATCCACCAGACACAGGGGAAGAAGTCACCCACCTGACAGGGGTGGAGTCCCCATCTGTGGAACAGACAAGCTGGAAGTTCTCAAGGTCCCAGAACTTGACACTCCTGTCTTGGCTGCCGGTGGCCAACAGGAACTCATTGGGATGGAACTCAATGTCTGTGATAGGACCTGTGTGGCCCCGGAACTCTGTCAGCATCTTGCCAGCCGCCAGGTCCCATAACTGCCACCATCCCACAGCACATTGTCAGTCAAATTTCAACCTCACTTTTCAATTTGCATAGATTCTCAGGACATATATATAGTATGATACATTAGCACGTCATCTGTTATAATAAATTTTTCATGCGTATGATCCTTTTTTTCAAATAAAATAATTTTCGATTCCCCTTACTGCAAAGATAACTGGCAAAACTGCTGGGAGGGTTTACCACTGATGAGCCAGGCCCTCCCATTATTTTATCATTGTAGTAAGAGAGCAGTAGAAAATAATTTTATTTCAAAAAGAAACATATGCATCAAAAATAGTTCAAAATTTGTACATATATAGTAGGTAGAGTCCCATTGAGAGATCCTAAAAACACAGTGCTAAAGTCAGAATCTCCTAGAAGATATCTCTAATTAGAGCCTTTGTCGTGTCAGGCCAAAGTTATGAGGAGGCTCTCAACTGAAACAAAGTCTCTAACTCTGCCTTTGCCGGTCCCAAGCCCGGATGAAAAAGGAGGAGGGGGAGCAGTAACAAGCTCACTAAAAAACCTGGGTTCAGCTGGTCCGGCTAATAGTACCCTGTAAGGGCTCCTATTCCAGGGATACAGGATGAGAAGCGTTTGTACCCCATGTTAGGAGCAGCTGCACATGGCATCTGTTCCTCATGTCAGAGGCGGCCATTTATATTGGAGCTAAAACGGCCTGCCACTAAGTAGTGCTCCCAGTCTTAATGACAAAGGCAGATGCATTCTACTTCACCCAATCATTATGGTTGTCAAGTCTCAAGCTCTACAAGCTTGATACCCTAATATGATTGAGTAGAGATAAGAAAGAAGAAGACAAAGTCTCTGACCACCTCCAGGAAACATCAGCCATATGCAGGCAGTCTGTCTATCATGGAAGACTACTGCAGCATTTTCCTTTATTATAAAGCAACAATGTGCCATCTTTACAAAAGAAAAGAAACACTATTGTTTATTTTATATGTAAAACAAACATTCATGCTTTCATTTCTTATGTATTTTCCTTTATAGTAGTGAATAAATGAGTGAAGATTAAAAACTTGAGAGAGGAATATTTTTATAAAGTGAACTTTTTTTTTTTTTTTTTTTATAATAAAATTTTTCCAGTTTATATATTTCATTTTTTTCCAGTTTATAATAGGGTTTCATTTTCCTATGATTAGGTGTTGAGACCATACTATGGAGTGAGACACGTTAATCTCTTTACTTGAATATAATTTTTTTTTTTTTGAAACCTTGAAAAAATAACCAGATACTTTCTTTGAGAAAGACAGAATGCCTTGAGAGATATCATTCCCTAAAAAACCCAATATCATGGAGAGAGAACGTACTGGAGGGAACCAACTGACCTGGGACACTCCTACAGCAAGCAGCATGTAAAGATCAATAAATACATGTTAAATACTTGTCAAGTGTGGGAGGCATTAGAAAAAAAAATAAGAGAAAAGTTGAGGCAAAAAACTAAGAGGTGAACTATGGGATAAGTAATATGGTATAAGATGGTATAATTTTTATTTATTTAACAATTGCAGAATACACGCTATATCCACAAATCGGATAATGGCTGTCAACATTAAGTGGTTTGAAAAAGGTAATAAAATTGCTACTGAAAATACCATAAAAAGTTGCTTATTTATCTTATTATATTATAGATTATATATATGTTACATAAAGATTTTATTTAGGAAATATTATATTAAAATCATTTATTTAAAATGTTATATTGAAAGATTTTATTTAAAAATGTTATATGTTAAAATGTTATTTTGTTTAAAGTTATAATTTCATAGATATAAGTACTCTGTTTTAATCGACCGCCAGAGGTCACGCTTCTACTATATAAACTGATTGTTGTTCTTACCCGGCTGGCCGACCCAAAGTTTTTGTAATTATGTAAATAATCTTTTGTTTTATTTATTTATACGCCTTAAGACAGGCATTACTTTAATCAATTATGTTTTTATATTTCTTAGCTCAATTAAAGCAATTTCTAATCTTTACCATTTTATTATTATTCAATCAAGAATTTAACCACGACTTCACCACCATAGATTAATCCTCAACATGATCCAAAACAACAGAAATTTTATCTTTTTTTTTAAATATAATATAAGTCGACAGGATTACCTGTGCCAAAAGCAAAATTTTTCAAACTCAAATATGCAAATCTTCTAACCAAAAATAACTTTTTTCAATCAAAAATAGATCATTTCAATCAAAAATAGCTCATTTCAATCAAAAATAACTCATTTTAAACAAAAAATAACCTACTATAAAAAAAGACATAGCTCCAATTCAAGAAAACATATTCTCCACAAGCAAACAGCCATATTCGAAAATCGACTCCACCCATCCACTGCAACACCAGTCACCTCCATCTACAGCCAACTCCAGCCAGCATCATCCTTTTCAAGGTACTTTGTATTAAACATTTTCCGCAGTTTACCTAATTTTAACTTGTAATTTTCACCCATGCTTCTAAATAGTTTTCAATCGCTTATTTGCTTAAATTTACCCTTTTTGTCAAATTATTTTTCTGTATCAATTTTGCCATAGTTGTTTTGACCTTTAAATTTTATCACACCCTTTAATCCTTTTAATCCTTAGTTTTTCTTTGTATAGTTAGCTCCTAAATGCCATAATATACCTCATGCCATTTTTTATCTTCAAATAATTTAAACCATTTACAAATATCATTTTTTAAAATTCTATATGTAAAACAGTCGGCCGGGAGGACAACAACAAAATAACATTACCTATTTCTCACATCTTCAATATTTTTTAAACTAGTCTTAAACCTTGTTAATCATATTCCCACTATATTTTTTCGTTAATGACAACAATACTGTTAAAACTATTTTACCGTTCTTTTACTTTGTACATAGAAAGAAGGTCTTAGGTGAAGGGAGACAACGAGCAAGACATCTATATCTATAGATAGCCCCAGCTTGGACCGACCGAGGGCAAAGGTCGGCGTGGGCGGAGACGACGGAGCGTCATGTTACATTCTTTTTTTGGTCAGTTGGCAGGATTCCCTTGTTAGAAGCGGAGGGGAAAGTTGAGTTCCCTTGCCAGGCGGAGCAGACACGCCAAGAAAATCCTACAAGCAGCGTCTTGTGGACGGAACGACGTCGAAGAAAATCCCACGAGCAGAGTTTCGTGGACGGAGAGACGTCGAAGAAAATCCCACGAGCAGAGTTTCGTGGACGGGAAAGGACGCATTGGAGTATCCCTCAAGCAGCAACTTGAGGACGGAAAAGGACGTCTTAGACAACCAACGAGTCGTGACAATTAGACAACCAACGCGCGACAATTGGACATCGCACAAGACAAGAAAAGCCTGCGACGGTGCTGCCACTCCAGAGGTACTGTGTAAACAAACGCTCGACACCCCCCCCCCCCCGCCATTTATTTTTATCTCCCTTCCCTGAGATTAGTTAATTTTTTTACTTTCTCTTTTGCTTAACCTTGTTTATTGTTTTTTATACATAATCCCTTAGATATAAGTATAATTTAGCTTAACCATTTTTCTTGTTTTTACCCATAATAATAGTATAATAGTTTTTATCCCTTTTGTTTTTAATTTCTTAAAATAAATCCTTTTATTATACTGTGTTTCTGTGCATTTATTTCCCCCATTGGTTTCCTTTCTATCGATCACCCTTTTTTTGTTTTTTTTTTAAACGAACACGAACATTTTGGTGAGCCGGACGTGATCGATTTAAAGGAAATATGGAGGAAATGGATGCAATTAAAAAGCGCAGAAAAGCCATAAGAGGTACTTTCACTAGAATTATTAATGAAATCAATGGGGAATTTGAAAAGTCTCAAATTGATAAGAATGATATTTATTCTAAGTTTAATAGACTAGAGTCTTATTACACGAAACTTGTAGATCTAAACGAAAAATATCAGGCTTTATTGGTAGTGAAAGAAGGGATTACAGAGGAAAGTATTGATAGGGAATGGCAAGAATGCGATAAATATGAAGAGGAAAAGTTTGATATTCAACATAAAGTCAGTGTATTACGGAATCCCGATAAAGAGGAAACAGTCCCGATTGCTAGCGAGGACACTGTAATAAATGTGAAATTACCAGAGTTAGCCCTAAAAAGCTATGATGGCGCTCTGGAAGGTTGGTTGCCCTGGTGGGCGCAGTTTTCGAAAATTCACGAAAATAAGAATTTATCCGATAGCGACCGGTTTTTATATTTGCGTCAAGCAATTGTACCAAATTCAGAAGCCTATCGTGTTGTAGCAAGCTATCCCGTTACAGGCGCCAACTATGCTTTGGCAGTACAAGCCCTACAGGAGCGATTCGGTGACCCGAATATACTGACAGAACTGTATGTCAGACGTCTATTGAATTCGGTTATATCTAATGTAAAGAAAGAAAATATAAATTTAAGCAGTCTGTACGACGAACTGAGCAGTCACCTCCGGTCGTTAGAGACATTGGGCATTGATCCCCAGTTGTCGGGTATTTTTTTATATCCTCTTGTCGAGTCTTCATTACCTTCGGATATTTTGAAAATATGGCACAGGCATCCTTCTTCGGGTTATGGTATGGAGTTAGCAAAACGGGAAGAGTCAGATAAAGGGGTTGGAGGAGCTCAAGAAAGGCTCAGGTTATTATTGGACTTTCTAAAAGCCGAAGTAAGGAGTGCTCAACGGCTGAAATTTGTGGAAAAAGGCTTTAAGCAGGAGGAACCCTATAAAAGGTCTTACAATGATGGAACCAGAACAAGGAACAATTTCAGACCCGCCACTGTGTCTAGTCTGTTCGGAGGGCGAACTAATATAAAATGCTTCTTTTGTGAAAGAACAAATCATGCGAGTCATCAATGCCGTTCCATAATGAAAATGTCTCCGGGAGAGAGAAATGATAAAATACGTAGTGCCCATCTATGTTTCAAATGCTTAAGAAAGGGACACATACAGAGTCAGTGCCGAGAACAATTGGAGTGCAAAAACTGTGGGAGAAACCACTTGGAAGTTTTATGTGAAGGAAATTCTTCTAACCGGTTAACGAAACAAGGAAGAGAAAATCTAAAGGAAAATGCAACTGAACCCATTGCATCGCTTTCTAGTCAAGCCTGCACAGGTCAGGTCTTGCTGATGACCACGGTAGCACTGTTAAGAGGCCCAAATGCCTCTAGAAGGGTTAGAATTCTCCTCGACAGTGGAAGTCAGTTTTCGTATATCAAACAGTCGTTAGTCTGGAGTATAGGAATAGAAAGAAAAGGCGAAATAACCATAGCTAAAAGTCTTTTTGGAGGTAATAAGATTGGTGAAGAAAAGCACGGTAAATTTATGTTAGAATTAGAGAATTTAGGTAATAAAAGAGATGTGATCCATATTGAGGCGCTGGATCAACGTAAAATTTGCGACGCCATACCACCTTTGCCAAAAGGAGACTGGTTAGAAAAATTGAAGATTAAGGGCATAATATTGTCTCAGGACAATTTTAAAGGACAAGAGATTGACATATTGATTGGTGCTAACTATCTAGGTATGATTTTAACAGGAAAAATAGTTCAAGTTGAAGCAGATTTAACTGCGGTGGAAACGAAATTAGGTTGGACACTAATGGGCAATTCGCCAATTATTGATAGCAATGACAATGTGCAGCAGACTTTGAATCTGCTAACAACGCGATGCGATTTAAAGGATTTGTGGGATCTAGAAGTACTAGGCATTAGGGATCCTGTTGAAACTTGCTCCAAAGAGACCAGATATCAGGAAATAAAAGACAAGTTTATAACAAAAATTCAAAGACAAAGTGATCAGAGATATTCTGTAAGTCTACCTTGGAAGGTAGAAAAGGAGTCAATCCCCAGCAATCTTGACATAGCGATAAAAAGGTTAGATATAAGCACTAAGAAAATGACCTCACAGAATAAGTTGACCGAATATAGTCAGATCTTTAGAGACTGGCTGACTGAAGGACTCATTGAAAGAGTCGAGGAAAATCCTCTCGAGAGAAGAGGCTACTATTTACCTCACCGCCCTGTGTACAAGATGGAATCTAAAACGACGCCCATACGTCCGGTTTTCGATGCTTCTTGTCTAGGCCATAATGGATTATCCTTGAATCAATGTTTAGAAAAGGGACCGAATTTATTGGAAAGAATCCCTGAAATGATGATAAGATTTCGGGAAAATAAATTTGGAGTCACGGCAGATATAAGAAAAGCATTCCAGATGGTGGCGATTGAAGAATCTGAACGGAACTATCTTAGATTCCTTTGGTGGGAAAAGGAGAGCGATAGAGAACTAATAGCTTACAGGCATAAGAGACTTGTATTTGGCTTAAACTGCAGTCCTTTTGTGCTGAACGCCGTAATAGAATACCATCTTCAATCAATAAGAGGCCCACTTGTTCAATGGGCAAAGATTTTAGCTCAATCCTTCTACATGGACAATTGTATTACCTCGCTGGAAACAAAGCAGGAAGTGCAGGAATTTCAAAAGGCCGCAATTGAAATTATGGACGGGGCTAAAATGGACTTACGAGAGTGGGAATATTCTCTGGAGGAAAACCCTGAAAAGGGGACTTGTACAAAAATATTGGGTGTTGTTTGGAATAAAATGGAAGATTCATTAAAATGCGAACTCCCTGACAATTTGAGTATTCAACCCAAATTAACGAAAAGGTTGGTACTGTCCATGGTTCAGCGGATATTTGATCCACTTGGATTTTGCGCTCCAGTATTCTTGCCACCAAAGTTGTTACTGCAGCGATCATGGGGACTGAAACTAGGTTGGGATACACCACTACCCGAAAGTATGGCCCAGGAATTTCGAACCTGGTTGGATCAAATAAAATTAATAGAGTTAATAAAGATACCGAGATATATGTGGAATGATCTCATTTTCCCTACAGAAGTTCATATCTTTTGTGACGCTAGTCAAAGAGGCTATGGAGCTGTTGCCTATTTACGGAGCGAAACGGGACGAGAAAATACTCTAACTTTGATTTGGAGCAAAGTCAGATTAGCTCCTATGAAGAGTATTACGATCCCTCGCTTGGAATTAATGGCCATGGTACTAGGAGCTAGACTAGCCAATGCAATCCAAGCTGCCTTGAAGAGAAAATGTGAAACAACTCTTTGGTCTGACTCTACTACCGCGCTAAGTTGGATAAAGAAAGAAATTGAGTGGAGAGTTTTCGTGAGAAACCGAGTCAGAGAAATACAGGCCACTACCAATTTGAACGATTGGAGGTTCGTTCCTAGTCAGTTGAACCCGGCCGATCTTCTGTCTCGAGGTTGCCCTCCAAGCCAGTTTGTGCAAAGCAGATGGTGGGAGGGCCCCGAATGGTTGAAAAAACCTAAAGAATTCTGGCCCAATTCGGAGTTTTCGATAAATCCAAAAGAAATAAAGGTTGAAGAAAACATTATGAAAACCAACATTAATTTGAACATCGATTATAAAGACTGGATACTGACAAGGAGGTCTAATTACTCTCTCAACATCAGGGTAATGTCCTATGTTTTAAGATTTTTAGGGAAACTTAAAAAACAGTCAACTGAAACAGGACCTTTGAAAGTTTCAGAATTAGACTTGGCAGAAAAAAAGCTTATCCGAATGATTCAGGAGAAAGTCTCCATAGAGCAATCGAATGCAACCAAGAGTTTTAAAGTATTAAAAAACACTGACGGACTTTGGTGTGTAGAAAGCAAACTTTTACATGGACAGGTCCCAGAAGAATTTAAAACTCCTATCATTCTACCAGGCGACCATCCCTTCGTAGAGCAACTTATATGGGAGGTGCACCTGAAGAATGGACATGTAGGCGCGCAATTCATTTTATCAAAGCTGAGAGAGAAATTTTGGATAATCAGGGGAAGGAAAACGATAAGGAAAATTATCAGTAAGTGCATTGCTTGCAAGAGACTTAAAGAAAAGTCTCTGCAAAGACCAATGGCAGCTTTGCCAGAAAACAGAATTGGACTGGGCAAACCCTTCCAAGTTACAGGAGTTGATTTATTAGGCCCTCTTCATTTGAAAGAAGGTGGGAAAGTGTGGGTAGCCGCCTTTACTTGCGCCGTCTATCGCGCTATTCATCTGGAGTTGGTGAAGAGTTTAGAGACAGGAGTCTTCATGATGGCCCTCCATAGGTTTATTTGTCTGAGAGGGCGGCCTGAGAAAATATATAGCGACAATGGCACCAATTTCGCAAAACTTAATAGGATATTCAAGAGATTGGATGGGACTAGAATTGAAAGGGAAACCTCAATTAAAAGGATACAATGGATTTTTATCCCTCCTTCTGCTCCTTGGTGGGGAGGATTTTGGGAAAGAATGGTTAGGACAATAAAGGAAATGTTGATAAAGATGCTAGGTCACAGGAAGCTGAAATATGTACAACTGCAGACTGCCCTTTGTGAAATCGAATCTATCATTAATAATCGACCCCTCACTTATGTCTCTGAAGACGACAATGATCTAAAACCGTTAACTCCTAATGAGTTTTTACAAAATGGTCCAGAGTCTAGCTTTCCTGAATTTGAAAATTTAAAGCCAGAAATGTTGCACACTAGATACAGAGAGTTAGGTCAACTGAAGAGAGAATTGAAGCAGAGATTCTTAAAGGAATATTTAGGCGCGCTGATTCAGAAATCTGAAAATATTGATAGAAGACAGTTGAAAGTAGGAGACGTTGTACTGATCGGGCAAGAAAATCTTAAAAGAATGTTTTGGTCTAAAGGGCGAATAGTAAATCTCATACCAGGAAAAGATGGAATAGTGAGAGTGGCCCATGTTAAAACATCCACAGGAACCTTGATCAGGGCTCTACAACGCTTACACCCTCTTGAAATATCCTCGAATGTTGAGACGATTCAAAAGGACAATTCAAATACCGAACCCCAATCTGAAGCATTTTTAGGAAATAGGCCCAATATTGAATCCAGGGACTCTAGAAATAGATATGGTAGGGTAATCAGAAAGCCTGCAAGGTATGACTCGAAGGACTAGTGAAAGTACCTGTAGAAAAAAAAAAAGGTGTAATATGTGTATTCTTTTATGTGTATTTTATGTAATGTAATAGGCATATCTACTCTTGTGTGTATTGTGTATATATATGCTCTTTTGTCCTATACTTAATTTTGGCTTCTTTCAGAGCAAAATTATGTGGGAGAATGTTAAAACTATTTTACCGTTCTTTTACTTTGTACATAGAAAGAAGGTCTTAGGTGAAGGGAGACAACGAGCAAGACATCTATATCTATAGATAGCCCCAGCTTGGACCGACCGAGGGCAAAGGTCGGCGTGGGCGGAGACGACGGAGCGTCATGTTACATTCTTTTTTTGGTCAGTTGGCAGGATTCCCTTGTTAGAAGCGGAGGGGAAAGTTGAGTTCCCTTGCCAGGCGGAGCAGACACGCCAAGAAAATCCTACAAGCAGCGTCTTGTGGACGGAACGACGTCGAAGAAAATCCCACGAGCAGAGTTTCGTGGACGGAGAGACGTCGAAGAAAATCCCACGAGCAGAGTTTCGTGGACGGGAAAGGACGCATTGGAGTATCCCTCAAGCAGCAACTTGAGGACGGAAAAGGATGTCTTAGACAACCAACGAGTCGTGACAATTAGACAACCAACGCGCGACAATTGGACATCGCACAAGACAAGAAAAGCCTGCGACGGTGCTGCCACTCCAGAGGTACTGTGTAAACAAACGCTCGACACCCCCACCCCCGCCATTTATTTTTATCTCCCTTCCCTGAGATTAGTTAATTTTTTTACTTTCTCTTTTGCTTAACCTTGTTTATTGTTTTTTATACATAATCCCTTAGATATAAGTATAATTTAGCTTAACCATTTTTCTTGTTTTTACCCATAATAATAGTATAATAGTTTTTATCCCTTTTGTTTTTAATTTTTTAAAATAAATCCTTTTATTATACTGTCTTTCTGTGCATTTATTTCCCCCATTGGTTTCCTTTCTATCGATCACCCTTTTTTTGTTTTTTTTTAAACGAACACGAACAAATACCTTATAGCTTCACATTTCTATCTTATATCTGAAATTCCCTGGCTTTTAATATTTTGATAGTTTAATTTCATTTCTTAATATGTTATTATTATCAAAAAAAAATATTTTTTACCCCCTTTTAAATTTTTTTAAATGCCATAATTTTGTTTCTCATTTCGCCTTACAAATATGTAAATTTACCGTGGTAAACATATGTAAATTTCAACTTTTGTTTTGTTCACCTTGAATCTTTTTTTTTCAAATGACCATTCTCAATTCTTGCCATTAATTCATTTAGCTTTAACATTATAATCATTTATCTTTATGTTCATTCCTTGTTTTCACATTTGCTTTTTGTACATAAACTTTTGTCTCAACTTATTGCCTTTTCTCATAAATGCCTTTTTCTTATAATCATCAAATGTTTTTAGCATTTCCATATATCTTTGCCAATTATTTTTTTATATTGTTTTCTATGTTTTTCTTCTTTATTTTTCATTCACATACTTTTGCAATTATTTTGTTTTTAATGTTATCTTTTCTTTAAATTTTCCTTCCTCATTTTTGATGTTATATATGTGCATTTTTTCTTGCTATTTCCAATCTGTTGGTTAATAACAAACCAATATGATTATGGAATATCACATTTTTACTCTTACCCATATTTTTGTTATCATCATTCATACTTTGTAATTTCCAATCTATTGGTTAACAATAAACCAATATGATTATGGATTATCACATTTTTATTTTCACTTGCTCCCAATTGTTTTGTTATTATTCACATTTTTATCATTTATATAATTTTGTACTTTCCTGTCTATTGGTTACCATACAAAAACCAATATGATAAGTGAATATCATCTCTCATCTTTTCTTTCTATCAATATTTTACCTTCTTTTTTAAAGCTATATTTTCATTGCTTTACTCTTAATCTACCCATATTATTTTCTTCACAGGGGGGAAATGTTACATAAAGATTTTATTTAGGAAATATTATATTAAAATCATTTATTTAAAATGTTATATTGAAAGATTTTATTTTAAAATGTTATATGTTAAAATGTTATTTTGTTTAAAGTTATAATTTCATAGATATAAGTACTCTGTTTTAATCGACCGCCAGAGGTCACGCTTCTACTATATAAACTGATTGTTGTTCTTACCCGGCTGGCCGACCCAAAGTTTTTGTAATTATGTAAATAATCTTTTGTTTTATTTATTTATACGCCTTAAGACAGGCATTACTTTAATCAATTATGTTTTTATATTTCTTAGCTCAATTAAAGCAATTTCTAATCTTTACCATTTTATTATTATTCAATCAAGAATTTAACCACGACTTCACCACCATAGATTAATCCTCAACATGATCCAAAACAACAGAAATTTTATCTTTTTTTTTTAAATATAATATATATATATTTAAAAAAACATATATAATGATGATGATGACAATAATAAAACATATTAATAGGGACCTCAAGAGAGGCATATCTCTCCCTTTAATTATACATCAGAAAACATTATGTTTATCATCCAAAATTTTATTAGTAGTGATGAAGAATGACCCACAACACCTGTTTTGGCAAAATTCAGACAAAACCCAATATATTAATATCAACATGATATTTGGACCAAATATATGTTAGGTATATTAATTCAAAGAATTTTTCTCTATGTAGATAAATTATATAGATATATGAATAAATATAAATTGATGATGATAACATTAGCTAGCATATGATGATTAACAATTGGCAACTGAGTTAGTGCCTTCTTGATCCTTTTTTTTTTTATTTCTTCTTAATTCTTAAATTTTACTTTTGTAGTTTCTATGCATAAAGATAACATTAAAAATATATTTAAGTAACATTTTCTCTTTTTTACCCCCAAAAAACACCAACAATATATTTGAAGTTTAAATAAATATAGTCAGTCAGCTTAAGGTGTGGAATACCTAACAAAAGTTAACCATTCAGCTATTTGCATATTTCCCAGATGGAGTATGTTGAATCCTAAATGTGTTTTTCAACTACAGTAGAACCTCTCTGTCTAGTTATTGAGCAAAAAAGTGTCCTTTAGAGAGAGGTGTCCTCTTCCCAGAAAGCTGATATTAGTAAAAATGGTTATTTTGGTGATGAAAATGGTTCTTTGTAGAGAGATGACCCCTAACAAGAGTGTCCTCACACGGAGGTTCTACTGTATCTAAATAAAAGCTTTTTTTTTTAATATAGTTATTTTTCATATAGCAAAAATGTAATGCCTCTATAAAGGTTGGCATTCAGCCAGCCAAAATATTGGCAAATAAATATTTTATTCAATCCAATATATGCCTTTTTACTATCTAATATAGTTCTATAGTTCACCCTTAAAAAAAAAAAATGATAGGTAGAATGAGAAGATGCTCCAGCTAGAGGACTAGCTTCAACTATAAAGGACAGTTTTCATTGCCAAATTTACCATTTTTTACCAATTAGCTGCTCTCCAATAAGAGGACACTTCTCCCTAAAGGACAATTTGGCTCTGCAACTAGGTGTTGTCCTTTAGAGAGAGGTTTTACTCTATTTGAACTAACAAAATAATAATAATGGTAACCAATATAAAGAATGAAATTCTGACATTAACTTAGTATAAATGAGCTTTAACACTCTGAGAGATCACTGCGTGCATTGTGCACGACTCCATATAGGTTGTGCACTGATACGGATAAGGAACCATAGAGATAGTTTCCATCATTCTTGGTACCAGGTAGAAAACCTCAAAAAACAGACCCTCCAACTAAACAGAAGGGAATAGACACAGTTGGCCAGATGGAAATCTGGTCACCTGCGCCCTCTAGTCTATAAAGAGGGAGCCAAAAGCTTCCCCATGTGCACTAGGTGCAAAACCGAAGAGGCCACTCCCCAACATATACTAAATTGTATCGGAAAGGACAAGAGACCCCTGTACAGAGAACCAAGAAGAGTTCTTGAGCTTCTTTATGAGCACGACCTCCAAGATCTTGTCTAATTTAGACTAAAATGATAAGTAAAAAAAAAAAACTGTGTGTATTAACAAACCTAGCACATACCTAACACTTAACCACTAAATCCTCAAAATTTGTCAAAGAGGTGTTTAGCTAGCAAGTGGCTTAACCAACCAATTTTAAGGCTAAAATATAGATAGAATTTGATTTTGATGAAGCTATAGATCTATAAAAATAACAGGAAAGGCGTAACCTTCATTTTTTATAGATCAAGATCCTCTCAGTAAAATATTGGTTTAATAGTTCCAAAGAGAATGGAATTAGAAGAGAATTGCTCAACAGAACAACAGGCATTCATTAATAGCAGATATGGCTGCCGTACATGACTATCATGACACCTCCCTCACCTTGACGATGCCATCTTCACCTCCGGAGGCAATCCAGCGACCATCTGGACTGAACCTGAGGCTATTGACAGATTTGCCGTGACCCTAGAACAACAGTGTCAGCTATGGTAGATGAACAGACTAAGGGTTACTTCCTTACTTTGTAGGTGTAGATACAGCCTTTCCTCCTGATGTCCCAGAGCTGGCAACACACAACCACCATGGAACAACATGAGACAACATAGATTCAGTACTTTTGTCTGAAGATGGTAACAACGCTGTTACCGAAATGTCACACACTATTTATTTATTTGGATTTGTGGTCTTATTACCTTGTGTTTATAATCTATAATCTAAATTGTGCCTTAACACACAGAAATAGAAACTCAGCTAACAATATTACTGTCCCATTGGAATTTATTTCCAAGAGAATTATCAACATGCTCATAAACATGATAAGGCACAATTTGGATTATAGATAAGAACTACAAGGTAACAAGACATCAACAGTGTCTGATGTTTTGGTAACAGCGTTTTCACCATCAGGCAAAAAAATAAATATCTTTATAAACACAAGGTAATAAGACCTAATAAATAAATAGTGTGTTATTTCTATAACAACGCTGTTATCATAGACAATTTAATTAATAAAAAATTATACTTATTTATTTATATTTGGTGTTATTACCTTGTGTATCTATAATCCAAATTGTGTGTACCTTATCAAATCTCTATTTATTTATATATATATATATACAGTTATACCTGTCTATAACGCCCCCTCTAAATAGCGCCTCCCTCTCTATGGCGCCAAATTTTAAATACGTAGTACGATGCGATTTACATTAAAAGTGACCTGTCTATAGCGCCCCCTCTCTATAGCACCCTATTTTGATTAGTCCCAAGAGGGGGCGCTATAGACAGGTTTAACTGTATATCATTTATTAATATTATTTATTCTTTTTTGGGGGTCGGTGGAAGGATGGTCTAAACCGTTGGCTTTCGACCACTACGACCCGGGTTCGATTCCTGCATTGGGCACTTTTTCTTTTCACTTAAAAAAAAAATGCTCCAATGGCCCCCGATTCTTGCAAAGTCCAACCCCACAAGCGAGTGTAAGTAACCAAACGGTGCTCTGGCACATTTGTAAGTGCAAAGTCAAACTGCTTTTCACATGTGTAGACACGTGGGGCACTTACAGTAAAAGCAGTCACTTACTTCTACCCACCATGATTATCATGGTTTGTACCACGTGTACTAGGGATAAGAAAAAAAAAAGTATTCTTTTGTCAGATGTAAGTAACAATGGTAACAACACTGTTACTGTAACGTCACACACTGTTGATTTTATTAGAATTGGTCTTATTACCTTGTGTTTCTATTACCAAACCAATTTTTCTCCTTGGTCAACATCTCCTTTCCACCCAAGGTATGATCCTTCCAGAATGGTCAATTGAACCTGATGATCCTTGGAGTACACATGCTTCAAATTTCCAAATACATATGTAGAGGACTATACACTCTCCATTGAATATTCTCCAAACTTTAATGTTATGTTTGTCACCACTCTGTTTTCTTGAGCTTAACAATTCTTTTAAACAAACAAGATGTCAGAAGAATTTATTTTTACACATAAGTTCTTCAGTTTTTGTTCAAACTTCACATCCCTACAGAAAAAAAAATGATAAAAGGCCAAAATTTTTTCAGTTCTATATTTAAATTTCTTCTTCTTGATAAGGCACAACTTGGATTATAGATTATAAACACAAGGTAATTAGACCTAATCAATAAATAGTGTGTGACAATTCAGTAACAGCGTTGTTACTGAAATGCCACACACTATTTATTTATATTTGGTCTTGATAAGGTACAATTTGGATTATAGATTATAAACACAAGATAATAAGACCAAATCCAAATAAATAGTGTGTGACGTTTCGGTAAAAGCATTGTTACCATCTTCAGACAAAAGTACTAAATGTACTTTTCAGTACTTTTGTCTGAAGATGGTAACAATGCTGTTACCGAAACATCACACACTATTTATTTATTTGGATTTGGTCTTATTATCTTGTGTGTATTTGGTCTTATTACCTTGTGGTTATAGCTCTTTTTATTTCTCTAAAAAGCATTTTTTTTTTTTTGCTTTTGAAATTCTTACCTCAATTTCTTCTTTTATTTTTTATTGCATTCCATCCTCATTGATCATACCTTCAAGATAAGTTAAAAACATTTTACTTTACACACAATTTATAACCTAAAAACAATAAGGATAAAAAGGAAGCAGCACACAGCATTGTGTGTAAACCAGAGATAAATAAATGAAAAAGATCGTTGACACCATTTAGAATCAATGAGAGAGCGGAGAAAAAGATAAAAGAGCATGAAGCTATTGAGTGAGGAGGCCAAATAAAACGAGGAGGAGCATTGATCGACAGAGTATCATCATGATGATGTGGGCCACAGCCAATCAGAGTGGCAGTGGCCACTCAGGAAGACAATATTCCATTGTGCAGTCACAATAGCCAGGGCCTTGTGACTCAATCTTGGAGCTGCTGCAAATCATATTGAGGCAGGCTGCTGTCTTAGCAACCTTTATCAAAACAATGGTTGGAGGGAGGTATTTATAGAAAGTCTTGAGGAACTTGATAAGCTGCCATTGAAGGGAGAAAGTTGCAGCCCTATTGGATGGGATAACAGCCAATGGCGCACTATCCACAAATGACCCAATAGAAAATGATATTTTGAAGAGAGAGTCCAATCCAAAATTATTATCATTATTTTTACCTAACCCAAGTAAACATGATATATAGAAGCCATGATAATCATGGTGGGTAGATAGTTAGCAACTACTTTTACTGGTAAGGAACATAATTTGGATTATAGATTATAAACACAAGGTAATAAGACAAAATTTAACTAAACACAATTTATTTATTTAGATTTGGTCTTATTACCTTGTGGCTACTTTTACTGTGAGTTCATTACATGTACACATACACATATAGAAAGAAATTTCAACTATTGCACTTACAAGTGTGCCAGAGAGAGAGACCCATTTGATTACTTGCACTTACTAGTGAAGTTGGACTTTTGCAAGAATCAGGACACCCCTATTGAAGCAATTTTTTTTTTCTTCACAAAAAAAAAGTGCCCGATACTGGATTCGATTCCACAAATCTTGGTTGTCAAAAAAAAAAATCAACAGTTTATACCACTCTTCTAACAACAACCCCCTATATGCATAATATACACATTATATGAATATACACTCATAGACAAAACTTAAGAGGTGGAAAGTCTTTGATGTTTCCAGTCGTCTATTTTTTATTAAGTAGACAGAGGCAATTTTGTTCACAATTTGTGTGACTTCAATAAAGGTAACCATGTATCAAATTTCTTACTTAATTATTGTCTGAATCCCAATATACATGCTAAAAGGTACAACTTCCTTTAGTTTTGTCTATGAGTGTATACCTTCATGTAATAACAATAAGACATTTATTGAAGTACACAATGTGTTTACTACCCAGAGTATAATGATAAGGCACAATTTGGATTATAGATTATACAACGCTGTTACTGAAATGTCACACACAATTTATTTATTTGGATTTGGTCTTATTATTTTGTGTTTACCCAGAGTTTAAAGATATCTAGGTTACAATTAGTTATCAATCAATCCACCTGTATAAGGGCATCAAGGCCTGTGATAGCTTTAGATTCAATATTTAAAAAAAAATACTGACAAGAAATAATCCTTAACGACAATAACTTCTTAGGTCCATTGACGTCTATAAAAATGATAAAGCACAATTTGGATTGGAGATTATAAACACAAGGTAATAAGACCTAATCCAAATAAATAAATAACACTTCAAAGCAACAATTCAATTTTTTTTAATTGCATTTTTTTTTTAATTGTTTATTAGGGCCTTGAAGAAAAGCCTTTTTTTAGGTTGAAATCTCACCTAGTTTTATTGAAATAAAGAAATATGTTTTAAATGGCACATCAGGGAAAGAGTGGTATAAACTGTCAATAGACTCTGGATCCAATCTCACATGAGGAACTTTTTTTTTTTGCCTAAAAAAAAAATTGCCTCAATGGTTCACAATTCTTGCAAAAATTCAAACCCCAACAGTGAATGCAGGAAACTAAACAGGAGCATTGGCATTTTTTAAATACAAAAGTCAAACTGCTTTCTATATGTGTAGATATGCAGCTCACTAACAGTAAAAGCAGTCTCTAACTACTAGCCACCCTTACAAAAAAAAATAAGACCTAATCCAAATAAATAAATAGTGTGTGACATTTCGTTAATAGTATTGTTACCATATGTACATCACACACTATTAATTTATTTGTCTTAAGTTTTATTTTCTTGTAGCTATAATCAATAATCCAAATTGTGCTTTATCATTACTACCCACCATGATTATCATGGTACCAGAAGAGAGAAGAGCTGAAGTCGAACTGCTTTTCACATGTGTAGACATGTAGTGCACTTACAGTAAAAGCAGTCGCTAACTACCCACCATGATTATCATGGCGTGTACCACATGTACTAGGAATAAGCAAAAAAAAAAGAGATTTTATTGACAATATGTGGGGAGGTAGGGGGGGAGGATAAGACTGGAGTGTGAAGAGAAAGAGGCCATTTGTAAACCAAAACAAGTGTTGTGATGCAGCACAGGGAGAGAGCCACAGCAGTGATAAGATAAAAGTTTTCAACGACCCCTCTCCTCTCCCATCTGTCATTCTGATAGTTGTCACTGCTGCTGGTGGTTGGATGGACACAGAGAGTTAGAAGAATTCTGTTGTTGTATTATTGTTGTTTCTTATCCCCTTGTGTAAAGATTACACAAATTCCATGAGTTCATGCTCCTCGAGCTGTTTTATGATAAGCAATGTCTTAGAAGAATTCTAACACAATTCAATCTGTGTTGTGCCCATACTTGCCCTCATCTATATATTCAAGTCAAGAACATTTTTTAGTCCTGTTGTTTGATAAAGCACAATTTGGATTATAGATTATAGCTATAAGAATATAAGACCTAATCCAAATAAATTAACAGTGTGTGAGGTTTCGGTAACAGCATTGTTACCATCAACAGAATAAACAACACTGTTAAAGAAACATCACACACTATTAATTTATATGTATTGGGTCTTATTTTCTTGTATTTCTGTTGTGTTTGTTTATATCTCTAAACAGCACTGTGTCTCTATAATCCCTAAATTGAAAGATGTGAATAATAAAAAGGTACAAATTGTAGATTATAGATAAAAATCACACAAGGTAAAGAAATTAGAATTTACATAGTTATATGGGAAATATGTACATATAGAGATATAATTATTTTAAATATACATATAGGTTGTTGGTATTCTTCTGTGATCTCAATTTTATACATAGATTCCCAAACACAAGGTATAATAAGAGACAAAATACAAATAAATAAATAGTGTGTGATGTTTCGGTAACAGTATTGTTACCATCTTCAGACAAAAGTACTGAATGGAAAGAATATGAAGATGGTAACAACGCTGTTACCAAAACATTACACACTATTTATTTGTATTTGGTATTATTACCCTGTGTTTATAATCTATCATCCAAATAGTACCTTATAAATCATATAGATCCCCATAAGTTATGAAATGACCCGATATATATTTTTTAAATGCATAGAGGGTGCAGTGCATCAACACTTGGGTAAGTTTGGAAGAAGTAAACATAAGACACCTCTTTAATTCAACATCCCATGGTATAATAGGGTACTTCCTGATCAAGTCGGTTAGAGAGGTTGTACTGTACAGGGAAGACCTTGATTAACTGTAACTTGAACCCACCTTCTCAAGTTTGTTAATTCAAGTCTACCAGATCACAACAAAGGAGCTAGAGAGACAAAATAATCATCATTACTATCCCTAGTACACGTGGTACAGGCCATGATAATCATGATGGGTAGAAGTAGGTGACTGCTTTTACAATAAGTGCACCTGCACCACATGTCTACCTACACATGTGAAAAGCAGTTAAGACTTTTGCACTTACAAATGTGATAGAACCACATTTGGTTACTTGCACTCACTGGTGGGGTTGGACTTTTGTAAGAATCGAGGACCATTGGAATTTTTTATTTTATATATATATTTTTTTAATTAGAAAAAAAAAAGTGTTTAATGCGGGATTCGATCCTGGGTCATAGCGACCAAAAACCAACGGTTTAGACTTCCACCAACCAATTTCCTTAGACAAAGTAATAGATGTGATGATAGCTTATAGATCAGGTTGAAGAAACAGCTGGGACACATTAGTGTGAAGTTGACAGTTGTAGAGAGTGTTACCTTGATGTTGGTGTCCAGGGAGCCTGAAGCGATGAAGTCCCCGTATGGATGGAAGTCCAGACATCTGACGTTGGCTTTGTGACCAGTGAGTGTGCGGAGAACTGTACACCAGTCACAACACATGAGATCCTGGAGGGGGGGGAACTTATACACATTTACATATATATAGGACGTCTGGTTTTAGACGTCTGAAGAAGATGCTCAACAACCAAGATGGCTGCCAGATCTATCAACTAAGGAGATATGCTCGACATCCAAGATGGCTGCAAGAACTATCATCCAAGGATATATGCTCCGATCCAAGATGTCTACCAGACCTAGCAACTTAAGGAGATATGCTCAACATCCAAGATGGCTGCCAGACTGAGTAATGAGAGGGTACAAACTTACTTTTGGCAGCCTCCAGGTCCCAGATTTTGAGAGCTCCGGAAATGGAGCCAGCACAGACCATGTCTTCAAGGTGGCCAAACTTGACACATTCCACGGCAGTGGTGTGGCCAGTCAGGCTCTAGAGACACACCATCCACATCTTTAATTGGTGTACAGGTACAACATTCAGGCAGTCAAACCTCTATAATTGAGGTACAGGTACAACATTCAGGCAGTCAAACCTATATTATTGATGTACATGTCAGTTGGTACAACATTCAAGAAGAATATATAAGAAAATTTGTCTAAGATAATAATACAGGTCACTAAAATCCAGACCAGTGATAACTAAGTAGGTTCCACAGATGTACAAATAAAGAAAAGATGGGCCATGTAAATGTGAATGAAGGAAGAAGAGTTGTCTAAAAAAAAACGGCACAGGTCAAGAAAATTCAGACCCACAATAATTAGGTGCTACACATGTAAAAATGAAGAAAATATTGGGCCAAGTAAATAATTGATGGAAGAATTGTTGTTCAGAAAATGGTACGGGTGATTATAGAGCAAGCCTACATACTACAATGCCATGTAAATGAAAAACAGTTGTCTTGGAAATAGTACAGGTGATTAAAGGCAGAGCAGTCTACCTAGCTAGGTCACTATGTACACCAACAAACAAATTCTTACAAAAGGAAGAAGAAAGGGCAAGGAATAACCAGAACACAAAGTCTTGTCTAGAGATGATAACAGTACATCTGATTAGAAGAACAGTCCAGTCTACCCGAGCTATGCACACACATGTAAAAAGGAGAGGAAAAGAAAGAGCAGGGGCAGACAAAACGGGGTAAAGAAGCATAATGAAGTCATTAGTGAGGGGGGGGGGGGGGGGGGTACAATTAGAGTCGGGTCAGTGAGCTGGACAAAAACTGGACAATTTACATGGAGAGGGGACAACTCCCTGTACACTGAAACGTCCCCATTCTTACCTGCTGGAAAAGCAAACATTCCTTTATGAGGGAAGGCAATAATCGACAGTGTGTGACGATGTCAGGATTGCTGAGAGATTCCGTGTTTACAAGCGAATTTTATGAAAGGTCATTTAGAACTTTAAATATAAAGAAGGCATATCCTGACCTGGAGCATATGTGCTTATATATATATAACTTTAAATATGTTATACCTTGAAATGTTTCCAGAAGGATATTAATCTATTAAAAAACATTTTTTGAATTTGTCAAAAGTGCTTCTGTTGTGATTTTTATCGACCAGAGTTCGCTAGTTTGCGGAGATGGTCAATAGACGGCGCTCATAGTTTTATTGTCTATTTTGACGGGAGAGGCGTCCTTTGTCTTTGTAGACTATCTATATAGATAATACCGTAACAGAGTTTTCCATTGTAAAGTCCTGAGCTATCTCCTCCGAAGATTCTGAACTACACATAACAATCTATATACCAAAATTTTCGTTATTTTTTTCTTCGTGTCATAGGCCTGTTTTTATTTTCCTAATGTTAACAGTTATTTTTATTTTTTAATTTAATCTATTTTACAATCGTAGATTTTTTGCATTTATCATCATCAATTCTTTTGTTTACAATTGCGTAACTTTTATAGAGAGAAATAAAGAAATACATAATTGATTAGATACAAAAGTGTGAACCAGAAAGTCGATTTTTAAAAATGTTATTATTTAATATAAACTTATTTTAATTTAATTTTGAAATGAAAAGGTAGTGTAAAAGTGTATATGAGGTTAGATTCAAATAGGTTTAATTATGTTAGTTTAATCGCTAAATAAGGTTAGTTTTAGATAAGTTGAATTAGGTTAGTTTCAGATAATAAAAAAAAATAATGTTCGTTTTTAGAAAAATAATTCGCAATAGTAAGTATATATATTAATATAAAAGATCGAAATGTAAAAATCACTATGTCCAAAATCTTCGCTTTAACTCGTGTAAAACGGCTCGAAGGTACGGCGGTGTCAACGTACAGCGCCGCCTACCAAAGTTACCCTTTTCTGGGAACTCACCAGGTTATATTATTTTTCGAATTGTAGATTGAATTATTACTTTTATTCTATCTTTTATAAGTGTTTGTTATAGTTTTTCATTTGAATTTAGCACAATTTTTGTATCTGGTTATCTTTTTTGGCATCTTTTTTTTTCTCATTAATAAGACCTAATCCAAATAATTTAATAGTGTGTGACTTTTTTTTAAATTAAATTATTTGGATTAGGTCTTATTTTCTTTTATTAATTTGTTATAGTTTTTCATTTGAATTTAGCTCCATTTTTGTGTCTGTCTTATTTTTTCTTCTCATAAATAGGCTGATGCTGTATTTGTGTACTCGATTGTTGCTTTTTTTTTTATTAAATTATTTGGATTAGGTCTTATTTTCTTTTATTAATTTGTTATAGTTTTTCATTTGAATTTAGCTCCATTTTTGTGTCTGTCTTTTTTTTTCATCTCATAAATAGGCTGATGCTGTATTTGTGTACTCAATTGTTGCTTTTTGTGTCTGGTTTCTTTTTTGCAGTATTTTTTTTGAATCCTTTTTTTTTTTCATCAATTGTTTCCTCACATGCTTGGAATTTTCTTTTTATGCCTGTCCTGGCTTTCAGTTTTATAGATTTCCTCTGCTTGGTTCTTATTTTACCTTTTTTTTTTTGAGCGTCTTCTGTCATGCCTCGGAAAGGCCGTGGAAGACTCACTCCCCTGACCGCTAGGCTATTTCTCTTGTTTACTTTTTTACCAATGCCTATAATTTTTCACCTGAAAGATTTTTTTTTATTTGTTATTCAATAAACTATTATCACTTATTTTTGGTCTTCTTTTTATTTACTTATTTTACTGGGGGTTGGTGGAAGGATGGTCTAAGCCGTTGGTTCGGCTCGAAGGTACGGCGGTGTCAACGTACAGCGCCGCCTACCAAAGTTAACCTTTTCTGGGAACTCACCAGGTTATATTATTTTTCGAATTGTAGATTGAATTATTACTTTTATTCTATCTTTTATAAGTGTTTGTTATAGTTTTTCATTTGAATTTAGCACAATTTTTGTATCTGGTTATCTTTTTTGGCATCTTTTTTTTCTCATTAATAAGACCTAATCCAAATAATTTAATAGTGTGTGACTTTTTTTTTAATTAAATTATTTGGATTAGGTCTTATTTTCTTTTATTAATTTGTTATAGTTTTTCATTTGAATTTAGCTCCATTTTTGTGTCTGTCTTTTTTTTTCTTCTCATAAATAGGCTGATGCTGTATTTGTGTACTCAAATGTTGCTTTTTTTTATTAAATTATTTGGATTAGGTCTTATTTTCTTTTATTAATTTGTTATAGTTTTTCATTTGAATTTAGCTCCATTTTTGTGTCTGTCTTTTTTTTTCATCTCATAAATAGGCTGATGCTGTATTTGTGTACTCAATTGTTGCTTTTTGTGTCTGGTTTCTTTTTTGCAGTATTTTTTTTTGAATCCTTTTTTTTTTCATCAATTGTTTCCTCACATGCTTGGAATTTTCTTTTTATGCCTGTCCTGGCTTTCAGTTTTATAGATTTCCTCTGCTTGGTTCTTATTTTACCTTTTTTTTTTTGAGCGTCTTCTGTCATGCCTCGGAAAGGCCGTGGAAGACTCACTCCCCTGACCGCTAGGCTATTTCTCTTGTTTACTTTTTTACCAATGCCTATAATTTTTCACCTGAAAGATTTTTTTTTATTTGTTATTCAATAAACTATTATCACTTATTTTTGGTCTTCTTTTTATTTACTTATTTTACTGGGGGTTGGTGGAAGGATGGTCTAAGCCGTTGGTTCGGCTCGAAGGTACGGCGGTGTCAACGTACAGCGCCGCCTACCAAAGTTAACCTTTTCTGGGAACTCACCAGGTTATATTATTTTTCGAATTGTAGATTGAATTATTACTTTTATTCTATCTTTTATAAGTGTTTGTTATAGTTTTTCATTTGAATTTAGCACAATTTTTGTATCTGGTTATCTTTTTTGGCATCTTTTTTTTCTCATTAATAAGACCTAATCCAAATAATTTAATAGTGTGTGACTTTTTTTTTAATTAAATTATTTGGATTAGGTCTTATTTTCTTTTATTAATTTGTTATAGTTTTTCATTTGAATTTAGCTCCATTTTTGTGTCTGTCTTTTTTTTTCTTCTCATAAATAGGCTGATGCTGTATTTGTGTACTCAATTGTTGCTTTTTTTTTTATTAAATTATTTGGATTAGGTCTTATTTTCTTTTATTAATTTGTTATAGTTTTTCATTTGAATTTAGCTCCATTTTTGTGTCTGTCTTTTTTTTTCATCTCATAAATAGGCTGATGCTGTATTTGTGTACTCAATTGTTGCTTTTTGTGTCTGGTTTCTTTTTTGCAGTATTTTTTTTGAATCCTTTTTTTTTTTCATCAATTGTTTCCTCACATGCTTGGAATTTTCTTTTTATGCCTGTCCTGGCTTTCAGTTTTATAGATTTCCTCTGCTTGGTTCTTATTTTACCTTTTTTTTTTTGAGCGTCTTCTGTCATGCCTCGGAAAGGCCGTGGAAGACTCACTCCCCTGACCGCTAGGCTATTTCTCTTGTTTACTTTTTTACCAATGCCTATAATTTTTCACCTGAAAGATTTTTTTTTATTTGTTATTCAATAAACTATTATCACTTATTTTTGGTCTTCTTTTTATTTACTTATTTTACTGGGGGTTGGTGGAAGGATGGTCTAAGCCGTTGGTTCGGCTCGAAGGTACGGCGGTGTCAACGTACAGCGCCGCCTACCAAAGTTAACCTTTTCTGGGAACTCACCAGGTTATATTATTTTTCGAATTGTAGATTGAATTATTACTTTTATTCTATCTTTTATAAGTGTTTGTTATAGTTTTTCATTTGAATTTAGCACAATTTTTGTATCTGGTTATCTTTTTTGGCATCTTTTTTTTCTCATTAATAAGACCTAATCCAAATAATTTAATAGTGTGTGACTTTTTTTTAAATTAAATTATTTGGATTAGGTCTTATTTTCTTTTATTAATTTGTTATAGTTTTTCATTTGAATTTAGCTCCATTTTTGCGTCTGTCTTTTTTTTTCTTCTCATAAATAGGCTGATGCTGTATTTGTGTACCAATTGTTGCTTTTTTTTTTATTAAATTATTTGGATTAGGTCTTATTTTCTTTTATTAATTTGTTATAGTTTTTCATTTGAATTTAGCTCCATTTTTGTGTCTGTCTTTTTTTTTCATCTCATAAATAGGCTGATGCTGTATTTGTGTACTCAATTGTTGCTTTTTGTGTCTGGTTTCTTTTTTGCAGTATTTTTTTTGAATCCTTTTTTTTTTCATCAATTGTTTCCTCACATGCTTGGAATTTTCTTTTTATGCCTGTCCTGGCTTTCAGTTTTATAGATTTCCTCTGCTTGGTTCTTATTTTACCTTTTTTTTTTTTGAGCGTCTTCTGTCATGCCTCGGAAAGGCCGTGGAAGACTCACTCCCCTGACCGCTAGGCTATTTCTCTTGTTTACTTTTTTACCAATGCCTATAATTTTTCACCTGAAAGATTTTTTTTTATTTGTTATTCAATAAACTATTATCACTTATTTTTGGTCTTCTTTTTATTTACTTATTTTACTGGGGGTTGGTGGAAGGATGGTCTAAGCCGTTGGTTCGGCTCGAAGGTACGGCGGTGTCAACGTACAGCGCCGCCTACCAAAGTTAACCTTTTCTGGGAACTCACCAGGTTATATTATTTTTCGAATTGTAGATTGAATTATTACTTTTATTCTATCTTTTATAAGTGTTTGTTATAGTTTTTCATTTGAATTTAGCACAATTTTTGTATCTGGTTATCTTTTTTGGCATCTTTTTTTTCTCATTAATAAGACCTAATCCAAATAATTTAATAGTGTGTGACTTTTTTTTAAATTAAATTATTTGGATTAGGTCTTATTTTCTTTTATTAATTTGTTATAGTTTTTCATTTGAATTTAGCTCCATTTTTGTGTCTGTCTTTTTTTTTTCTTCTCATAAATAGGCTGATGCTGTATTTGTGTACTCAATTGTTGCTTTTTTTTAATTAAATTATTTGGATTAGGTCTTATTTTCTTTTATTAATTTGTTATAGTTTTTCATTTGAATTTAGCTCCATTTTTGTGTCTGTCTTTTTTTTTCATCTCATAAATAGGCTGATGCTGTATTTGTGTACTCAATTGTTGCTTTTTGTGTCTGGTTTCTTTTTTGCAGTATTTTTTTTGAATCCTTTTTTTTTTTCATCAATTGTTTCCTCACATGCTTGGAATTTTCTTTTTATGCCTGTCCTGGCTTTCAGTTTTATAGATTTCCTCTGCTTGGTTCTTATTTTACCTTTTTTTTTTTGAGCGTCTTCTGTCATGCCTCGGGAAAGGCCGTGGAAGACTCACTCCCCTGACCGCTAGGCTATTTCTCTTGTTTACTTTTTTACCAATGCCTATAATTTTTCACCTGAAAGATTTTTTTTTATTTGTTATTCAATAAACTATTATCACTTATTTTTGGTCTTCTTTTTATTTACTTATTTTACTGGGGGTTGGTGGAAGGATGGTCTAAGCCGTTGGTTTTCGACCGCTACGACCCGGGTTCGATTCCCGCATTGGGCACTTTTTTCTGAAAAAATAAAAAAAAAAGCTCCAATGGCTTCTGATTCTTGCAAAAGTCCAACCCCACCAGCAAGCGCAAGTAATCAAACGGGGCTCTGGCACACTTGTACATGCAAAGTCGAACTGCTTTTCATACGTGTACCATTTTCAAAGACCCTGCTTAGGATTAAAACTTCTCAGAAGCATAACAATAGTACCAACCTAGAGGTTAACTGGTGTGGATGCATTCCTCTGGGAGTAAGACTATTGAGAAATTCAGTAGGGAGTTATTTTGCTTCTCCGCATTCTAACACTCCAACTGTTAACACTGTGGAAACACTGACTCATGTTTGGTAAGCAATTTCAGGGAAGAAACTATAGACATTGGATTAAATAAATTATTAATTAAATTGCATTAAATAAAAATTATTAGATTTAAATAAATATTATTCGAGTGAAAAAAAAAAGAAAAAATTAACAAATTAGAAAATAAAATTTCGAAAAATACAACTATATTGCAGATAAGATAAGAGGACCTTATTAAAAAATAAATAAACAAACTGTAATTCGACACTATCGATAATTCGACACTTTCGATAATTCGACCATTTTAAAAATCAAATTTACAAGGTTGATTGTTGTTTAAATACAACTTTGATTTTGCATGCATAAACACAGGCTCTTGTAGCAAGAACCCAACTTTAGTGAAAACTGATGCCTCTTCAGAATGAATGGAAGACTGAAATCTGAAGGAGCAGAAGATATGGGTCATCTTTACATGTATGCTATCCAATGTTCGCACACTTGAAAAAGCTACATATAAAGTTGTCCGTGCGTAAACACAGGCTCTTGTAGCCAAGGTTTGGCCTTGAGCCTTATTTATAGTCATAGCAAAAGCCAACCTTAGTGAAAACTAACGCCTCTCTAGAATGAAGCGAAGGTTGGTATCCGAAGGGGCCAAAGATATTTCAGACACTATACAGTGTGTTCAACTTTGGGCACTGTCAGTATATGTGCTTCAAGGACATGAGAGCACATGCGCTGAAACACCATACGTGTTCCATCGCAAAGATCCTAAAGGCATTGGTGAAAGTATAAATAAATATTTTGGAAATGAAAAAAAAATACATATATATATAAGAAAATAAATTGGAATAAAAATTTACAAACTATATTTCAGAGTGGATACATATTTGAAAGGAAAAAAAAAAAAAGAAAATTGCAAACAACAAAACTATATTACAGATATGACATGAAAACTAACGCCTCTCTAGAATGAAGCGAAGGTTGGTATCCGAAGGGGCCAAAGATATTTCAGACACTATACAGTGTGTTCAACTTTGGGCACTGTCAGTATATGTGCTTCAAGGACATGAGAGCACATGCGCTGAAACACCATACGCGTTCCATCGCAAAGATCCTAAAGGCATTGGTGAAAGTATAAATGACCCATATATTCTGCTCCTTCAGATTTCAGTCTTCCATTCATTCTGAAGAGGCATTAGTTCTCACTAAAGTTTGCTTTTGCTATGACTATAAATAATATTTGGGTTCTTGCTACAAGAGCCTGTGTTTATGCATGCAAAAGCATGTGATGGTAAGCAATTTCAGGGAAGAAACTATAGACATTGGATTAAATAAATTATTAATTAAATTGCATTAAATAAAAATTATTAGATTTAAATAAATATTATTCGAGTGAAAAAAAAAAGAAAAAATTAACAAATTAGAAAATAAATTTCGAAAAATACAACTATATTGCAGATAAGATAAGAGGACCTTATTAAAAAATAAATAAACAAACTGTAATTCGACACTATCGATAATTCGACACTTTCGATAATTCGACACTTTCGATAATTCGACCATTTTAAAAATCAAATTTACAAGGTTGATTGTTGTTTAAATACAACTTTGATTTTGCATGCATAAACACAGGCTCTTGTAGCAAGAACCCAACTTTAGTGAAAACTGATGCCTCTTCAGAATGAATGGAAGACTGAAATCTGAAGGAGCAGAAATTATGGGTCATCTTTACATGTATGCTATCCAATGTTCGCACACTTGAAAAAGCTACATATAAAGTTGTCCGTGCGTAAACACAGGCTCTTGTAGCCAAGGTTTGGCCTTGAGCCTTATTTATAGTCATAGCAAAAGCCAACCTTAGTGAAAACTAACGCCTCTCTAGAATGAAGCGAAGGTTGGTATCCGAAGGGGCCAAAGATATTTCAGACACTATACAGTGTGTTCAACTTTGGGCACTGTCAGTATATGTGCTTCAAGGACATGAGAGCACATGCGCTGAAACACCATACGTGTTCCATCGCAAAGATCCTAAAGGCATTGGTGAAAGTATAAATAAATATTTTGGAAATGAAAAAAAAATACATATATATATAAGAAAATAAATTGGAATAAAAATTTACAAACTATATTTCAGAGTGGATACATATTTGAAAGGAAAAAAAAAAAAAGAAAATTGCAAACAACAAAACTATATTACAGATATGACATGAAAACTAACGCCTCTCTAGAATGAAGCGAAGGTTGGTATCCGAAGGGGCCAAAGATATTTCAGACACTATACAGTGTGTTCAACTTTGGGCACTGTCAGTATATGTGCTTCAAGGACATGAGAGCACATGCGCTGAAACACCATACGCGTTCCATCGCAAAGATCCTAAAGGCATTGGTGAAAGTATAAATGACCCATATATTCTGCTCCTTCAGATTTCAGTCTTCCATTCATTCTGAAGAGGCATCAGTTTTCACTAAAGTTTGCTTTTGCTATGACTATAAATAATATTTGGGTTCTTGCTACAAGAGCCTGTGTTTATGCATGCAAAAGCAAAGTTGTATTTAAACAACAATCAACCTTGTAAATTTGATTTTTAAAATGGTCGAATTATCGAAAGTGTCGAATTATCGAAAGTGTCGAATTATCGAAAGTGTCGAATTATCGAGTGTCGAATTACAGTTTGTTTATGTATTTTTAATAAGGTCCTCTTATCTTATCTGCAATATAGTTGTATTTTTCGAAATTTTATTTTCTAATTTGTTAATTTCTTTCTTTTTTTTTCACTCTAATAATATTTATTTAAATCTAATAATTTTTATTTAATGCAATTTAATTAATAATTTATTTAATCCAATGTCTATAGTTTCTTCCCTGAAATTGCTTACCAAACATGAGTCAGTGTTTCCACAGTGTTAACAGTTGGAGTGTTAGAATGCGGAGAAGCAAAATAACTCCCTACTGAATTTTTCAATAGTCTCACTCCCAGAGGAATGCATCCACACCAGTTAACCTCTAGGTTGGTACTATTGTTATGCTTCTGAGAAGTTTTAATCCTAAGCAGGGTCTTTGAAAATGGTATACGTATGGTGATACAGTGCATGTGCTCTCATGTCCTTAAAGTAGTGTAGTTCTGTTGTTTGCAATTTCATTTTCTGATTTGTTAAAATTTTTCTTCTATAGTTTCTCACCTGCGGGTCCTTCGGGTAAACCCGGGGCGTTGCCCGGGTCACTCGGCTAGTATATTATATAATTTTACTATATCTCCAACTATAAAAAGTACCGATTTTACGGGAGACAATAACTACAGTTGACCGACCGGGAGCGATCGGTTTTAGAATAGAACGGCGGCGCCTCAGTTACGCAATAGGTGCGGAGGGAGGGAGACCTACGCACGATAACCGCACGTACACACTAACTTTAGTTGATCGTAGCATAATATCGTAGACACACGTAGCGTTCGATGGAAACGCGTACCTATCACAGCAAAAGAAACAAAACACTGGAAAAGTTCGTAAAACTCGGGGACTATTGAGTTCACCTAAGGAGACATCGTCAGTCAATACGATAAACGAACACCATCAAAAGTCTCAAGCTTTACAACCTTGATACCCTAATATGATTGAGTGGAGATAAGAAAGAAGAAGACTATAAACGATATACGAGAATAATACCTAGTGTCATACGACATTAATATCTAGTGTCAGTCGGGAAGACAGAGGAAAAGAAGATCGGAAGCATCTAAAACGTGTGTCTGGAGGGAAATGGAAAGAATGAGTTGAAAGATAATTAAGAATGTAGAAGTCTTTAGAAGATTGTGAGAAGAACGAGGATTCTATTGAAAATATCATCAGGAAAAGACTAAATGGATGGAACATTTTAGGCATTTAAAAAGTAAAATGGATGGGTGAAAATTAATAATATAATTAACAGTAAATAGATGGAATTCTTCCCCCTCTCTCTTTTCCTCGGATTTACCCAGACTGTTTATGAGCTCAAATGTCTTAATAAGGTTTTTCTCTTGTATTTAAATTTCACTATTAATATTAAATGTAATTAGCTTTTTTTATTATTATTTGCAGAGACTCCGTGGTAAATCCATGCATAAGATGTGTATAAGATTTACCCATACTAATTTATTTATTAGCTTGATTGTCTTAATTAAGTTTTCCAGTATATAAATTTCATATATTACCATTAAAGGTGATTAGCTTTAAAAAATAATAATACAGTAGAACCTCCCTGTAAAGGACAACACCTAATTGCAGAGCTAAAGTGTCCTTTAAGGATAGGTGTCCTTTTACCGGAGAGTTGGTAAATAGTAAAAATGGTAATTTTGTAAATGAAAACTGTGTTTTATAAGAGTGGTGTCCTCTAGCGTAAGTGTCTTCTTATGGAGGTTCTACTGTAAATGTAAATTTTATATCTAGATATATAAAATCAACAGTGTGTTAAAACAATATCCAGTGGGCAAACATCCACTCTGGCAGAACCACCAGGATCGTACATTCGTCTTTCTCTCCCAATCTGACAGGGAGAATTGTCCCCAACTGGCGCTAATACCACAGAAGGAAATAAAGGAAGGGAGATAGCCAAGACAAAGGGGGATGTTTGTCCAGAATTGCCTGTGGTAGGGCTAAGAACAAGATAAGGACTGTACAGGAAAAGTGTGAGTCACTCATCTACCTGGGTTGCCGCCCAGACTCCACACAATAACATTCTTGAAGGACATCGCTGGACCGAACATCTTCTTGGTAAAACAGCAATGGTTGTGTGTCATAGGTGGGTTGGGTATCAAGACCATTCCGTCAAAGGTAGAAATCTCTTATTTTACTACAACACTATAGGGAAAAAGAGGAAACAAGAATTTTATTTCCATTTAAAATGGTCGTGTTCCCAGCCCGATCTTCTGCAGCTAACAAATTTTATTATTTCCTGATAGCGTGGCATCTAGGTAGAGTTAGTCAGTTATCTTGTAACTGGAGACTGCAACTAACCCAGCGGCATATCTTGGAACACTGCTTTCTATGTCTTCCAGTATGCAAAGACGGCGCGTAGTTTTTTTTAACATCAATTTTAACGGGAGAGTTGTGTCCTCTCTCTTTATATATACATCAATTTCCATCATATATATGGCATACTTCACGATTTTGCATATTATCCTTACTCAGGGGATCATATCAATCTCTGCATCGTTTCACAATCAGGTTTCCTCCTCTAATCAGGTATAATCCATATATTGTATCATTAGTTCTGATATACCGTGCCAGACAGTGCCACTTTCTTTCAACTCGTGTTAGGTGAAATTACTCAGTGTGCATGTACTACCACCACGAGAAGTGCTGGACGTTTGCTCCCGTTGTATATGTGAAATTTAAAAAAAAAAAACGTTACATTCCACTATCTTCAGAGACACTAAGAGATTTCTATTTAAAAAAAGTATGTTGTGGGTGAGGAAAGTAACGGAGTCTCCAGTGCCAGAACACAGCCCGATATGGACATCGCGTTACTCAAGGTCCTGAAGGCCGGTGAAATGTACCGCCGAGGGTGTCCGGCGGCATCCTTACGTAACTTCATTTAGACGTTCCCGGCAAGTCAATCGTCAACATACGGCTTAACCTACCTACCTAACACCTATTTGGATACATGTAGGTAGTCTACGTCTTAATATGGAACCACCACTCGAGGGGGGAGACAAGGAAAAATCGTTATAAAATACAATTTGGTCCTAAATTCGGGATTGACTGTAGGGATCCAGTAAAACGACCTCACCTTAAGTAAAATCAGCCTCGTATCTCTAACACCTGAAGAGCGGCACGCTCGAAAATTTTCATCACTTTCAAAAATAAAAAAATTACGCTTTGCCCACACACAATCATTTGTTCTCAATTTTTAAAAATCAAACTTAAATTTAACCCAACCTCCCAATAACGACTACCTCTAGGAAAGACCAGGGTTATTAATATTTTCTAACGCCTGTACACGCTTGTTCGGCGGTACAACTACTACAATAGGAAGGATACAGAGAAGATTAACATGGCCCCTGTGATACCAGTTCGGCGGTACAACTACTACAATAGGAAGGATACAGAGAAGATTAACATGGCCCCTGTGATACCAGTTCGGCGGTACAACTACTACAATAGGAAGGATACAGAGAAGATTAACATGGCCCCTGTGATACCAGTTCGGCGGTACAACTACTACAATAGGAAGGATACAGAGAAGATTAACATGGCCCCTGTGATACCAGTTCGGCGGTACAACTACTACAATAGGAAGGATACAGAGAAGATTAGCATGGCCCATGTGAAACCAGTTCGGCGGTATAACTACTACAATAGGAAGGATACAGAGAATATTAGCATGGCCCCTGTGATACCAGTTCGGCGGTACAACTACTACAATAGGAAGGATACAGAGAAGATTAGCATGGCCCCTGTGATACCAGTTCGGCGGTATAACTACTACAATAGGAAGGATACAGAGAAGATTAGCATGGTCTCTGTGATACCAGTTCGGCGGTACAACTACTACAATAGGAAGGATACAGAGAAGATTAGCATGGTCTCTGTGATACCAGTTCGGCGGTACAACTACTACAATAGGAAGGATACAGAGAAGATTAGCATGGTCTCTGTGATACCAGTTCGGCGGTACAACTACTACAATAGGAAGGATACAGAGAAGATTAGCATGGTCTCTGTGATACCAGTTCGGCGGTACAACTACTACAATAGGAAGGATACAGAGAAGATTAACATGGCCCCTGTGATACCAGTTCGGCGGTACAACTACTACAATAGGAAGGATACAGAGAAGATTAACATGGCCCCTGTGATACCAGTTCGGCGGTACAACTACTACAATAGGAAGGATACAGAGAAGATTAGCATGGCCCATGTGAAACCAGTTCGGCGGTATAACTACTACAATAGGAAGGATACAGAGAATATTAGCATGGCCCCTGTGATACCAGTTCGGCGGTACAACTACTACAATAGGAAGGATACAGAGAAGATTAGCATGGCCCCTGTGATACCAGTTCGGCGGTATAACTACTACAATAGGAAGGATACAGAGAATATTAGCATGGCCTCTGTGATACCAGTTCGGCTGTACAACTACTACAATAGGAAGGATACAGAGAATATTGGAATGGCCCCTGTGATACCAGTTCGGCTGTACAACTACTACAATAGGAAGGATACAGAGAATATTAGCATGGCCTCTGTGATACCAGTTCGGCTGTACAACTACTACAATAGGAAGGATACAGAGAATATTAGCATGGCCTCTGTGATACCAGTTCGGCTGTACAACTACTACAATAGGAAGGATACAGAGAAGATTAGCATGGCTCCTGTGATACCAGTTCGGCGGTATAACTACTATAATAGGAAGGATACAGAGAATATTGGAATGGCCCCTGTGCAAGGATGACAGGCAAAATCGTGAAGCGTTCCATGTTTTCTCAAGAGTTCACTCAAGGGAAGTTCAACCAGGAGGTCGGCCAATAAACGGAGGGAGAAGAGGCGGAAGTACCTGTAATGGAGATCATTGTTATGGAGATGGGGCATGCAGTCCCGCTGAACAAATCTGCCGCGGGGAAATGCTCCCCGAACCTGTAGACTTCTCCCCATACGACTAAATAAATGACCTGACTGCTCAAATGTGTATTTTTTAGACCGCAAATCGCCATCTATCGGTAAAAAATACCAGCTAAACTTTGATTTAGGTTAAGATCTTTGGATTGGACAACCCATTGCAACCTGCAACCCATTTTCTTGAGAAAGGGAACTAGGTACGCAAAGTTGGCTTAAATTACCCATTTATTGTTTAAAAAAAATTCTCTTTTGAGAAACCACCTTGGTTGGTTGTTGAGGTACAGTTTTTGCACTACGTTTCCCTAAATGTATAGGCGGTTGGCTTTTCTTGATTTATGATGAAAATGCGTGTTGGGGCTAATTTCCAGTAATAAACCTAAATCAACGTTCAGTTAACATTTATTCCGATAGATGGCCTTTTGACCATCTGAAAAATGTTCATTTAAACGGTCAAGGCATGATCAGATCTCTTTCTTTTTTTCGTATACATGGAAGCTTTGTAACAAAAGAAGAAAAAAAATGCACCGGGATTTTAACACGGTCATCATGCAGCAATTTGTAATCAAGTCGCCACCCCACCACCGCCATAAAAGGTGGCAAAATTACACCATTAAAATCGGTGTAAATACCATTTCGTTATGGCCTATGTTAGATGGGAGTTAGATGTTAGTTAGATGACTAGACCTACGTCCAATAAATACAAGGGTCACTCCAAAAGTTTTTACAATCACTTATTTTTATTAAAGCTGCAACTTTCAAATTTTCATAGTTTCTCAAAGTATTCACCCTTAGCACCTATGCAAGATTTCATCCGTGAAAATCAATTATCGAAGCACTTACACCAGTCATCTTCAGTGATTCGGCCTGCCACTGAGTAGTGCTCCCAGTCTTAATGACAAAGGCAGACACATTCTACTTCACCCAGTCATGATGGTTGTCAAACAGATACCATCAACTTGATACTCTAATATGATTGAGTGGAGATAAGAAAGAACAAGAAGAGATCTTCGGTGATAGAAATTATGGCATTGATAAAGGTTTGCAGTGCTGTACAGCAAAATTAAACCATTGAAACAGGTTTTAAAACCCTTTTCGTTATTGCCTATGTTAGTTACCGAAGATCTACAGCCCATAAATACAAGTACAGTGGTACCTCGACATCCGAGTTTAATTCGTTCCGCAACCTTGCTCGTATCTTGAATTACTCGTATCTCGAAGCAAAAAGACAAAAAGCAAAAAACAAAGCTTTGCATATAGAACAAATAATAATGAAGAAGAAGAAAGAAACATTTTAGGAAAAGCAAAAACAAAACAAAAGTACTGGTCAAAAAGAAACATTTAAAATCACAGATTAATATCTTCAACACTACCGAACCGAACTCGTATCTCGAATTTCGCTCGTAACTCAAAGCAAAAAATCACTTGCTCGTCGGCTCGTATCTCGAAAAACTCGTATGTTGGGGCGCTCGTATGTCGAGGTACCACTGTATGTATCTACGTACTTGTGTCTACGTAGCATGGAAAGTCACGAGAAGCCGTCGATTCCCGCCAGACAGGACACGGGATCGAATCCCTCATTGGGCGCTTTTATTCTGTATAAAAATTGCTCCAATAGCTCCCGATTCTTGCCATAGTCTAACTCAACTAGTGAGTTCAAATATCCAAACGGAATTCTGGTATACTTGTAAATGCAAAATCAAACTGCTTTCCACCATGTGTAGACATGTGTTGCACTTTACAGTAAAAGCAGTCGCCAACCCACCATGTTTATCATGGCCTGTTCTACGACTATACTAGGAATCATAAAAAAAAATAATAATAAATTAAAACATGGGTATTCTCTTGTTTCAGTAAGAAAGCGACACGAGTAGAAAAGAGATAGTGACATTCTCTCAAGATTAAGAAGAACACAGGTCTCACTTCAAAATGCTTCTTTTATGGCTGAAAACAAGACCTATATACCAAAGGATCAAAGCTACATTTGATCACCAGAATAAATAATATCTCCATCCCGTATAACTTTGTAATGTCAAATTATTTTATTCTTCCTCACTCTCCTTTTCAAAAGAATCTTAATAAAGGTATTTAAAGATTGATCAAAACTGTTTGAGATTCCAAACATGGGACCTTTTCATTAGACCTGTGGAGGATTCAGAAAGAATTGAAATGTACAATGTTCAGGATAGTTGGATTAATACCATCAAAAACAAAGAGATAATACGAAGACACTGAACGTTTTAAGAGTTCCCAGAGAAAGAATTCGACAAAACCCGGGTTCCTGGAGCACCAATTACCCGGGCTGTCCAGCAGTCAAGTTCTAGCCGCAACCAGAAGAACAAGAAAGAAGACGATACAGCCAGCAAGAAGATCAAGTAACGAGAGAGAGAGAAAGAAAGAGAGTCGTGAAGAAGAAGAAGGAACATCAGGGAGGAAGAAATCAACGGAGATAAAAAAGAAAGATCTTCCAAATGACTCTTTGTTCTAGAAGACCTCCGAGTCACGACGGCTGCTGGCCGGAGGGTCAAGCTAACCAAACCATATCTCCATCGTGTCTTGATGTACGATTTGACCTATGGGTACAATACCCAGACAGACAGACTCACTGGGAGAGTGTAATTTGATTGACGAAGATAACACATTAAATAAAATTATGGGGTGGTATTTCAAAATTGAAGTTTTTTTTTTTTTTCGGCAAACACAACCCTGTTTGAAACCTTCATTCAAGTGTGTTTTATTTTATATATTATTATTACTACTACAAGGTAAAAAATAAAACCAAATCCAAATAAATTAATAGTGTGTGACGTTTCAGTAAGAGCGTAATTACCATCATCAGACAGAAAACTAAAAATCTGTGTGTGACGTTTCGGTCACAAACTATCAATTTATTTGGATTTGGTCTTATTACCTTGTATCTATAATCCAAAAATGTATCTTATCATATTATTATCATTTTAGTAATACTACATTGTTTAAATGGTCCCTAATTATTATGCGCAAGTCCAATTACACCAGTGAATACAAGTAACTAAATGAAGCACTGATTGCAAGGGCAGATGAGTTGAACTCTTCTAAAAGTGTAAACATAAGCAAGCATTCACAAATCCTTACCAACTACAGGAGAAATACGGTTAAGTTTTCTAAAACAAGCATCAAAGATATTGAAAAAGAAAAATCAGTAAAGTGAAGGACAACAACTTATGAACAGAAGCATTCCTGATCGTGTACGTTGTTGGTACCTTGGGTCATCTATGTAGGGGGAAAAATAGAAAAAAAATCGTTTTTATATATACAAGTATTCTCTGTACAAAATATAAATCAAATGTTTAGTTAATAGTCTGTTAGATGGCGCAAGCCATCAGTAAAATTCAGTTAAACGATCATGAAACACTTTTTTTATTATTAAATCAGAATTTTTGTTACCGTCTTTACAAACACATCGTTCCTTTGTTCTAATTTAGTCAAAATCACAACACCTGTTCGACCGTAGAAACTCGGAGACTCTCACAGGACAACAGTGTACTCGGGTAAACATACTTGTCCAACAAACACACTAAGGCCACCAAGCAAACAGAGCAATGGATCAAAACACGCTAGGAGAGAAGGGATGTGCTTCACTTTCCTTCTAGAAGGTAACGCGTCAAAGGCGACGTAATGGAGGGAGGGAGGGAGTCTCCAAGGACCAAATTGCCGGACATGGAAGAGCTCCAGGAAGTTTCTCACGGATCACACGGACTTCCTGCTGATGTGGGGGAAAGTGACGTCGCGTTCGACAAGTCCATAGGCCTCCCAGATTGTCTTAGTGGATTAGATTTAACAACAAATCACAAGGACCCTAGGAGTAGCATTGGTCTAAACAAGGGGTCGGCAAACTGCGGTTCGTGAGCCACATGCAGCTCTTTGGATGTGAAACTGCTTTATATAGTTCCATACGTAAATATTATTTATGTGAGTACTATTTATTGTTAGCAAAAAAAAAAAAATTGGTGGCTCTTTAAAATTTTGTAAATTGTAATTTTTGACTCTTCAGACTCTAAAGGTTACCGATCCCTGGTCTAAACCAATGTTCCACACGAAGCGTTTGCCATCAAATATCAACCATTGAGGTGATAAAAGAGATCAAAATTTGAGAGGTAAAATTGTGAAAGGGGATCAAAATCATAAAAGTATACTTTTGAAACAAACAAACAAAAAGGTACACGAGTTTATTAAACCTTTTCAAAAATATAACTTAAATAGTATTCTTTATAATGATACCAGGAAGGTTTTTCGTTTAATTTGCAGAGAAACCCTCCTTTCTCTTACACCCATCCTCATAAAACAACAACAAAGGAGACAACCCGGTATTTAAGGTTAAAAAAAATAAGAAGCAAAAAGTGGGGCTGGAAAGAAAGATTCCTTAAGCGAGAGGAACCGCGTGTGACTTCTTGGAATGATTATCGCGCTCGGAAATTCCCGCAAATCCTTGCCCCGTTGTTGAAACGGCCAATTAAACAAGTCCTAGGTTGGTGATGATGACAGTTTGAGAGCGTATTTAAACAACGGGGCAAAAAAAAGGTGAACCAAAAAAGCCACTATTTCGAAATATTTTTTCTACATCCCTTATCCTGTAATAAATAAAAATTGAAAGAAAGGGGTACGGCTCATCAGTGGTAAACCCTCCCAACGGTTTCGTCATTTTTCATCTCCAGATCGCTTCTTTATTGTACTGAACTGAGTTTCTTATATACTCTGTACTTGCTATTGAATACGGTAAACTTTGAAGAAATGATGGAAATAGGCTTTCTATAACTATATAAATATATACATATAATCCAATTGTCCTTATGGCTATAGTTCTCCTTATAAGACCTCTCAACCAAGATTTCCTATGCAGCCCAATGGAATATTGGATCGGTCTGGGTAGATTGAACTGGTGAAATCGCTAGGAGGGTTCACCACTGATGTGTCAGGTCCTTCCAATATATATTTTTTTTTCTATCGCATAAAGTACAGTAACAGAGTAGTTTGTAGACACATTTCAAGTTTTCACAGATTAGAATATTTCATTAATACGCCTTCGTTCTTTTGATTTGCTGCCTTCCAGGATGACAATGTCAAATGATGGAAGTGTAGAGTAGCTGAAGGCAAGGACTTTTTAGGTTATTTTATCTACCTCATCTAACCAATAAAAATAATAACAAAGGGCTGGATGCTCCTAGTAGGATTTGATTTGAGATCGCTATTGCGGACATTTAAAAGGTGATCGCTAAATTGGTATGGTCGTTAAAGAGACGTTTTACTGTAGTAAACGATGAAGGTGGTGTAGGCCGACCCTACGGGTTTGTTAATGGAAGAATTGTGTGACGTTGAGAAACCATTTCGTCACATTTAATCCTCCGCAATACGGCCAAGGTAGCTGCTACCGCTGAGTAGGCGGGTGGGTCGCGTCCGTCAGTTGGTGCGACAATGACACCAAACAGTCAACTTCATCGACCCGAGTGGGGAAATACGTTTTAATAACCCATTTAACGATCATTTTTATATAATCCCTTGGGAAAAAAACTTGCCGAGTATATGCGAAGGAAGGTACAATCTATCCCAGCAACGACACAAGCAAAACTTTACAGGCTTCCCAACGACACAAGCAAGACTTTACAGGCTTCCCAACGACACAAGCAATACTTTACAGACTTCCCAACGACATAAGCAAGACTTTACAGACTTCCCAACGACACAAGCAATACTTTACAGACTTCCCAACGACATAAGCAAGACTTTACAGACTTCCCAACGACATAAGCAAGACTTTACAGGCTTCCCAACGACACAAGCAAGACTTTACAGACTTCCCAACGACACAAGCAAGACTTTACAGACTTCCCAACGACACAAGCAGGACTTTACAGACTTCCCAACGACACAAGCAAGACTTTACAGACTTCCCAACGACACAAGCAAGACTTTACAGACTTCCCAACGACACAAGCAGGACTTTACAGACTTCCCAACGACACAAGCAAGACTTTACAGACTTCCCAACGACACAAGCAAGACTTTACAGACTTCCCAACGACACAAGCAAGACTTTACAGACTTCCCAACGACACAAGCAAGACTTTACAGGCTTCCCAACGACACAAGCAATACTTTACAGGCTTCCCAACGACACAAGCAAGACTTTACAGACTTCCCAACGACACAAGCAAGACTTTACAGACTTCCCAACGACACAAGCAAGACTTTACATACTTCCCAACGACACAAGCAGGACTTTACAGACTTCCCAACGACACAAGCAAGACTTTACAGACTTCCCAACGACACAAGCAAGACTTTACAGGCTTCCCAACGACACAAGCAAGACTTTACAGGCTTCCCAACGACACAAGCAAGACTTTACAGACTTCCCAACGACATAAGCAAGACTTTACAGACTTCCCAACGACACAAGCAGGACTTTACAGACTTCCCAACGACACAAGCAAGACTTTACAGACTTCCCAACGACACAAGCAAGACTTTACAGACTTCCCAACGACACAAGCAAGACTTTACAGACTTCCCAACGACACAAGCAGGACTTTACAGACTTCCCAACGACACAAGCAGGACTTTACAGACTTCCCAACGACACAAGCAAGACTTTACAGACTTCCCAACGACACAAGCAGGACTTTACAGACTTCCCAACGACACAAGCAAGACTTTACAGACTTCCCAACGACACAAGCAAGAGTTTACAGACTTCCCAACGACACAAGCAAGACTTTACAGGCTTCCCAACGACACAAGCAAGACTTTACAGGCTTCCCAACGACACAAGCAAGACTTTACAGACTTCCCAACGACATAAGCAAGACTTTACAGACTTCCCAACGACACAAGCAGGACTTTACAGACTTCCCAACGACACAAGCAAGACTTTACAGACTTCCCAACGACACAAGCAAGACTTTACAGACTTCCCAACGACACAAGCAAGACTTTACAGACTTCCCAACGACACAAGCAGGACTTTACAGACTTCCCAACGACACAAGCAAGACTTTACAGACTTCCCAACGACACAAGCAAGACTTTACAGACTTCCATCTACAATGAGACGGCAACAAGCAACCAGACTTTGCGAGCCGTGACGACGGCTTCAGGTAATGAGTGTATTGTGCGGGCCAAAAATCGCCACTTTATTTGGCCCATTAAGTGCGGCGGCGACAACAATGAATAACGTGTACGACCCCCGGGAGGTAGGTAGATGTGTGGAGCAGATAGGGCGGGAGGTCGCTCTGGCAGAAAAACTCCTAATGGTTTGACGGACTGCCACGGCGCCACTAGTGCTGGCTACAATCACGATGGGTGTTACAAGATTTACGTACAGTCTAAGAAGTCGATTTCGTTTGATTGAACTTTTTTAAAGCTGTCTGCTACACATCTTCCTTTTCTCTCGGCCAAATCAAGAATCTACAGGTTCTTCATGATTCTGCAAATTATCCGTGAGGATCCTCTGATTGCTTGGAGGAGGACTCTTCATTGATTGGGAGAGCGTCCTCCATGGAACATAATTGTATATAGTTTTACTATCTTCATTAGTTTTTATAGATTATTATTTTACTCTTTTTCAAAGTGCTAAGAGGGAACTCTTTAACTTAGAATAGTGTTTTTTTTTACCTCCCCCCCCCCCCCCCCTCTCTCTCTCTCTCTCTCTTTCAGCCGTTCGATCTCCGACTATGGATAGAAGCGGGAGGGAGATATGGAAGTTTTCAACCAATATTCGGTATTGGCGGATAACCAGGAGGACAACAAACACGATGGTGAGAGTATCATTGAAATAGATCATTTGAACGACAGATGAATGTACAAATACAGAATTGTACAAATTCTTTAACACTAGAAGGACATTCAAATTGGTCCTTGAAAAGGGGAGGAGAGATGCAAATCAGTCTTGGGGAAAAAATGGAACCAATACAAATTGGGCGGAGTAGGTTGTCACTGCGGAAAAGAATGATAACATCGAACCTTTCCAACCAGTAACAAGAAAAAAAAAAAAAAGATAGGATCCTTAAAATCAGCGGGCTAATATTGCGAGGCCGCTCTCTAAACCCAACTGGACAACTTCGAGGGACCACATAGGATTCCGTGGTCTTCGTCAGGAATACGATGCAACAGCAGACGCTAAACATGGCTAGATTAGCAGCGGCAACGTTCGATCAATGCTGCTATGTCGAATGGTGCGCGGACTTCCATCCCGTTCACCACATGAAGGCCTTGGAGGAATTGCTGGTGACAGACTGTACGTAACCCGGACTCCTGGAGTAACGTACAGAACTAGCCAGACCTGTCTTCACACTCATTGTCTCGTTGTTGTGGACATCTAGCTGATCACATGTTCCAAGGCCGATTTGCTTTCAGGGAGGTTTCTTAGTGCTTTTGCATTCAATGTGTTGACATCGAGTAAGGAATCTCTGGAGGCGATAAAAGCGGCATCTGATCTGGGAAAAGGATCAGTCTACCAGCTAATGAAGATGTTCGGCCATGTTCTGGTCAGACTGGCTAGCATTGAGAAGGCTGAGTTCCTGTTGGAGAAAGGGCTCGCCATCAACAACACCTTCCTCAGGACATTCCTGTACAGAAGGAAGGCGGGGAAATTCATCATCGAGAACCTGCCCATCACAGTGAGGGAGGAAGACATCGTTGAAGCCTTGCGACCTTACTGCCGGGTTGTCTCCCTGGCCTATGGTGTTCTGTGACGGTTATTCCTGGACCTCTGGTAACAGGGAGGCCGCCTTCTGAATTAAGGATGGAAACTCAACCAGCTCCCAGCCAAGCTGGTGATCATCTCTAAAGGAGAGTCCAGACTCGCCTACGTCACCTACGGCGTAAGTTGTAGTAGATGTCACGGCCACGGTACTCGTCTTGCCAATCTTCAGGACACCCAGAGTGGACCAGTGTCGACACCTCCATCCTCCCAGCCCACGCCCTCCCACGAATCCGCAGTGCCTACATAGCTGAGGGGAGTTCTGATATCATTAAGCAGACTCCCGTGACACCTTCTAGCCCTCCCGCGTATTCGGCTGTGGCTACCGTTCCGTCCCTCCCCAGGAGGCTCCAGCCACCGAGCCTTCTGCACCGGCGCCGAACGCCAGCCCGTTGTCATCATCGTCCTCCTTAACCAACACTGCGCCAACAGCGGCCCCTGCCAAAAAGATCCATGACAAGACTGCCCCGTCCATTCAGTCTTCAAACCTCAAGGTCTAAACCAAACAGTATTCTCAGACCGCTGACGATCAGAGAGGAACTATTTGACAACTAGCCGCCGACTTCTTCCTAAACCTCTATATGGGGAAGTTGAAAGGTACGGGATGGAAGAGGCGGTTTTATAACGTATCATAAAAGATATAGATAATTAAAATAATTTTATTGACATCTTGGCAATACATGCAAAAGTCTGTACTATTTTAAAAAGATATATATATGGAAAAATTTGCCGGGAGGAAATTGATCCATAGACTGACGAGGGCCATTAGCCCGAAACCATGGTCTCTAGGTGGACACTTCTCAGTTTGCCAAAGCTGGTGTTGTGACTTTGTCACCTACCCGAGGCCGCTAGTTGCGGCGACGGTCAATAGATGGCGTCAGGTTTTGACGCTTATTTTGACGGGAGAGGCGCCCTATGCTTCTATATAATATATATATACAGTATATATAATGCACATGCCACTATGTACAATGTGCATGGCGCCTCCGCCACCATTAAAAGATATAGATATTGGTATATCATCAAAGAATAAAGAAGGCTTAAGACCTCAATTAATGCGCAGACTCAAATTCTTCCTCAAATGCACAACAAAGTTAAACTGATTTATGTATAAGGAAGAAATGTGTATGTTGTGCTTTATGTGTGTTTATGTACGTGTTGGGTGTTTGTGAAGCATTTACAAGTTAGATAAACATTCCTCTTCAAATGTCCATTGTTTACTTTTCGGGCAACAATCGGAATAACTAAACTTTTTCAATAAAAATTTATAAAAGAAATCAGAGCAAACTAAATCTGGGGAATACGTATAAAATCAAGAGTGTTATTACGTGGGTTTCTCGAAAGATGATAGCATATTATCAAAATAAAAATACATTTATAATATGTTTATATATAAATAACACAGTAATGTTTCCATTCTTAAGCTATCGCTAAATGGTGGGAAATTTGTCATAAAAAAAAAATCTACTTTGGATTTATCAAAACACAAATTTATTCCGTTGCTTCGAAGCGTTTTATAAATCCACAAATTTGAATCAAATTAGGAATTACTATAATTTTCTCACACCTTGGAATACGATAAGACAAAAGAGGTCAACTTTTTTTTTTCCATTTTGTGTATTAGCAATTCAAATATACAAATTATAGGTAGGAGTGTGGGGGAGAGAAACATGTGGCATTGAGACAACAAACAATATCTTTTAAGAAACAAATGATTCCTTTTCCTCTGAGTGAAGGAAGAAACGGCGACGGGCTTGTAATGATCTGTGGTGCAGGCCATGATAATCATGGTGGGTAAAAATTAGCAATTGCTCTTACTGTAAGTGCACCAGACATATCTACATATCTGAAAAGCAATTCGAGTTTTGCACTTACAAGTGTACCAGAGCCCCGTTTTAGTTAGTTGCACTCACCGGTGAGAGGGGGGGGGGGGGGGATGATCATATTTAGAGAAGAGGTAAAAATATAGCAAACACTTATTAAAAAAATCGCTAATCAATTGCTACATATTAAATTACATTAAGTTTGCAATTCATGTTGATCGTCCCCCATCGCTTTTATTTTCACTCAGATATATCTAATTGCTCAATGATAGAAGATACATTTTTTTCCCTTTTTAGTGCATTTGAATAAAAGCTTTTTTAAAATGAATTTTTATTTATTAATTATTTATTAGAAAAAATAGTGGCCAATTCGCGGGATTCGATTCTGTGTCGTAGCGATCGAAAACCAACGGTTTAGACGACCCGTCTACCGACCCCCACTATAGTTCTGACGTGGGTGAACTGAACGTACAACATGTGAGAAGAGATATGTTACGTGCGATTGATCAACAAGATACTGGTGATGGTATTCATCCCAAGTACTCGTAACACAGGCCATCATAATCAACGTGGATAGAGACTTCATATACTGTAGGTACACTATATACACTATATTTCTCTTATAGCACGGCCAACTGCAATACAGAGGTCGACCATCATGGAACAACACCATTTCACCCTGTTCTGAGCAATTCTTTACATATCCTCCATCTCTTGATATGACCTGGACTCCCAGAGTAATACAAAGCTCTTCATATCGTTCAGACCATTCTATCAAACCATCATTGATCTCACAATTCAATAAAACAATCCTTTGTTTACAATATTAAGGCAAAAACATGAGGCTTCCAGAGATAAGTCTCTTTTCTGTTTTCACCTTAACATCATTGATCTAGTTAGACTAGGATGTATACACTATAAGCATACACACACACACAAAAACTTTATTAAGACACACAGGTCTTACAGAGGATTCTCCTTGGGGTTACAAGACGGAGAAACCTATGAAAGTGTGAAATATACAAAGGGGTAAAAATGAAGTAAGATTATATACACGTGATAAATATATATAGATTATTATTTGAATGATCCTATGGAAAATAAGAATATGGATTTGGAAAAAAAAAATTTTTAATATGGATGGAAGAAGTGGAGAGCGAAAAGAGGAAGAAAAAAAAACAGGTTTTTACCTATGGAACATACATATAATGGAACAAGTCAATTTAAGCTCTTCTGCTCCACTATAAGCATACTCTTTGCTACATGATATTTTAGAAAGTATTGCGCCTGAAAGAATAAGAAAACAACTAACTGATAGCTGGAAAGGAGACTGTCAGAGTCCAGAAAGAACTCATTTCTCAGTAAAGCAATAGAATAAAAAGAAAGAAAGCTGAGGGAAAACGGCCTAACGTAGATAAGCTTACCAAAAAAAGTTTCCCATTAAAAAGATAAACAGTGATTTAAGCTTAGTTGCATGATACGTATTTTTGTTTATTTCGCGAAAGAGCTCGCACACAGCGCGGCGGTATTTCTAAAAGCTGAACCACACTATGGCAGAGAAAGAAAGAAAGTCTTGTGAGATAAGGCAGGCGGGCAGTACGTCAGGAGAGAGCTGTAATCACGTTACAGCAGCACGTAAATAGAGTCAGTCCCCGCCAAACCCGCTTCCCTACTTGCTATTCCGAGACGGGCAGAGAGAGAAAAACCAGGGTCGTCGTACCTGGGATTTAAAAATATTTTATTGATATCATACAAGTCAATGGTAGCATAGATAAATTATGCAAGGATGGCTCTTCGGCCAAGGACTGGATAACAACGCCCTCGCCATCTTCGCGTCTACCAAGTCATCCATACATAGATTGTGCCTTCAAAATCACTTTATTAGGTACCGCTCAACAAGAGCAACCTAGTTTATGATAATCGAAACAGTAAATAATATGTGAAGGTTATTCACATATTAAACAAAATTTTAACGCGGGATTCAATCCCGGTTCATGACTGTCGGGAATCGAGGGTGTTACCCACTCGCCCACCTACTTTTGAGAAAAAAAACGTGTCCAGTGCGGGATTCGATCCCGGTTTATGGCTGTCGGGAATCGAGGATTTTAACCACTCGTCCACCGACTTTTATGATAAAGATTGTGCCTTGAGGTGAGGGGAGAGCGTTAAAAAAAAAATCCTTACTGTCTGGAGAAGGACTCTTTGTCGTTTGAGAGCCTCCTGGACTTCACCTAACTCTAAGTCGTATCAGAGAGGTTGCAATGTAACGTTAGAACGGACCAACGGTATTGAGAGATGGATAGAATATCTTAAGGATATTTCAATAGACGATCGATACTATATTTTTAGAGTTTCTTTTAATACAACATCCGTACTAGCTTTCGAAAACGTTATCTCGTTCTTCTACTGGAACTCCTTCAGGAGATACTCACCCTCCTGCACCCTACTTCACCTGGCTTTCGCTCTACTGCCCTAAAAACGGTACTCGAGAAAAAGAAGACCAAGAAAAAGTTCAAGAATTGGCAATAATACAACAGCCGGATCTCCCATCATCCACAGTTATCTACAGGATTGTGCGGGACAGAAAGAGAAAGTTGGAGGAATATCATTCCTGTCAACCTGGTCTCCAGAAATTTGTAGATTTGCATATATAGAATATATTTGTCTATTTTACATATAAGTAAAATCCTATGTAATACATACAAATCATATACTTCTTTAGAAGGGTTTGTAAAACCCGAAAGCTTGAGAAGAATACTTATATATGAAAGTAAGAAACTCATCTTTGGAAGCCATTTTGTTTATTATCTATATCTATTTACATATAGGTAAAATAAATAATGACTATGACGATGAGAGACGTTGAAGATAACTGCTGCTACAAGAGGAAACGTTTGATACTAATTCTCCAGTCGTGCCTTTCCTCAAGTAAATAGCATTACTGGAAGAGAACTTTGAATGTGAAAGAAGAGAAGGACGTTCAAGAATCCTTACAAAAAAAATATGCAAACATTAAACAGATCGCACAAAACAAAAGTTTGAAAAACAAGGATAGACACGATAATACTGTAAGCACTGAAGTTCGACTATAGAAACACAACCACACTATGGTTGTAAACTTCCGAATGTGAAAACGGACAAGCACGAACGGCTACAAACAAAGCCATCATCAAATCAGACAACCAATTTGGACGTGCCCCCATCACGCCTCGAAGTTGTCAATCAAAGAGAACATCCCAAAATAACAAGGGTGGAGCTTGCGTCAGAGATTGCCCTAGTTCGAAAGAAAGGTTATGTAGTTTTGGGGAGGGAAACACGGAGAGAAATTACAAAACATTTCAACTGAAATTTAGGAAAAAGGAGGGAAAGATTAAGCTAACGGATGGCAAACCCACACATCTTTTTTTTTTTTACTACACGAAACCCAGCTAGATAACAAAGATATCCCAAAAAAAGGTTGATGAAGAAAGGAGAAATGGCAATCCCATGATAGGAAAGAAGGACGTTTCACCATCATTATCAGATGATGATGATGATGATGAAGGGAACAGGTTGGACGGCCAAGGCCCTGCGGTGCCACAATGGAGGAGGACCCCCGGTGTGAATTGCCAGGTGGTTCGTGAAATCACTCGACTGGTCCAGCTGGAACAATGACTGGACGGACCTGGAGGATGATGTTTGAAGGCCTGGGATTTAGTTCCAACTTTATAGAATGGATGCTACTATATTGGTCGATCTTTGTAATTAGGGATTCGCTAGCCGTTCTTGATTAGTTCCAGCAGCCTTTACCAGAACTTCTTATAGTAGGATGTTGCTTTTGTTATGCGTGTACAAGGTCACACATTCATTGTAAAGAGAAAGAAGGGTTTAGAAAGAAAGAACCCTGGATTAGTTCCGGTGTTTGACCAGAAGCAACTTGACGTATTCTTTGTTATTGGAACAATGACTTGAATTATAGATGGTAATTTTGGATGATGTGTTTTAACCTTTGTTTGCTGTATGCGTTCATTGAAATAAAGAACTTGCTTAGAGAGAACTAGATTAGTTCCGGTATTTTGACCGGCAACTTCTGTGAAGATGATTTGCTTTGTCTTTTCACCTTTTTAATAAAGGACCCTTGTTTAAAAACTTTAATTAGTTTCGGAATTTGACCAGAGCAACTTTTTTTTTTTTGCACACACATGATTAGTCGTTTAGAATAAATGTCTTGTTTAGTTAGAGGCCCGAAAATTTTAGCGATGCACTAGCAACTTGTAGGGCCGCCGTACTCGGTGACTAAGTGAATGCATTTAAACGAAATAAAGTTGAGAGCGCGCACCATATTGTTAGATCAAGACTGCTCTTGCAAGCTCATCATTGACCTACTTCCCACTTGCGGTACTATGCTTTACCAGCGAGGAATTATGTGAATACCAAGGAGGGAAAAAAGCATACATTTTTAATAGTAGGAAATAATTAACTAGTAAAGGTAAATACTGTTCCTTTTTACTATTATTATTATCCCCCCCTATCTAAATTATAGTATAGGCGCAAAAAGATAAAAGAAAAGAAAATGGGGGGAAAGGGGGGGAGGGGCGGAGGCATTGAGGTTATAGCTCGGGGAATCTATATGGAGGCCAATATGCAAATATCCATACACGGAGAGCCCTGGGAAAGTGGGTGACCAGATTATCGCATCATTAATTACAATCCACTAAGGAAGATAATTGGGAATAAAACGCAGCTAATTGGCCGATCGAGCTATAAATATCTCTCTGACGGCCGCCACCACCGCGATGTCTCCGCTAAGGCCGCAATACCTCCTGTGCGGCCGCTATAATTTCTTTTTTTTTTTTTTCCTTCATTGTTTTTATAAATGATGCATTAGTTCTTTTTTTTTTTTTTCACGCTATTTTTGTAATTAAATGGTAATGGCCTTTATATATAGTTTAATTAGAGTTAAATAACCCAATATAACCTTTATTGTCATAGTTTTTACTGGGTAGAATATACAAGAAAGAACTTTGTATAAAGTTAATCAAACATACAATTCCTTCTCTAAAGGGTTTGAACTGGCTATGCGTATTCTCGTTGCATTGATAAGGCACGCAAATATCCTACAAAGATTATTCAATTGCTACCAATATTTTGCGTCTTACTTTGTGTGTCTTCATGTATCTTATCAAACAATCTAAATATTCATATTTCAAACTTATATCAAATTCTAAATATGTAGCATTTTTCTTCGTAGTTGCAAACCATTTTTTGACTTCTTTCCTTTTACATCAAACTTGTGGATGGTCATCTTTGGGGTGTGTACACAAATCAATATTCCTTAAATATATCCTTTTCAAAAATGGGCGAATATAGATTATATTAGGCTTAAAATAAATAATGTGATAGGGAGAGATATGGAAACGCCTATAAAGTATCTTCAGACATTTCTGGGAGGGAACTAAATAGGTAAAAGTATATATAGAATAAGTAGTAATGATGAGTGAAAAAAATAAACAACGTTTTAGTTTACTGAGGAAGGACTTTCCCGAAAGCTACTTATATACTTATATATTGTATACTTTAATATATTGTATAAGCTACTTATGCAATTAATAAAAATAGTTGTGGCGTCTTATACCTTTTTATTTACACCAATACCTCGCTTTGCGTCGTTTCGTTTTGCATTTTTTTCGAAGTTGCGTCGCTGCTTAATTTTTACTGATTTTCACTGTGCGTCGTTAGATTTTCGAAGTTGCGTTGTTTTGGATTCGAGTCTTTAATTTTTTTTTTCTTAAAATATGGCAACACCATTGTTTTTTGATTGCGCCTTCACATATTTTCATTTTGGGTCGTTTCAATTTGCGTCGTTGTTTTTTTGGAACGTAACTCCGACGCAAAGCGAGGTATAGGTGTAGTTATTTATAGAAATCGGCAAACCGTGATAATGAATAGGCATATAAGTATGGGAAAATATAGATATATGAGAGTAGAAATTCTAGGTAAAAAGTGTCATATAAATACAATTACCATCTATTAATAGAATTAGTAAATAATGTTTTAGCAATGTGTGTGTTAACAATTATGATAACAATTATTTCAATAATTAAAGTTATTAAATGAGAGGGTTCACCACTGATAAGCCAAGCTCTCTCATTTAATAATTTTAGTCCTTGCAGTGTAAGGTCTCTATGTAGATATTGTTTATCAAAAGAAACACATATTGTATATATATAAACACAGTTAAACCTGTCTATAGCGCCCCCTCTTGGGACTCACCAAAATAGGGTGCTATAGAGAGGGGGTGCTATAGAGAGGGGGGTGCTATAGACAGGTCACTTTTAATGTAAATCGCATCGTACTACGTATTTAAAATCAGGCGCTATAGAGAGGGATATATTCGATCCCGGTTTGTAACTGTCAAAAATCGACGGTTTATACTTTCTGTATATATATATTTTAAATTTAATTAATTGTTCCCACAGAGTATGTATGTAAGATCACAAGTAAATAGGCGCTAACCGTAAGAAGAAGAAAAGTTTATCTTTGTTTTCCTATGTTATATTTTGTTCTCTCTCTTGTAAAATCAATAATGTTTGATTAATCATGTTGTAATCAGTATCTTTAAAAAGTCTAAGCAACGTCAACAATTCCACTTTTCCACCAACTTTTCTTAAAAAGGTATTGTAAATGAGAATGTCTCCAATTTGTCTTCTTTCTTTCATCATCACAAGAATGGGGGTAGGTGGAAGGCTGGTTAAACCGTTGGTTTACGACCACTACGACCCGGGTTCGATCCCCGCATTGGACACTTTTTTCTGTTTAAAAAAAAAAGCTCCAATGGCCCCCCGATTCTTGCAAAAGTCCAACCCCACCAGCGAGTGCAAGTAACCAAACAGGGCTCTGGCACATTTGTAAGTGCAAAGTCGAACTGCTTTCACATGTGTAGACATGTGGTGCGCTTACAGTAAAAGCAGTCGCTAACTACCCACCATGATTATCATGGCCTGTACCACGTGTACTAGGGATAAGCAAAAAAAAATCATCACAAGAGAATTCCCTCAGTGTTTAAACCGTGTCTCTAAGAGCCACGGGGATCCACCGGTTGTCGCCACGGTGGAAACCTGACCGCTGCCACAATTACGGTCGCTAACGGAGCGTGCAGCGACCGGAAGGATTTCCGGCGACCAGGATTAAGGGGAATGCGGAATTCTATGTCTCTCTCTGTTATTGTTACCTGGATTCTATGAACCTCCCACTTCCGACCCCATCAAATATAATGGAAACTAGAAATCTAACGTTATACCATAGGGTAGTTGAAACTAGTGTTTTGTAAACGACGGGGAAATACTGAGCGGGGAGCAACACTCACTTTACCATATCGACATAAGCTGATTATACAGTCAAAATTCGAAACTATTTTAAAGGCGTAAGATTCATTTTGAAATTAAACAATTTCTACTGCCCTTACTGCAATGGAAAAATTAATGGGAGGGCCTGGCTCATCAGTGGTGAACCCTCCCAGCGGTTTCGCCAGTTTAATCTACCATACCGCTGTTATATTGCATTTTTTGGAACTTCCTTTTATAGTGATACTGTTGGTAGACTCTTGGAATGGGTATTTTAGAAGAACTATGGACATAAGCTTTGAGGACAGCAGAATTACATAGAATTTAATTTCAAAAAGAATCTTACGCCTTTAAAATAGTTTCGAATTTTGATAACAGATGGCGCGCTAGTGCATCATACGATTATACAGTCTTGACACTAAAATTTCTTTTTATATGAATCCTAAATAACAGAGAGGGCTCACCACTGATAAGTCAAGCCTCCTTCTTATCTATTTTTCCCTAGTATCTCAATAAGAGGTCTTCAGAAGTAAATTTGAAGATATTTATATGAAAGGTCTTTGAGGCTACATCACACATACAACAAATAAAATGGGCGCAGAGTAGAAACTCAATTTAAGAACATTCTGTCTTAAGCAGAAATCTCTTTTATGATGTAACCATATGGTCCCATAGTTATCTAGTAGTACATCTATTTGACTCTGTGTTAAGAGACAACCTGTGAGTCAGCCATTTTGTCCTGATTCTCTGAATGGTTGTTTTAAACAAAGTTGCGATATTTTCAGGGAAACCTAAGAGATTTGTTTTAACATTCGTGTCTTCAATGTTTTTTGAATAAAAAAAAAAGATGTGTTTTCAAAGATTTAAAGAATATCATGGACGAAAACACAAAAGAACAAAGGAAAAAAACAAATTCCTAGGATGAGGGTTAAACAAACATCCGAACACCACGTTTATCGAGGTGAACGTCCTTCAAGAAGCTCTTGATCTACTTTGGTCGGTGGAGTATGGCAAACCCGTGCATGAGAGATCCTATATCATGGATAAACATTGGGCAACTCTTGTGTAAGAGCGGAGGGATATCAATCCTAAGGTCAGCCGTGGGCGCGGATGACCCGAGAATCCTGTTGATCTTGGTGAAGATTGTTTTGTTACCTAATCAAAGAGGTCACATGGTATTAGGCTATGGAAATCGTGGTGTTGCTTCTTCTTCTAAACGTGCTGCTGAACCTGCCCTATGGATCGATGGCAGAAATGTATCATTTTCGATTTACGTCAGCCATTATTCATCAATTTGCTATTACAGTAGAACTTCCAAGAGAGAACACTCGCGCTAAAGGTCACCTCTCTATAAAGGACAGTTTTTATTTGCAAAATTATCATTTTTACTATTTATGGCTCTCCGATAAGAGGACACCTCTCCCTAAAGGGCACTTTGGCTCTTCAATTAGGTGTTGTCCTTTACAGGTAAATTCTACTGTATGTCAATTGCACACAGTGTTTTCTATTTGTTAGTCTTCTCTTCAGGATATCACTACCATCCAATATACACCATGAAGGAAGCAATGTGTCCTAACCAGTGCAAACACCTTTCTTGAATAGCAATCCTTAATCTCAGATACATACAATATCCCTATCCAGACATGTTTTGATCGCTTATACCATTAAGCCGCATAGTATTCTCCTTATTTTGCTTGAATGAAATTTTCGCAAATCATTTCAATAATATCTAAGAAACACTCTGCTAACTGAATTTGTTTTTAAGACAGAGCTACGACTTTTTCTCATTTATTTATATATCGGAATTGAAAACATTAAGGCACGAATGTAAAAGAAATATGATGGCTTTGTATTTCTTTATATATGTGTTTTATACTGTAATTGCATTGAAAACAATGCTCCCCACATGCCCGTGCTTAAAGAGAAAAAGAAAAACATTGAAATTTTAACTCCTGCGATGTTTTTTTGTTAAGGGAATTGTTTAGTTGCACGATTTGGGGATTCCTTTTTCTTAATTTACCCACCTAATCCCAGTACAATTTCATTTTTGTACTATTTTTTTTTACACATAGTTTGGCTTTCTCGCGTCCTTAAGGCTTTAAATACCCGTTTTAAGATTTTTCAGAATGCTTCAAAGACCGTTTTTTTGGATCGTTGAGGCACAGCTTGTACCACGTTGATGAGGGCCAACAGCCCAAAACAGCGTACGTGATTAACTTTTCTTGATTAATCAAGAGAAAAGGTATTTGGCCAATCCTAGAAATTTTTTAAAAATCAACAATTTGTTGATATTTATTCCGATAGATGGCGCAAGCCATCAGAAACTTTTAGTTGCACGATCAGGAGAGATGCCTTTTTGTTAATTTATAAAACCATCGCCTCTATACCATTTTGGTCGACATATTCAAGAAAACCCAAATTGAGATGAATCGTAGTTATAAAGTGAAAAAAAAAAGACAAATTCTTCGAGTCGCCAACCTATCAATTGGGGATATAAAGATTTCCGTACCCGGGTTTTTTTTATCTACATGTTATTATAAGAAGAAGAAGAAGGTAAAAAAAGAAAGATTAGGCGTTAATATTATGTAATGATAGACCTAAAAAACACAGGAAATGATCACTACGGCAGTAAATATATATATAAAAAAAGATAGAAAGACAATTGATCATCTTTTTTGTAATTGGCATTTCACCAGGTTTAACGACAGCGGATTTCTTTTCCGAATTTTAACCTTTTTTTAAGTGTTTTTTTTTTTTTTTTTTTTCGATCACGAATAGAACGTAGACCTATTCATAGGTGGTCTGAGAATTTAATACCATATACAGTATAGTCTCCAATGAGAGATCATAGCCTATAAACCTGGCTAAACCTGGGTCTTTCCTTAAGGTGGACTTTGTCAGAGACTTTGTTTCGGTTGAAAGACTTGGTTTGACATGACAGAATCTCTCTGATACGATAAAACCTCCAAGAGAGATCGGATTTAATCATGTCTTTATGCTATGGTTTCTTACGGGAGATTGTACTGTATGATGTGGTTATTTCCAGAAGACACTCCCGCTAGAGGACACCTTTCTATAAAGAACAGTTTTCATCGTCAAAATTACTATTTTTACTATTTATCAACTCTCCGGTAAGAGGACACCTCTCCCTAAAGGACACTTTGGCTCTGCAACTAGGTGTTGTCCTTTACAGAGAGGTAGTTCTACTGTATTTACAATTTTACCTTAAATGATGAAAACTACCAGTTTAATAGCCTTTTGCTTAGTGGGTGCAAAGGTTCGAGATGATATGAATGTAAACATTGAGGTCAATGAGTTGCATGTTCTTTGGAGCGAGAAAACCATGTTGAGTAGGGGGAAAACGTAGAGCTCTCCATACAGTGTCAGCAAACGGAGCAAAGAGCATAGAAGTCCAGCTCCCTCTGAAAAAAAAAATGCAAGAATGGACTTGTCGGGGAAGCTTTCCGAAAATAGAAGATAGCAAGTAAGCCCATTACCGCGTTATCTAAAAGCAACCTTCCGTGAAGTTGGCCTTGATGAGAACTTTAGGAATGCTTGCTACTGTTGACCTCCTCAATCTGAAAACTGTGTGGAGAAAGATTTGTAGTTTTGTATTTTATTCTTCGGCTCGACGATTAGCTTCTTTCATCCTTTTTTCGCGACAAGGGATGACGATCAAGAAGTGACAATACATAAATATAGAGAACGTCCGTTTAGGTCGGAATATGGTATTTGAACAGCTGAGCCTGTATCGTCGAAGTCAGAGCCGAGTTCCAAGCTGTGGAAGTTAAAATAATAATAAATACACTCTCATGGACAAAAGGAAGTTGTACCTTTTAGCATGTATATAGGGATACAGACAATAACTCTGAAAGATATTACAGTGACCTTTATTGAAGACACATGGGATAACCAAGTGTGAACAAAATTGCCTCTGTCTCAAAAAAAAAAAAGACGATTGGCGACATCAAATACTTTCCACTTCCTTAAGTTTTGTCTATAATTGTATAGGTTTAATGGTTTCCTCTATTCTTGAACAATTCTAATTCCACTAGGAAAAGTACAAGTAAGGGGACTCTAGTTGATTGTTCACATGGCTTGATCCATTCTTTCATAGGTGCAACCCACCAGTAAGTGCGAGTCACGACCAAATTCACCTTGAAAACACCAGATGGAATTGCTCCTAAATGTGTGTAAGCGCCTTGTAGACGTTTGGTGCATTTACAGTACAAGTGATCGCACTATGTAATTACCAAGGCCTCGTTATCTACATGGATATGATGTAGATCTTAGTTTCTGGTAAGACTTTTCTGGTAAGACTTTGATTTGAAGTGTGTGTGTGTGGGGGGGGGGGGGATCTTGTGGGTCGCTGAGACAAATATAGAGAACTAGAGGAGAATGGAATGATAGACACTGAGACAGAAATGAAGAAGTCTTGAGAAGATTGGAAGAGGAACAAGGTCTGTTTGAAGGTCATCAGATAACGACAGAGGAATCGGATGGGACATAAATTAAGAGGAAATGGATTGATGAATTCGGGATGATTAGAAATTTCCAGTATGGATGGAAAGAGAATTGTAAGGAAGACGAGAAGAATTGGAATGAATGCTATGAAGATATACGGTTAGAGAAGCACGGCTCCACTGAGAAGACCATGACCTGCAAAGAAGTGGAAAATCCATCTAGGTGTAGAGAGTCAAATGCTCCCAAATGCTACGAACACTTTGGAAAGAAAGGGGGGGGGGGGGGGGGGAGGGGGGGCTTAATCTGACCTCTAATAAGAGAATAATCTCTGGAGGAAGGGGTGCAAAATATCGAAGTTTTTAGACGATTCTAATGTATAAGAGAAAGCAATCATCCCATCATCTAACTAGAGAAGAAGATATCCTTCATCAAAACTTAAATGTCCTCGTAAACCTAAATAGCTCTTGTGGAGAAACACTCCAGAGACAATTAATAAACGGATATCTCTCCCCCTGCTCACGAAATCAAAGAACAAGGAAGAAAGATCCCCGTTAAGTAATGCTGTGATGATTGATCAGAGAGCTGAGGTGGCTGCAAGAGCCATAAAATAGGAGAGAGAGAGATAACAAAATACATTTGACATTGATCGTTTTAGCGATAAATGTATCGTTAAAAACAAACTTTATTTCATCTATAGAGGAAAGTAAATCTGGAGATACATCTAAACTCATGGACAAAACTTAAGGAAGTTGTACCTTTCAGCATGTATATCGGGACAATAACTCTGAAAGATATCACAGTGACCTTTATTGAAGACACGAGACAACCAAGTGTGAACAAAATTGCCATAATAGACATCAAATACTTTCCCTTTCCTTAAGTTTTGTCCATGAGTATAGCTTTCAACGAACACAACATTCCTTAGGAGATGGGGATGATTTGACAAACTGGGGTTAAAAAAAATCGTGTTACACTACAACAAGCCTTTTATCTTCTAAAGATTGGCGATCAAAATGAGATGGAAAGGTTTTGCCAACTAGGGACAGTTAAATTTTAATCAACCTTTGAAAACTGATATATTTTATTATCCCAAGTACACGCAGTAAAGGCCATCCATGATAATCATGGAGGGTAGTTAGAGATTGTTAAGTGCACCACATGTCTACACAGGTGTAGAAAGCAGTACGACATTTACATTTTCAAGTGTATCTTAGTCCAGTTTGGTTACTAGCACTTACTGGTGGGTTTGGACAATTGTGGACTATAGATCATGGGGGGGGGGGCATTAGAGCAGAATTTTTTCTTTAGAGAAAAAAAGTACCCAATGAGCGAAATTCTATCCCGGGTCGTAGCTATCGAAAATCGACAGAATGATCTCCTATAGAGGTTTTCGGTTAAATTAAGATTGAAAGTTATTGCCAACTTGGGAGGAAAAAAAAAAAAGGGGGGGGGGGGGGGGGGGGGGTTGATTAGCTCTTTAAGCATCTTGTGAACTGAACATAAAGGAGGGATGGGGAGGTGTAATCCTGAAGAATGGGAACTTGACGTCGTAACCCGCTGCTAATCATCCCCTGACTGCCTTTATAATATCCCCTAGCCCGTAAGAAGACGACACACGGCCGCTCTTCAAAGCCGTTCTCTACAATAGAACGACACTGTCGTTCTATCTCGGGACTAAATAAGGTCAAGGTTGGGCCAACAAAATAAACAGAGGGGGTCATATCTCTCTCAGGCCATTCCAACATGGCAGGGCAATAATTTGAAGGAAGAATGACTACTTAACGTTGGTACTTTGTCTTCGACTTCGTAAAAGGAGGGGAAGTGTGTTTGAGGGGGTGTTATCGTCCATTAGGGCAATCATTATCTAATTCAAGGCGACATCGCCACTCGATCGCTAATCTTCCCGTGGATTATGGAATCTCTTTACTTTTGCTTTCCCACAGGAAAAGCTAATAAGGCGTAAATGGCCAAGAAGCTTCTTCTTTCAATGCCTTGACACTATGAAAGATTTGGGTAGTTGGCGTTTGACGCTCCAGGAGAACCCGGATTATATCTCCTGTTCTAAAAAACTTTATTAGGTAGCGCTCAAAAAGAGCAATCTTATGTTATTTACAATGAAAAGAGGAACAGGTTCTTCACAGAAAAAAAAAAAGGGTACAATGCGGGATTCGATCCTGGTTCATGGTTGTCGGGAATCGAGGGTTTTAACCACTCGTCCACCGACTTCTTTTGGGTTATGTCTAAATTCTCTTTTTGACGGCTGTTTATCTTTCACTTCAGCGCTATATAATCTCCAAGTCCTGTTTCTTCTTGTAATTGGTGGTAGTGATAGCTTTCTTCCTCGACTGAAATTTCCTTCCTCTCTACGGACAGGTCGCATTCATCTAGTCTAATCTAGTGAAAGAAAGAAGAAAAAAAACGGGGCCAAGCGCCTCTTAGATTATGATAGGAGAGTTATCTTCCCTAGACTATCCCCCAGGTTAGATCTACACTCGTGGACAAAACTTAAGGAAGTTTTACTTTTTAGCATGTATATTGAGATTCGGACAATAACTCTGAAAGATATTACAGTGACCTTTATTGAAGACACACGAGATAACCAAGGGTAAACAAAATTGTCTCCGTCTACTCAAAAAAAAAAAGAACAGACGGCCGGTGATGACACCAAAGACTTTCCATTTCCCTAAATCTTGTCCGAAGAGTGTACTTACATACTACTTACTACTCTTAAATTAAAAAAATAATAATAATTACCCCATTGTATAATTATACAAGGTCACGGAGACTATATTCATTGATCAAATTCACAAGGGAGGGTAAAGTCTGAACTCCACGTGGTGACTCCTGGATAGCCAACTACCGACAGCAGTTCTTTTTACCTATCCTGGAGACTTATGGAATCTTGAAAATAGAGAAAAATGCTCTGCTTCACTAATTGTATACAATCTTCTCTACTAATATTCTTTGTATATTTAGAACTTAGTTGGCATGGAGCAATAAACACACGTTGACTACATATCAGAATGGTTCTTGATTCATATCTTGACAGGCCTGCTTATTTTATTATAGTGTTGTACGAGAGCTATATATTATGATGCACTAGGGCGCCATTTGTTATAAAAATTCGAAACTATTTTAGACGCGTAAGATTACTTTTTGAAATTAAACAATTTCTACTGTCCTTACTGCAATGGAAAAATTAATGGGAGGGCCTAGCTCATCAGTGGTGAACCCTCCCAGCGGTTTCGCCAGTTTAATCTCTCTACGGATTATCCCTATGTAACATCTCTTTAAAAAATGAAAAGATAGAGGATAAATAGCTTCTCCCGAAGCACCCAATCACCACCACCCCCGCCAGAAGGACAACCAAAAAACAGTGGAGGAAGGAAAGTGGTGGAGGTCTTCTATTTCCAGCTCGTGGTAGTGCCAAGGCGGGCGGCGTTAATTTCAGAAGTGGTGAGGGAGGGGGCGATGAACCTTGTACTGATTGACACATTATCATTTCTCTCCTCTATTTACATATACTTTCGGTAATTTGAAACTCAATGGACCAGAGAAAACTTTCAATTTATCAAAAGCTGTTCAAAATAACAGGAGTTTAAACAACCAAGAGGGAGAGGGAGGGGGGAAAATCAAGTAAACAAGAGTTTGAAGTTTTGGCAGTTTCGGGATATACATACTTTGTTATGATACAGGATTAAATAAGTGCCTTACCGCAATTTTTTAAAGTAATAAATTTATTCGGAGCTTTCGGGTTTTGCCCTTTCTCAAACAAGACTTTGATATCAAAATTTATAATTTATTATTTTAAACATTTGTACAGTAGTTATTCATATGTTGCTTCTCTCGTGCTTATAATAAACGCACGCACTTATCGCGGCGGGATTGCCAATTCAGAGATTGAAACATTTTGGTTACATCTTTAAGGAAAAAGAAATCGAAACGTGTCGATTATATTGAGGTAACAATGGATTACATGATCCGTGTAACTAAGCGTCCATTCAAATACTTACCCCTTGTGTGTGTATTCCCATCCGTTCTAAACCAGAAGTTTTCCAGTGAAGGAAGAATTGTTCGACGCTCGAGTGGTTTACGTGGGAGGAAGGTAACGTTTGGTACCTGGTGGTGTAATTCAATAAAACTGGAGGGAAAGGATGGATTCAAGTGAGCGTGCGGCTGCTACTTTCCCCTGATGGCAGTGACGCGGAAACTTTATTCAAGGCTTGGGTGGGTGGCCGGGAACTTAAATCTTTACGGATGGTTAGCCCGCAGACATCTGTATAGCTCTGCCTCCTTGCTGGTTAGTTAGGTTAGATGATGGTACAGCTCTCCATACATCTGATCTCTCGGCTGTGGATACTTTTTAACATTAAGATTCCAGCGATAAATGAAGAAAAAGACATCTCCTGATCGTTCAACTAAAATTTGCTGATGGTTTATTTCGACGTCAAAGCTACTAGCAAATTTATTCACCTGATCTCAGTACAATTTCACCTTTGTACTATTTTCCGGGTAGTAGGAACTACCTCTCTGTACAGAACAACACCTAGATCATAGCCAAAGAAAGCGTCTTTTAGAGAGAGCAGCTACAGTAGAACTTCCTCTCTGTAAGGAACAACGCCTAGTTGTAGAGCCAAAGTGTCCTTTAGCTCCCTTCCTCTTACCGTAGAATTGATAAATAGTAAAACTGGTCATTTTGGTGATGAAAACAGTCCTTTTCCGAGAGGTATCTTTATGTCACTTCATGGAGGTTCTACTGTAATAGGAAAGTTTTAAAAGACGATATAATTATGTGCTTTAAAGACCTTTCAACGAATTACTAGATTTAGTGTTCCCTGTTTGATTATTGATAGCTATACATACACACAGTAGAGCCTCCATGAGAGGACACCTCTCTCTTAAAAGGGCAGTTTTCATCTCTCCAAAATGACAATTTTCACCAATTAGCAACTCTCAGGTAAGAGAATACACCTCTCTCTAAAGGATATGTTGGCTCCGCAACTAGATGTTGTCCTTTGCAGGAAGGTGGTTCTCCTTATTTAATTGTTATCGTTTAACTCTGGTATAAAATGCTATCCTTAATCCACCACACTCTGATAAATTTGTTGAATGAATATTTAATATTCTGGAATAACTGTGAATCTCCCTCCCCCGTTGTAATGTTGTCCTTTGCAGGAAGGTGGTTCTCCTTATTTAATTGTTATCGTTTAACTCTGGTATAAAATGCTATCCTTAATCCACCACACTCTGATAAATTTGTTGAATGAAGATTTAATATTCTGGAATAACTGTGAATCTCCCTCCCCCGTTGTAATGTTGTCCTTTGCAGGAAGGTAGTTCTACTGTAATTGGTATAGTTTAACTCTTGTATAAAATATATAATATGCTATCCTTAATCCAACACACACACGAAGATAAATTTGTTGAATCAAAATTTAATATTCTGGGGTAGCTGTGAATCTCCCTCCCTCCCCCCGTTGTAATGTTGTCCTTTGCAGGAAGGTAGTTCTACTGTAATTGGTATAGTTTAACTCTTGTATAAAATATATAATATGCTATCCTTAATCCAACACACACACGAAGATAAATTTGTTGAATGAAGATTTAATATTCTGGGGTAGCTGTGAATCTCCCTCCCCCGTTGTAATGTTGTCACGCAAACAACAGAGAAATGTTCTCGCTGACGTGTTTGTTGTTGTCTTTTTTTTTTTTCTCTCTCTCTCTCTCCGCCACGTCACGGCCGTAATTGCGCTGACCCCACGTTTCTGTTTTTAACCCGCGCACCCTCCCCAGAATTTTTGTTTATTTCTAATTTCTGTGCTTCCCTTAGACAGGAGCGACGAAATAATTTGTAAACATCGTGTTTGGATCTGACGATATTTGTATTTAAGAGTTTCTCTGAGATATCCATAATCGAACAAATTTATTTTTCCCCCTCTTCGGATTTTTTATAGTTGTGGAAACCGAAGCATCCGAAAAGTCTTTGCCGGGTATATCTTTTTTTGACGAAGACAAGTAAAATCTTTGTTGAGGTATCTTTAACACAATAAGTATTGAGTGCCGGCCTAGGCAGCAACGATCTGTAAGATCCCGTGGTACGAAGTCCATCGAGCCAGCACAGCGGTCCCACCGCGACGAAGGTGTAGTCCCAAAGTTGGGCAGCGAAGGTGACCATCACAGTTGCCCAACCCCGGCCTTCTTCCCGCCCGGTGTGGAAAGAGAGCGTGGGTCCTCTGACCTTGCAGGGTCGTGTTCAGTCTGTCTGGCACTCTCTGTTCATCCACTTTCTAGCACCTATCATCTACCACTCATTCCTCCCCCCTTCCCGAGCCTGGGATTGAAAAAAAAATTCAGGAAGCCCTTGAAGAATACTCGATAACTTGAATAAAATCAATATTAATTGGTCTCTCGGCTTCAAGGTACGCTTCATCTTCCTCTTTCAAACTTGATAGGGTAAAAACGGAATTACCTTTAGATGTAACAGAATGTCGGCGTAGTGTTGGTTTTTAATTTTTTATTCAAGCTTTATAAGCTTGATACCTTAAGATTGAGTGGAGATAAGAAAGAAGAAGAACAGTAAGTGATATTTCTGCAAAACACCAACAGACCAGAATACTTAAGCTACAAAAACAAAAAAGGAAGCACCGGTCAAAACACGTCAAATTTGATCGATGAATAATATAAAAGAGCATCAAAACAACGGCAAGATTTTCGGACGATTTGTTCAGAGGAAATCTAACGGACGACGTAATCAAGACGTTGTTACGTCAACTTAATTAAACACGCCGCGCGCTCACGTTGCTACATTTCACGCCGCAAGGTTAGAAAAGTTAAAAAAGAAGTTCAAGGTACGCTTCATCTTCCTCTTTCAAACTTGATAGGGTAAAAACGGAATTACCTTTAGATGTAACAGAATGTCGGCGTAGTGTTGGTTTTTAATTTTTTTTTTCCTATTTCAAAACCAAAACCAATGTTCCAGTATCGTAATTCTGCCCACAATTGAATCTATATACCCTAATATACATTCATAGACAAAACTTTAAAATGTGGAAAGTCATTGATATCGCCGGTCCTCTATTATTATTATTGGAGTGTGCGAGAGACAATTTTGTTCACACTTGGTTATCTCGTGGTCTTCAATAGAGGTCAGCGTGTATCAAATATCTTTCAGAGTTATTGTCTGAAAATCCCGATATACATGCTAAGAGGTACAACTTCCTTCAAATTTTGTCCATACATAATTGTAATTATCTTAGAATCAGTTCATTATATTATATCATGTTTAGTAGTGATAGTAATGGAAATAGGATATGCAAATAGGGATAATTCGCATATTCAGTAAAAAGCTGTAGTAAAGCTGTAAAAGCTGTAAAAAGCAAAAGCTGTGACACTGACTACTTACATCTACCGTGGTATCAACATTTCAGCCAGGTGTAGGCCAAATATAGTGGAGCTATGTGAAGGACATATGGAATATGGTCAAATTAGGTAGGAATTAATTTGTTGCATACTAGGGCGTCGACGGCAGTTCCTAGACATGTACTATATATAGTGTACTGTATGTACTATATATAGTGTTAACTCCCATATACGTGGCATATTGTGAGAAATACGGACGGAATATACGAGGGTGAGTTTCTTGTCTTATTTGTATATTCATCTCAAGCTTTCGGAGTATCATAAACCCTTCTACAAGAGTATAAAGAGTAAAATGTTCGAACAATTGAACTATGAAACTATTCTGAGGCCCATACGGGGGACAGACGTGGAAAGTGTCCTGTATGCAACTCTATACCCCCTATCTTGACGATTTGACCTCTTGCCTGAACACAGGCCCATTCTTGTTGAATTCCTCAACACAGTCATCGAGCAGGCTGGGGACTTGGATTCCATAATCCGCAACGGCCTGTCCGAACTCAAGGTGACTTTAAGCTCCTGATAGGATCCAGACGTCTCTTCGGTGAAGGCCTCGTCTGTTGTACATATTTTCCTATGCTATTCTAAACTTTGTAAACTCTCTTTTGACCGTTGACTAGATGCCAATAAACTGTTTTTAATTGTCATACAAGAGTATATCTCCTTCACTCCTACAGTGTTCTACGCTCCTGTAGGAGGAGAGTTTGTGATATCCGAAAGCTTGAGATGAATATACAATCAAACAATAAACTCACCCTCGAAAGAGCCGTTTGGCTTATTATTTATTTGTATTGCAGAGGATTTTACTTTCCGAATATGCAAATTAGCAGCCTGGTATCGGATCAATTTGCATATATCACGACCTTGCTGAAAATGTGACAAGTGACTTGCTTTTATATTACCTAACTTAAGATAGCGTCGAAATCCAGATGGGTCACAGAGTGTGGATAACATAAGCGGAATAAAATTTCGGATTTTACTTTCCGAATATATGCAAATTAGCAGCCTGGTATCGGATCAATTTGCATATTCGGAAAGTAAAATCACGACCTTGCTGAAACTGTGACAAGTGACTTGCTTTTACATTAGCTAACTTAAGATAGCGTAGAATTCCAGATGGGTTACATAGTGTGGAAAACATAGGCGGAATCAAAGGAAATATGCAAATTATCAGGTAATCGGATTAATTTGCATATTGCGGTTGTTTCGACTGTGAGAAACTGATCGAACAGATTAAGTCTGTATGGCAACAAGATATCATCCAGATAGGTCAAAATATTATGGAAACGTACGAGGAACGTGTTACTTCTTTATTTTTATAGATGTTGTTCTATTGATATATTTCTATTGTGACCGTCGAGAGAAAGGATAAAGGGGAAAAAACCTTCAACCCATTTCACCGTATCACTAGTATACAATTAGCCTCAATGGCTTAGCTCTATACAACTCCATTCCCTCAGGAGCTCCCGCTGTTCTCCGGACCTGCCGTATTTTTTTCTTACACGGATGTTTCAATTGGTTTTATTCTTATTTTGAAAGGGGAAACTGTGTATATAAAAACTTCAATGTATATGGACCAAATGGTACAAAAGGAAAATTGTCCTGGGAACATGTGGTTGAATGAAGAAAGCCTCTAGGATCAGCTTTTTTGGGGGGTCATTGAGGTACAGTCTGCACCATGCTGACTGCGTTTATGGTCGGATTTTCTTGATATATAGAAAGAGTTTTTGACCAATATTCTGGAGAAAAAAGTAAAACAATTAGTTGATGGAAAAATGATAGTGCAAAAGTGAAATTGTGCTCGGATTGATACATTTTAAGAAAAAGGTATTTTTCCTGATCGTGCAACTGAAGATTACTGATAGCTAGCGCCATCTGTAGGAATAAGTATTAACTACTGTAGAAAGCGCAGTTCGACTTTTTTGTGTGTGTGTGTGTGTGTGTGTGTGTGTCAGAGCCCCGTTTGGTTACTTGCACTCGCTGGTTAGAGGAGTTTGGACATTGGCAAGAATCGGGAGCCATTGAAAAGCAGTTTTTTTTCTTCAGAAAAAAATATAAAGCGCCCACAATTCAATCCCGGGTTGTGACAGTAGAGGCCATTCTCCCACCGAAGACCCCCAATAATCACTAGTGTGGAGAGAGAAAGTTTGGAACTAAATAAGATTCAGTGAAAAATATCGAAAAGTATGTGGTGCACCACTGGTGGAATTATACACAAGAACAAATGATTTTTAAAAAATTGAAAAAAAAAAATTAAATTAACTATTTTTTTTTTTACGTTTTGCATCCTAAATTGAATCATTCATTACACGTCGCAAAAAGTAAATTTAAAGACAAATTCTATGGGGATTTTGTTTCCGCAACTCTTCCACAGAGTGAATAAAATATATCTGATTCAAAGATAGGTGCACCAATGTTTACACACACCACTGTTCCAGTAATTATACTCATGGACACACAACTTAAGAAATCGGAAAGTCTTTGATATCGCTGGTCGTCTATTTATTCATTTTAAGGAGACAGAGGCAATTTAGCTCCCATTTGTGTGTATTCTCGCATGTCTTCAATAAAGATCACTGTAATATCTTTCAGGGTTATTGTCTGAATCCCGATATACATGCTAGAAGGTACAACTTCCTTAAGTTTTGTCCATGAGTGTATCTTTCAGAGTTATTGTCTGAATCCCGATCTACATGCTAAAAGGTACAACTTCCTTAAGTTTTGTCCATGAGTGTATCTTTCAGAGTTATTGTCTGAATCCCGATCTACATGCTAGAAGGTACAACTTCCTTAAGTTTTGACCATGAGTGTATCTTTCAGAGTTATTGTCTGAATCCTGATATACATGCTAAAAGGTACAACTTCCTTAAGTTTTGTCCATGAGTGTATATTGTAAGGATGTAAACAACATATTAAGGAACTAACCAACCAAGTTTTGAGGCTTGGAAATTTTCCAGGGAAATCTCTCCCCACCATATCCATAATTAGGTGTCTCTATCCGCCGCGGGGCATTAAATCCCTATCATTATTAATGATCTTGATGAAATATTAAACACTTGAATCTACCAAGGTCATGGTTCTACCTTGTTGTTACCAAGTTCTACATTGTAGATATTCCCCCCTCTTCATTATTATCTATTTCTATTTTGCATTTATGATGGACACACACTATACAATTTTAATGATAAGATACAATTTGGATTATAGATTATAAACACAAGGTAATAAGACCAAATCCAAATAAACAGTGTGTGACGTTTCGGTAACAACATTGTTACCATCATCAGGTCATTCAGTACTTTTGTCTGATGATGGTAACAATGTTGTTGCCGAAACGTCACACACTATTTATTTATTTGGAACTTTTCCCTATTTTATACATTGTAAATAACATTGCTGTTTTTTTTTTTTTTTTACTATTAATGTGTTATTTCTGTATATATCCTCTTCTACTCGAAGAGAATCTGTATAAGACTAAAAGGTATTAATAAAGCTTTTTGTTATTTATTTGGACTTGGTCTTATTAACTTGTTTTTCTGAACAATTTTTACTGCGACCCCCGAGTTCCCTTCATCAATAATCCCAAACAGAGGAATTGTAAAAAGCGACTCTAAACTTTTCCTTGGGTAAAGGAAACTGGTGTTTTCGGTACAAGAGGAATAGTTGAATTGATATAATAAATCTGGGTGAGAGAAATGTTTTCAAAACCAACTGCAAATTTCAGGAATAAAACAACAAAAAGCTTTATTAAGATCTTTTAGTCTTATATAGATTATCCAAGGAGAGATGTAGGGTACATACAGCAATAACAATAAAAGTACCAGTAAGCAGCAATGACACAAACAGGCAAATATTAGAGTAAACACATATTTGCTCTTATATCTTTTACTAAGCCAGTAGAAGAACACCTGTGTTTGAAAGCTCTCTTGTTTTCACAATCAAAATATAGTTGATTTATTGAAGAAAGTTTTCTACTTTTATTTTAGCGTCGACACTCTCTCCTTAGAGACCCGGCGAGCTAGGGGAAAATAGACCTGGGGGAAAACTACCATACACACACACAATACGGCCCAACCAAAACCTGAAATAAACCAACAGTGACACAATGCATGCGTGTGTCCAGATAACATTGTCCCACAAGATTAACTTCTTTATTCTTCACGGCAGGAGCTAAAATAGAGATTTCCTTGTAGAGCGAACGCTGGAGACAATGTGTGCTGCCGACATTGCTCTGAAAGATCCTTTTTTTTAAACGAAAATTTGAATTGGTGTTGATTCACTCTTGTTGTTTGACTAGACAAATGACCAGGCTTCGCCCGGGTATGCGAATCAAACGAAAATATGCAAATTAGTACCGTATCGGAATAATTACATATTCGGCGCAGGTGTATGAAACTTCCAGACTTAACTCAATATAGTGTCACAAATTCAATTGATCCAGAAAGGTCAAATAGGGTCGAAACCTGGGCGGAACATAAAACGGAATGCACATATTAGCCCGTTATCGGATTAATTTGCATATTCCGGGGTTCGAAACTATTGCAGTGACAGATCGAATTCAATAGGGTTTGTTAGAATGTTTCACGTTGGACAAGTAGTTCTGAAACTTGTGCCCAACAACCCACACAACTTTTTAATTTACATAGATTCATATATCTCATGATATGCACTTATGGACAAAACTTAAGGAACCTTTTAGCATGTATATATTGGGATTCAGATAATAACTGATGTAACCCGAATTCTTGGAGCGTACTAAAGCTATGAAAGATATTTGATACACAGTGACCTTTATTGAAGACACACGAGATAACCAAGTGTGAACAGCCTCTGTCTCCTCAAAAAAAAAAAAAAAAAAAAAAAAAACAGACGACCGGAGACATCAAAGACTTTCCCACTTCTTTAAGTTTTGTCCTTTTTTTTTAAATTATTATCCCTAGTTCACGTGATACAGGCTATGATAATCATGGTGGGTAGAAGTTAGCGACTACTTTTACTGTAAGTACACCACATGTCTACATACGTGAAAAGCAGTTTTGTCCATGAATGTAATAAGCTTACTTTCTATCAAAAAAAGCGAGTAAAATAACGAAAATATTCGAGAGATTTCAATAGATAGCTCTACCTGGTAAACCTAACAGCGGGTGGCCAAGACATCCATCCAATGCACAAGCAGGTACGGTAGGTAACCACTGTCAACCCAACCCGACAATTATCCTTCGTTTACATCTCAATTAACATTTCAATCAGGGCCGGAGATCTTTTCCCAACTGACGGCCATGGCGGAAATACGAACCAACACCCAGTAGTGGGCAAATGAGGAGAGAAAAAAGTTTGATAGATCGTTCTGACAATGTGACAAATTGCGACACACACGCTTTTTAAAAAAATAGTTACCAAAAAGGCAAGGATATATTTAAAAATATTATACCAGAAATATTTCTGGAGGCAGTATCAGTCTCAGTAGAGCTTTCAATAACTGCTATCTAGGAATCTTCTTTTTCATTATTATTATTGTTAGAACACAATCCATTTGACAATACGATATAAGACATCAATTGTTTTTCATTTTCTGAAAAGCTTTCGGAGAGCTTATCTCTTTATCATCATATTGACAACAACAAAAAAAAAAATCGGACATTTCTTCTGTGATTTCATAATAAATGTTGAGATTATAAATACTTGTTTCTAATGCGCTCCTCAATACACCCGACATAGTCCCCGGTCGGTTAAAAGTCCGAATGAAAAGAAAAGAAAGGAGTACAGTAACGAGCTCGCTTCAAAACCCGGGTTCAGCTTGGAGCACCCTGTAAGTGTAAGAACACTCTGTGTAGCTTCTGGTATCCAGAGATCACCGGAATAGCGATGTTTATACTCAGGAGAGACTGCATCTGTTCCACAGGTCAGAGACGGCCGTTTAGTATTGGACCTAGGTGGACTGACTGAGAAGTAATTCCAGTCTCAACGTCAAAGGTAGACACATTTCTATCGATCCTGAAGCCCGGGTTGGACATGTTTAAACGAACGCGAGAGGAGACAAGGAAGAAGGGAAACAAATCTGAATTAAGAAAAAGGCATCTCTTTATCGTGCAAATGAAAGTTGCTGATGGCTTGCGCCATTCTTAATTAACCTTATCCCAGTAGAATTTCACAGCTGTATTATTTTTTCAAATCAGAATAAGTCAATTTAACAGCAAAGAGTACTGAAAATATAGGGTCTATATAAAACGTGCTGTTCTCATGGAAAATTTTCACACATATCCATAGGGGGGGGCTCCTGATATCCAGGAATCACAGGATAAGCAATGTCTCCAAGTTAGGAGCGGCTATATCTGTTCTACATGTCAGAAGCGGCCGTTTCATATTGGAGCTAAGTGGACTACTGAGGAGCAATTCCAGTTTTAACGATCAAAGGAGACGTACTTCTATCAATTGTGAAGCTCGGGTTTGACATGCTTAAACGAATGCGAGAGGAGATAAGAAAGAAGGGAAACAAATCTAAATAAGTCAATTTAACAGCAAAGAGTAGAGAAAATATAGGGCCTATATAAAACGCGCTGTTCTCATGGGAATCTTTCACACATATCCATAGGGGGCTTGGCTGCTCTTGATATCTAGAGGCGGCTGCATCTGTTCCACATGTCAGAGGCGGCCATTTAATAATGGAACAAAGTGGACGAATGAGGAATGATTCCAATCTTAACGACCAGGGTAGACACATTTCTATCAATCCTGAAGCTCAGGTTTGACATGTCTAAACGAATGCGAGAGGAGATAAGAAAGAAGGGAAACAAATCTAAATAAGTAAATTTAACCGCAAAGACAGGAGTAGTGGATGTAGTGAAAATATAGGGCCTTTATAAAGCGCGTAGTTCTCATGGGAATCCTTCACACACATCCATAGAGTAGTCAGTGGCAGCTAGTGGAAACGGTAGCGGATATATGGGTGACCTCATTCGATGGTACATCCCGTCCGGAGTGAATGGACAATCCCAGCTGGTGTGACAGCCCAGGTACCTCTCAAATATCTCCTATATTGTCATCAACTAGCCATAAGTTGGGGCTGGCAATATTCCTGTCCTCTCAGGTGTTTATGTGGCTAGTCTTTTGATGATATCGTAGGGTCTTCTCCCGAAACTGTTCATGAATTCCATATTTTATGGTTTCCTCTTCCTGGTCTTTCTTCCATATCCTTTCAAAAATACATTTATCCACTCTTAAGTGTCAGACAAGATGTCCACACATACTCCATCTCTCAATCGTCTTCAGTATTGTAAAATCCCTGCTCAATCATATTTATGACATATTCGTTAATTTGTCTGTCAGTCCACGGAATAATCATTACATTCGGCACTTACATACTGGCGAAACCGCTGGGAGGGTTCACCACTGATGAACCAGGCCCTCCCATTATTTTATCATTGCAGTAAGGGCAGTAGAAAGTTGATTTATTTTTAAAAAGAATCAAATGCATCAAAAATAGTTCAAATTTCATATAGATATATATTTTAAAGGAACAATCTTCTCAATATTTGACCAGATTTATGGGAAATCTGATACGATTTAGATTAAGGTCCGGTAAAAATTGTTGCTTATCACACGAGTTTGTAATCCAGGAATATATGCAAATAACAGTTTAATTTGCATATCCTGAAGTCAGATGATGATAACAACAATATTGGTGAATCCCTTTCATTCAAAAGAAAGGACATTCGGCTGGCCACAGATAGAAAGAAATTCTGAGCGTACGCAGGAAGAAGAAGTGGGGACAGTGAAGCGTGAAGCAGGCAAGAGTCGGAGGCCATTATCCGCAATGACACCCCAACAAAACACCGCTGTTAAAATTGATTCCAAAATGGAATTTGGTGGTTCAGAGACCATCGTTCGTTCCAGGATTGTTTCCTGTTTTCTCAGTCGTTACGATATTGTGGTGGTTGACCTCCACGGGTAAAGAAGAAAGAAAGAAAAAAAACTTTCAAATTACGAAATGTAATATCCTCTGTTCTGGGATCTTAATCCGGTGTGGTTGGTTGTTCCGGTGGGACGTTGCTTTGAAGTATGCCGGTTCCCCACAGAAGGGTTTCCTACACTTTTTTTGTTTTACCTCTCAAAATGATAAGAAAAATGATATCTCGGTCTACCTTCTCTCCGAATCTCTCAGTAAAACTGAATAATGCAATAAACCGAACGCCGCTCAATACAAACACTCTATGTGAAATAAAGGTCCTTGTTCCTACCTATTTATATTCGTCGTAAATACCAAGCCGATTTTGTTAGTAACTCAGAGAGAAAGGAAGAAAATCGTTCAATTATAAGGAAATATAGGAATTGTTCCTTGTATAAACCAGAACTAAATTAGTTCAACACCGTCCATGTAACAATGGAAATTTGGAAGATATATATCTAAAGCGAAATGTTTAACTTGTTTGAGAAATCCATTTAACTTTCTTTCACAAAATAAGTTTATAGGCAAAAACCTTTTTATATATAAAAAAAAAAAAAAAAGAAGAAGAAGGAGAAATAATTGAAAGGCTGCTGGAGAGCGGGAACTCTCTAATAATGGGATTAAATGAAGTAAAAAAAGGACATCGTATCAAAAGGTAGAAATTATTATTCTGAACATATACCACAAGGGCAGGCAAGAGTTGCAGGGGACAAATGAGATGGATGCCTGGAGGCGATGATCTCGGCGGGATAAAAAGAAGGAGTATCGCAGTCTCTCCAGAAGACAATGAAGGGAGACTTTCTACCTTCTGCTCCAATGACGTTTTAAACTAAAAGGACAGATACCAGGATTAGGCGGAGAATGTCTCTTCTCTTCTTCTTTCTTATCGCAACTCAATTATATTAGGGTATCAAGCTTGTAAAGCTTGAGACTTTTGATGGTGTCTGCTGGGGAAGAGTAGAGCTCATCAATGGATGAGTCAATACAGTCAATAATATGTTTTGGGGTTGCAGGTTGAGAATTGCACTTAGTACATAGTGGGAAAACCTTGCAACCATTCTGGAAAGTTATTGTCCGTAGATGACCAGACTGGAAATCAAAGACTGTTGTTCTCTTGGGGAATGTCTAAAGACATGAAACCAGCTTAACTTGTTTAAATATGTTGACAAATGTAAACAAAGTAATATGAGGACACGTCTATACATAACAGAATTACCCAACTAGATTAGCTTGTTTAAATTTGATGAGTTAGGTAATATTACGCTTAGGTCAGGAATGGCCTATACATAACAGGATCAGGTAGATGTCTAAAGCACGAGCATCTATATTACCTTGTTTAAATTTGATGAGTTAGGTTATATTATGCTTAAGTCGGGAGCGTCCGTGACAAATGTAAACCATTTTTAGAATTAAAAGACACTTTGGGGCCTGCAAATCTAATATAAGCAAAGTAATCTGGGGAATCGTCTATACATAACAGGATCAGGTAGGGGATGTCTAAAACACGAACACCCACATTAGCTTGTTTAAATTTGACGACTTGAGATTATATTGTGTCTGAAGTGACAAATGTAAACAAGGTAATCTACGAGGGCTCAAAAAAAAACTAGGCTAAATATTTGAAAAGCTACCTTATCTTTTCTCGTGAGTATCGTTAAACATTATGAAAATTCGAAACTATTATAGACGCGTATGATTCTTTTAAAATTAAACAATTTCTACTGCCCTTACTGCAATGGAAAATTTTATGGGAAGGCCGTTAAACATTGTGGCCAAGAATAAACCTTCAAATGCAGAAGCAAAATGAACACAAGAGTTGTAGCTTAGAACTGGTAGATTAGATTGGCGAAATCGCTATTTTTAACCAGTGATGAGCCAAGAATCCCCAAATATATTCCACTTTCAGTCAACTGAATGTAGTCCTAATAGGTTGAAAAAATAAATTTCAAAAAATAAATATGCTGAAGAATTCCATCCTCGACCTTAGGTTTAAAACGAGTAGAACTACGAGACGCGGTGTACGAGACCATTGTATTTCGTCGCGTAACATTGCCGCCAAGAATAAACCTTCAAATGCAGACTGTATAAACAGAATAAACATTATATCAGTTGTAGCTTAGATACAAGTCTTGTATGGTCGATTTAATTGTCGAAATCGCTTGCAATTTCCATCACTAATGAGCCAAGAATACTCAAATATGTTACACCCTCAGTTGAATGTAGCCCTAATAGGTGTAAAAAAGATAATAAAGTGGTTGAAGAATTGGACGTGAGGTGTAAACCGAGTCGAACTACGAGACGCGGTGAACGAGACCATTGTATTTCGTCGCATAACATTGCCGCCAAGAATAAACCTTCAAATGCAGACTGTATAAACAATATATCACTTGTAGCTTAGATCTGGTGGATTATATTGGCGAAATCTCTGGAAATTTCCATCAGTGATGAGCCAAGAATCCTCAAATATGTTACACCTTCATTTGAATATGGCCCTAATAGGTTTAAAAAAAAAAAATATATATATATAATAAGGTCGCTGAAGAATTGGACGTGAGGTGTAAACCAAGTCGAACTACGAGATGTACGAGAGCGACCATTGTAAAAAGAGCGAGGCAGCAAGCACCATCCAATCGCTATCAACGAGCAAATATTGACCAGACTTATGGCTGCAGCGGCAGCATTGGAATGATAAAGGTCGAGCCTCTTCTATATCACCATTTTAGGTCACAATGGCGGCGGACCGTTAGCATTTCTTATTGTCACAGAATATGGTGGGATGACAAAATCAGAACAATTCCTCCTTAAATTGATGAGGTCTCAGAATCCTGACGATTCTTCCTGGATTGTCCCGAAGAGCCAATTTTATGGCTTGGATACAATGTTGTTGGAATTGATACTAATCGGTTTTACATTTGGTGCCATATCGTGGCTGTCTTCAAACTTGAGAAGGTCTTGGAAAGTGTTGACTGTTCCACTCTATTTAAGAATTTTTGTAATCGTTTTTGTGTGAGCATACTTAAGGTATTATGCCTTCAAACGCAGTATGTAAATATGAAATATCAGGTATCCTTCCCCTGCTATGGAAAGGAGAGCTTTGACTAGAATAAACTCTTCGAGTTAAAATAAAACGGATATTGAAGAGGAGTATCTTGTGCGAATTTTATTAGCAAGCTTTCGGACGAATGCGTCACCTTTTTGATCGAAAAAAAGCCTGTTGAAGAGCGCATGCGTCCGAAAGCTTGCTAATAAAATTCGCACAAGATACTCCTCTTCAATCTCCTTTTTATTTTTCTAAAGAAGACCTTTGTGAGGCGCAAATTGATTCTCTCATTGTTAATGCAATAACACAAATCAACAGATAAGTTATCATTACTACTAACACATGGGACAGATACTACCAGAGCATCCGTATTCTTTATCTTTTCTAATGCTATAACAAAGGAACTAATAACAATTTCACACAATGCATAAACCGTGCATATTCCCGTTGCAGATTGTGGTTCCATCGAAGATGCACAAAAGGTAGTTTAAAAATAAAGAGAGAAAACAAAATTCAAAAGAGAAAACAAATTCCAACTTCCGCATCGCTCAGATTAGAAGTCTTAGAGAACTGTGATGTAACCAAGGCTAAGCCGCAATGCCCTTGGGGCGGAAAATTGCTCCCGTCTGGAAAAAGAAAGAAAAAAGGACGGCCAGGGTTTCATCCAGGAAGAATGCCCTATATGGAACACGTCGTAATTAGGGAGGGAGCACGGCGTGCGGGGGTGTATCGCGAGGGAACTCCGGGTGGCGTTGTATCTTAACATCGCACCCGACTACGATTTATACCTTTAACAATATGCAAATATATATATTTAGTAAAATTTAAAAATTGAAGATAGAGGTTGCCTGTGTCCGGCATTCTCAAATAGTTCTTTAAAATAAATATTCAATATAACCTTTTATAAATATTTTCATCAATTAAGAATGAAAGGGAAAAAAAAAAGGCATCTCCTTAGCGTGTAAGTGAAAGTTGCTGATGGCTTATTCCGATAGATGGTACCAGCCATCAGCAATTTTAATTTGCACGATAAGGAGATGCCCCTTTTTTTTTCCTTTCTTAATTAATGCACCTTATCCCAGTACAATAATACATCTGTACTATTTTTCACCTTTTAATCTATGCAAATTATATATATGTGACAATATAGTGGTAAATGTGTGGTGAGGTGAGAAATGATCACACGACGACTTGGTAGAGCAATCATCCAGGCAGCCAGCCGAGAGCGAGCGAGCGAGACGTTATCAACTGGACGACTGTTTTCCCTGTGTACACAACCGGGGGGCTAACCAGGATAGTCGCCAGGTGGTGACGGCCCCTCCCTCAGGAATGTGACCAAAAATGGTGACCAAAATGTCTCGCTTTAGCTGCCCAGCTCTCTCTCGTTGGCTGTTGGTTTGTTTTATTAATCCTGGAAGAGCATATATTATGACATATATATCATTTATTTCTCCTCTTAGTTTCTTGTATTCTTATTACAGCCTGTTGAAGAATGTAATTGTCTGAAATCTCGCCAAGTTTAATATAGAAACACGTCGCTGTTAGCTTTTATCTCTTCTCTTTTGGCAATGATATAACCTTTAAAATAAAGTCTCCCATGACAAAATAGACATTAAGCGCCATCTATTGACCATTTCCGCAAATTAGAGGACTCGGGTCGTTGACAAAGCCACAATACCAGCTTTGGAAAATTTAGAAGCGCCCATCTGGAGACTAAAGTTACGGACTAATGACCCATGTCAAGTCTTGTGAGATCTACGAGGGATCTCAAAATGAAATCTTCAGAACTTCCCAAAGAGGCGTTTATCTAGTAAAGTGGGCAATTCGAATGGGCAGAATATAGGATGGAACATTTTATTTTTATAGAGCCTTATCCTCCTTTCGGGGAAAAAAATTGCATCTTGATTAGGACGTAAAAATCCCAGTCTGGCGGATAGATCCATTTCTGGCGAGACAAGACAGAACAAGATGACGAAAGAACACAAAGAGATGTCTTTGCCAGACACAAAAGAGGGGCAACAACAACAAAACGTATTCAAAAAAAAGAGGAGCTCGCGGGTTATCAAGCATCCACTCTCCAATATAGGAATAGAGACAGAGACAAAGAGAGACGTTCTATTTCCACAACCGAGTCAAGATCACGGGGCCATCTCAGCATCCAATCAACCATCCACGGAAGGAGTGTTTCTGGGTTGGACCGCGGCGGCTATTTTCAGCTGGACCAGCGGCTAGACAAGGGTCCCACGCCTGATTTCAAACAATTGGCGATTGTCTGGTGTCACCCAGGCTTGGTGACCCCCATGGCATTTCTTCCTTAGGACAGCTCATAGGCTGACACACTAGTAGACGTCGGTGGATGCATTTACCTCACTTAAGATGTGTTGAAATTGACGGAGGAGAAGATTCTCGAAGATTATAACATGGACTAGCACAAAGAATGCCTTTTCTTATTAAACTAAATAAAGAACGAGCTTTCTATCTATAAAAACGGAAGGGCACTTCGGCTGGCTTTTTCATCACAAACCAGGATCTATTGCATAGAGGATAAGTTTCATAACAGTGATGATCGCCAGTCGATAAGTCCTCTTTTAAAAATCGCGAAAGATAGTTCATTGTTTAACTAAATGAAAAAAAAAATAAATAAACTGATAACTGTGATTCAATATTGGAAGAAAGAATGGCGCTTAAAATAGGCGAGTTATGCGGAGATGAAATTCAAGAGAGGATATATCCAATTGTATTCTTCAATGTTCCCGGCTTCAGAGAGAAAGACAAAAATGGAAGAGCCTCACGTACCTATCAACGTAAACAAAAAAAAAATCAAAGATTTACAAACTTTTCTCTGATTCATTGGCCGTTAAGAGCTATGTATACTTGTAGTACCGGTTCTGTAGTTCAGGAGAAAACTTCACATATCGTTGAAAAAAAGGATAAACAAAAAGAAGTTGAACTAGTAGACACCCATAGTTTTACGTCTCTCAAACAAGACTGTATATGACTGATTACCTATTTACATATTGGTACTTGATGCCATTGTTTACTTGCCCTCTCATCTAACTTTTTCTAGCCTTTGGAACGAGTGTAGGAAGGACAAAATGCCATAATAACAAGACGTATTCATCGCTAGTCCTTGTTATACCCTTAGTTAGATTACCTCAGTTGTGTTCTCATATACACACAAACTGTGGATAAGCGTTCTATGAAAATGCCTTTACGATGATGGAATAGAAGAATAAATGGCTGCTTGCGAAGAATTATGAAATAACCAGAAGATTATGGCGTCGTATGTGGAGGTAAAATTGGGAGAGTACAGTACCTACCTACACCCATATACAGAACTTTTGTTAGAAAGAGAGCTTCCCTTTGTATAACACACTTTTCAAAATATTTAAACAACAACTTATTAAACATATTTCCTTATATTTATAATTTCCAGCAAACCTGTTAAAGGATGGTTTACGGAAGAACATTATTGCTCGATGTGCATGCAATTGTATGTCTTTGTATTTTTGCACACACCTGGGTAAACTAAGTTAATTGTTCTTCAAATTAAAGATACTTCGGCCAGTAAATATTTTTTGATGTCTCGACGTTTTGACAAAAATCGTTTGTCCTCGTCAGGAGCGAACAAAAATCAAAACATTTGGCAAAGAGTTAAAATCCGGCCAGACAGCCTCTATCTTTAAGATAAGTTAATTGTGTATATCTACTGTTACACACAAAGCTTTATGTATATTGTCTACTAATACTTAAATACTACTTAAACTTGGATAATTGTAACGTCTTTAATTACAATATTTATCTTGGTCTCTAGAGAATTTCATATAAATAGAATTTCCGTTTTTAATTCGAATTTTTGGATAATTCGATTTTTTTTTTTTTTTTTGGCTTCGAATTTTCCAAGAGTTCGACTGTATAAGTCAAGCAATAATTTCTCTCTAAAGTGCCGGAAATATAGACGCAAAACATGCAATAATATAAGGCGATCTGGTAGATTCAATTTGGAGGATTTCACCAGATTGATGAGAGTCAAGGTACAATATTCTTTCTCATTGCACTAAGGGCAGCGACATATATTGAAAAATTGTTTTATTTGTAACACAAAATAAAGAAAAAGAGACAGTGTAGGGTTAAAATAAGTTATTATCATAATGTATAGAAGAATAGCCAGAGAGAGAGAGAGGCAGCAAAAAAAATCCCACCCAAATCTCAAGAAAAATACTCCTAAAAACACCTCAGTTAAACGGAATTCAAGATAAGGAAATGAGGAATTGGTATGCAGATCACACAACGTCGTAAAAACAAACATAATACTAAGAGTAAAATTTGAAGAAAAAAAAAAACAAGAAAGTTACTCAACTGTGGTTGCAAGGTGAAACCACTAAAATCAAATATATGGAGAGAAAACATTTAACTCTTCTTTCTTTAAAAAAAAAAACTCCAGGATTTCCAAATCCCAAAAAAGGACAAGAGTAAATAAGATGACGTAAGGAAAGAAGTTGCGATTACTGTCTGAAGGACATAAATCCTTTGAAGAAAGGTGGAGAAACGATCAACACTCACGTTTAACTTAACGACGTACTAACGCTAAAAGCTTTTTAAAATTTTCATGGCGTGTACAAGGAGTTTCTATTTAAAACACGAAAACTAAAATTCTTCCTTTCTTTACTACGATAAAACTGGCGAGCATTCACTACAATTTTTTTTCTTTCTTTCTTTTTCTTCACGCGGCACTACTAAATACGATAAAACAGCTTTAAAAGGAAACCCATCTTATATACATATCTTCACATACTCAAAAAAAGTGCATACCAAGTAATACCTGTTAATAGCGGAATTTGCATAAAGATCTAATCCACCTGTAATGCAATTCTTTATTGTTAGTCCATTTTAACGACTCTTTCGTTCTTATCAAAGGATAGGTTTTTGGTATTTTCCGTTGCTGCTTAGTTACGAGAGCAAACGGCCTTGATAAGGCAGAAGGGACACTTGGATGCCTCAAGCCTTTCATAACTTACAAGGAAACATCAAGATAGTTCAAAAATGCATCAAGTTAAAAACGACAATGTCAATCCCCAAAAATCTCCATGATTTCATAAATAAAGCTTCTAAGACAACACTAACTTGGTCGGATTTTTCCATCAGATCAAATTGTTGGAATACTATTATCAAAATAATTTGAGCGCTCTATGTGCATATTTACCCATAGAACTGAGTCTCTCAGGAGACTCTGTATATAAAACTAAAGGTTTTAATAAAGACTGTATTGATAATTAAATGCTAAGCCCTTCCACCCTGCTGTATCTCTCAGGAGACTTGGTATACAAGACTGAAGGTTTTTAATGAAGTCTTTGTATTGATAAAAATAATAATTTTATAAAAAGTTTATGCTAGGTCCTTTCTTCCCTCTTTGATACATTGTGTAAAAACATCATTACTACTAATCATCCTTACTATTACTATTATTTCTGTAAACCCCCTCTTCTAATCGGAGAATATAGGCCCAAAAGGTCTTAATAAAGTTTTTTGTTGTTATTGCATTGATAATAAAACAATATGCGCCAATAGAAAACTACGAGGGAGTAGTCAAAGTGCTACGAGTACCAAAAACACAGATAAAATGATTAATAGTGAAAAATGTTTATACAAACGTTCTACATTGGTTGTTCTCCATCAACATTGGTGTCGCCGTGACCTCGAAATAATCAACATTTCGACACGGGTTGGGGCAATGTTTGAGCTTCGATTCCTTGTGTTTAGTTACGGTTAATTGGCCAAAATTGAGATATTGGTCTTCTAACCTCGCTATAAATCAAGCAAACAGGTCGCAACTCCAAAGGCACAAGTCATTCAATAAGCAAAAATCCATCGAGTCCGCCATGATGGAGCCTGTGAAAGGATGGCCAAGGGGCTTCGACCTTTTCTTTTCCTTCTTTAACAGTTTGTAGAGAGACTTTTGTATCCGTACGCTTCAGGAGTCTTGAGCACAGAATATTAATGACTTTTGTATTATAAACTGTGTGTATCTCCTTATTTCTTATCTCCACGCAATTCTAATAAAGATGCTGAGTCTGTGCATACTGAGCATTGCGATGGTATCTTCTGGAGACGAATAGATGAATGAGCTGACGCGGTCAGTGATTGTAGCTAAAGGATTGTGCAGGGCAGGTTGGGAGTAGTATATTGTATGTGATGAAGGAATAACTAATGAATGAGATAATGATGATGAACCCTTTACTTCATATACAATGATAGAGAAGTCTAATCAAAGCAATATTTCAGCTAAAATTGTAAATATCGTATAGTACAATTCCGTTTATCCGAACTCTTTAATCTATGAAGAGTGATATTTTATTTGATAGAGATTTATTGTGATAAAGATTGGTGGCGGTGAAACACAATTTTTTTTTAATTTTTTTTTATTATTAAAAATTATTATTAGTTTCGGTTTCTTTTGGTAAAAAAAAACAGTATTTTATTATGTTGTGTTCGACTTTAAACGGTATAGGGCCGTATTTACTGAAGAAGTTTGTATTTTTTTTACTCTGAATCAAGATCAACAAATCCAAGACTACAGTAGAACCTCCCTGTAAAGGACACCTAATTGCAGAGCCAAAGTATCCTATAGGGAGAGGTGTCCTTTTACCGTAGAGCTACTAAATTGAAAAATGGTGATTTTGAAAATTAAAACTGTCCTTTGTGGAGAGGAATACGCTAAGGGGAGGTTCTACTGTATTCAAATCTATCCCAATGTGTGTGTGTGTGTTCATTGTACCAAGTTATTAAGGTTATGTTCGGATATTCGGTATTTTTTCCAAGCATGTTAGCGACGAGTGAAGGTATGGAACTTACCATGATACAGTTGGGCTTGCCCACAGCCCACAGGTTCACCTTGCGGTCCTCCCCTCCCGTCACCATGACCCGGCCTGACTTGCGGCCTAGAGAGAGGCAGTTCACACTCGCTCCATGGGCCACAAACTCCTCTGTTACACACAACCACGTTGAAGTTAAAATACAACTTCTTGATTAACATGCTCATTTCAATGTTCAAAATTCGGCAAATATTCGGCGAGAAAGTTGTGTACAATGAAAGTAATAGAATCAATTACAATATACATAGTCCACAAAAACTTGGCTTCCAACACACCTGTTTTGTTTCTTTAAAAATCAGGATTGGAAGATGAATAATTATTAATATTTATTTTAAGAAAGGGAACTTCCTAACTTATTGCTTATTTATCAATTATTTATTTACAGCCTAACTCGAGCTGTTTCTATCTCAAACATAAACAAACATGATGATAATTACTCTTTCTTTTAAATTCACTGAATTATTTACAATTACATCATAACACCCTCTCATTAATATTGAGGAGAAGAAACAGAAGGGCGATGGATACAAACAAACAAAGCTTACAATAAGACTATGCAGAATAAGAAGAGGTTGCAACAATAATAATCCTCGATTGTATTTATATTGTTTACTAGCCGAATGACCCGGGCAACGCCCGTGTTTTACCCGATTGAATGTTTTGATTCAAATACTATTTGTTACAATTATAAATTGGCGCCTTAAATAAATGCATATGTTAGTTAATAACTATAGCCTATGTGCTTTATCTGTCTATGTACTGTTGGCTTCCGTAGGCGTCTCTTACTGGGAAAAAGAAAGAGAGGATTCCATTTGGTTATTAACTAATATATGCATTTATTTAAGGAGCGACCCGCTCCAACACATTAATTACATAAACGAAAAGGCGAGTGGGGGGGGGGCAAAGGTGGCGTGACCGTAGCCAACCAATAGGAGGGCGCCATTCCAAAAAAAAAAAGCAAACGGTGACAGAGATGAAAACTGACGACTGATTAGGAGATGAAGAATGACGCTCGTAACTGTATATAGAATAAGGCCGCAGTCAGCGTTCGGAGGTGAATAACGGAACTGCCCGTGGTTTATTTGGATGTGGAAAGCTAAGACTAGAACGCGGCTGATTCCACACTTGTCTTTTCAGTGATACGCTAACCTTGACGTTTGCACGGTGTGGCCACTGGACATGGGTCGGACCTAGTGTCTGTTGTTCGGTTCTGTGCTGTCTAGAGTATAGGGGTTCTATCTATGTTTCCTTCCATGCGATGAATCTGTATAAGACTGGTGGTCTTAATAAAGTTGAGTGTGTGCATTTAAATGGTTTATTCTATGAAAATACGAGTAGTTGTGTGGCAGTGAAGAAACTGGTGCAACGGTCCCAATATCTCTTATGTGGGGAAACAATACACACACACACCGACCTGGTAGTAGCGGCGGTACCTGGCGTGATTTCCATATAGAGGGGGGGACAAAAGGAGAGTTTGCATAACATCTTGCCAAACTCACCGCAAACGTCGTTATTGTATACCACGCCTTCTAATCTACCTCTGGAACCCGGTGGAAGAAAAAAATTGGTGCAAATCAAAAGAAGAAGAAATGGTTATATCGTTATATCACAATGATATAAAAAAAGACAAGTTTCTTGAGGAGGGGATAGTTGAATCCTACCAGGCGGAGATACTCAGGTGGTGGATGACAGACAGACAAACCGTCATCTGTGCGCAAGAACGAAAAGAAAACCAATGAAGCATCATCAAGCCAGAACGAACGAGACCTTGGAGTAAGGTGAGTCGATCTCCTAGAAAGGAAAGGATGATGAAGCGAGTGAAGGAAAGAAATCACAGACCGCGCAGCCAACAGACAGGTGGCGGTTTAAATTACCATGCAACGGCAGGCACCTGCCCGCAACACCAGAGAAGAAGATACACAGATAAAATGCAATCAAATAATCCCCTGCATCAATACCGTGTAAAAACACCAGGACTCCAGGGGAAAGTATATTTTCAAAAACTCTTTTATTCTCTAGCTTACTACAGGAGAAAACCATGTTTTCTCACATGGTTTTCTCCTATATGATCCTTATATATATGTCCCCAGTATGCTCAATAGAAAATCTCCACTGAAAGACGACTGTGCAAAAAAATATCAATTTTACCCTCTACTCTAAAATTAAGATTAGCATGGCCCCTGTGATACCAGTTCAGTTGTACAACTACTACAATAGGAAGGATACAGAGAATATTGGCATGGCCCCTGTGATATCAGTTCAGCGGTACAACTACTACAATAGGAAGGATACAGAGAAGATTGACATGGTCCCTGTGATACCAGTTCAGCGGTACAACTACTACAATAGGAAGGATACAGAGAAGATTAGCATGGTCCCTGTGATACCAGTTCGGCGGTACAACTACTACAATAGGAAGGATACAGAGAAGATTAGCATGGCCCCTGCGCAAGGATGACACGCAAAATCGTGAAGCGTTCTACTCTAAAATTAAGTGTTCTCCGCGAAACTATTTATAAACTAAGCGATAAATGAATATAATGGCCGTCAATATGCAAATATACGATGGTATACGATTAAAAAAAGGCCCTCTTTAGAGCGCCCTGGGGACATAGAGATAAATGGGAAATGTGGACCGGGGGTCGTAGAGCTTCCACACATAGGCCATTTGGAGAGGAGATATTTTTAAAACTTTCACGCGCCGCGCCCGAGGCCCCATGGATGGCAAATGAACGTAGGTGCGGTGCCATGATGGCATTAATTATGTATGCGGCCTTAATGAGGTAGTTTTTTTAAAACTATAAAGAATATATAAAAATTCTTGACATTTAAAAGCCTTTGGGAAGAAGAAAGCCTTAGGCTCTAGCAACGAAAATAGATCGGAGTGAAGAAAGGTCAGGTGGAATTACCATTTGAAAAAAAGAGAAGTAAAAAAGAAGAGAGAAAAAAATTGTGATAATTGACAGTCGATTTATATTTTCCTCTATGTCATAGGATTAATAAATTCTATTCTAAAAGTGTTTTATTAAAGTGATTTACACTCATGGACAAAACTTAAGGAAGTTGTACCTTTTACCATGTATATCGGGATTCAGACAATAACTCTGAAAGATATCACAGTGACCTTTATTGAAGACACGCGAGATAACCAAATGTGAACAAAATTGCCTCTGTCTCCTTAAAAAAAAAAAAAAAAAAAGACCGGCGACATCAATGACTTTTCACTTCGATAAGGCACAATTTGGATTATAGATTATAAACACAAGGTAATAAGACCAAATCCAAATAAATAAATAGTGTGTGACGTTTCGGTAAAAGCGTTGTTACCATCTTCAGACAAAAGTACTGAAAAATACGGTAACAACGCTGTTACCGAAACGTCACACACTATTTATTTATTTGGATTTTGTCTTATTACCTTGTGACTTTTCACTTCCTTAAGTTTTGTCCATGAGCGTATAACATCAAATAATTGTTATGATTATAATTAGGAATAATCACAGGAAAGTTTTCCATCAGCTTTGTTAGAAAGTTTAAAATATTGAGCTACCTAATAAAGATTTAAAAAGTGTTTTTTTTAAACGGTTTCTCATAAGGGACTCAGTTCCATGTCGGGAAAGGGGAAGATCATCCCCTTGGAGAGACCCCCGTCTACTTCTATTTATATAGTGCGTTTGAAAGTATAAAACACGGTACATGATCTTGCTCAGAATCACCAAGATTTCTTGTCCATTTTTTGTGTGTATACCTAGTGTATATTTCTTGTCTAACTCTCAGCGTTTTCTTTTCAAGTTGATATACATAAGAGAATAGATTTCTATCTAATAATTGGAGGAGACGAAGAAAACGCGTCAAAAGAAGATGAGAAAGACACTTTTAAGAAAGCATTGGAAATCGCGGCAAGCGTCACTGTGTGATATTAAATCGCCTTTTTATAAAAATAAAAAGAAAGTAAAAAATGACACCAATCCATGCCGACATTTGATGACATAAGAACGGATTATTTGAGAGAATAATATATTAAAATTAAGAAAAAAAGACATCCCCTGATCGTGCAATTAAAAGTTGCTGATGGCTTGCACCATCTGTCGGAATAAATATCAAACTAATCATTGATTTTTGCATTATTCCATAATTGGCCACATATATACCAATTCTTGATTAATACGATAGATGCCATCAGCAACTTTTCGTTGAACGATCAGGAGATGATTTTTTCCGTTAATTTATCTACTTGATGAGTACACAATAATTTCACTTTTGTACTATTTTTGTTCAAAAAGATTAAAGAAATTAAGGGGGGGGGGGGGGGGAAATGAGAACGACGAATGGGGGGGTGTGTTGACAGAAGGGTGTCAACGACACTTGAAAAGTCATCCGAGCACGACTCGAGGAAGGAAAGGGGCCGTCCTAAAGTGAAATGCAAACATAGCGGGGGGGGGTCAATAGAGACGTCGCGTGTCCCCCTAGTAAGGAGGATTGGTCGATGACTTGAGGTGGTGAGAATTGATGAAATCTCCCCCGAGACATTCACTTTATTTTGTTGAGATGCTACTGGAAAAGAACGTTTCAAACAAAACTATTTATAACCCCCCCCCCCCCCCCCCCCTTATATATGTGACCCAACGTATCTAAAATTAGGGTGAAAAGTGAACGTATGTAATCATGAGATTGTAAGGAATGAAACTAATGTAGCCTGATTATATGAGAGGTTTTTCAAATTCCTTAACCACAACGGAGAAAAACAACCTTAATTTTGGCATCCGGGGGGAGTGGGTCAAAACTTTTAAATAAGAATCTTAGCAATATTATGTATTAGGTCTAACGATCCTTCTTCCATTATAGTAGATGACAATTGACAACAATTTTTTTATTGACATCTTGTCAACACAGGAAAGTCCTCACTAATTATGAGAAATTAACAATAATGATAATGATGACAAAAACGAAAAAGTTGATATAAAAAATATATGTTATGTACAATGACTCTGTACATGCTACCTCAGCCACCACTGCAGAGCTTGGTGGAAGATTTTACTCGAGGAGAGAGTTAACAGTAATGTGTTCGGTCACAACACACGAAATTCAAGCGAAATGCTATAACTGTATATATATAGTATGAAAAAGGCATCTCCTTATCGTGCAACTGAAAGTTGCTGATGGCTTGCGCCATCTATCGGAATAAATATCAACTATTCTCGTTGATTTCTAATTATTCCAGGATTGGTCAATTACCCATTCTTGATTAATTAAGAAAAGCTAACCACGTACGCGTTTCGGGCTGTTGGCCCTCATCAGCGTGGTGCAAGCTGTACCTCAACTCTGTACCTTTTTTTCACATTGTATATATATATAGGTTGGGTCTTTGAAACATTTCTATCCTTTGTCAAGGAAACATTCATTTTTTACATCATTTCCAAAATGGGAGCGCCTGTGAGACGTCCAAAATAAAATTAATGTTTCAAAAAAAAAAAATGGAATGTCCGAAAATGTAGTGGGTCAGATATGGGGCGTAGACCATCTTAGCTGGGCGGAGGATAAAAGAGATGCGTGACCTCGGCGATCTACCATCGTCGTCCTTGTTTGTAGGTCACCACATCCGACCAACTGGACATATGCCCAAGAGACTGAAGGATACACAAGTTGCATATACTATTTGCATAATTCCTTCCCAAGGTCCGACTACGAAAGGATACCGCTGCCATATTGAGTGTTCGCGTGAAGGACCTTGGTCTCCCCGACACATAGTTCTACACATTCTTAGTGTATGGAACATGGGGATAGTGAGTGAAACATGGTGAAGGATGCTTTAGTTAGACATAGCAGTACGGGGACACATAAACCCAATAATTAATGGACTACACCTCAACACTCTATAATTCCTACCTTTCAATGGAATATAGAAACAGGACGCTCCTTCTACAACTTAATATAAAGAACAACAACAAATACGAAACCCGAATTGAAGATTTTTGTAGATAGCTTCGAATCAATTCTTACATCCCCATCAGTGAAGGCATGTAACCAAATGGAGGACATCGTTCCCATAATTAAAAAAAAAAATTGAACATGCTTCTAAATGTATATATAGAAGCAATGGGCGCTTCTCCCGTCAAAATAAACGTCAGAACCTGACGCCATCTATTGACTATCGCCGCAACTAGCGGCCTCGGGTCGGTGACAAAGCCACAACACCAGCTTTGGCAAACTGAGAAGCGTCCACCTAGAGACCTAAATGTATATATAGACGCGCATCTATAAGTACTTCCTCGGCGTGGAACTGAGGAATGTTCAAGAAGACCTTGTCTGGACTCTCAAGGTGGGGAAGCCCCTCCCCTGCATACAACTATGTATTTCCCTACATTTTATCTACCCTTTATTTACCCCTTTATTATATATTATCCTTTATTTCTTCTTTTTTTCTATAACAATATTGCATATAGAAGAATCAATAAAATTGTTTATATTATCAATTTATCAATTGTCTACATGTATAGAAACGTACAGAAAAAGTAAAAGCAATTATAGATCTCTATCCACCATGATTATCATGGACTGTACCATATGAACTTGAGATGAACCACAAAAGGAGAAAAGAAAAGAATCATCAACAACAACAGAGAGATAGAGATGAGTAAAAGAGGAAGCAAGCACCGAAACAAACACATGACCCGATGTGTCATCTTCTGTCATCCGACCATCGTCCTCTGCGACAACAATGGGGGGATCTAGGAAGTTCCGACACAAGGTCAGTGTCGCCCAGGATGATGTCATTGTCGCGCCAAATCAAACGTCACGAAACAATGACATTAGGGGATACAGATCTTCAATTTGCTAAAAGCGCACGTTCTATAGAGTCGCGAATCTACACAAACTCTGGTCATTCCTTCAATATCTCCTTTGTTTAACTATTCAAATTATATCAGGAAGCCTTTAACTCTTATACCTTTCTATCAGATCCGCAGTGTGTAGAAAGTCGGATATATGTACTCTAGTACCCGGCTTCGCCCGGTTTGCACTAAAGTGATATCATTTTTAAAACAATGATATAAAACTACAAGATAATAAGACCAAATCCAAATAAATAGTGTGTAACATTTCGGTAACAACGCTGTTACTGAAACGTCATAGACTATTAGTTTATTTGGATTATAATTGATGAATCCACCCTGTATAGGATAGTTTGCATTTGAAAAAAAAAAAAAAGCAACGGAAATTGACACATCCCCTTGTTAGAGGTCGTTAACCTACACCACACGGACGTGGGCCAACAAACTCGAAACGTGTACGTAATTGGCATTTCTTGCTAATTCAGGAAAGGCGTCAATTTCCGGAAACAACAAACGACGCTGATATTGGGTTCAGATAGGTGGCGATCTTGTTCTTCTCTCCTTCCAAAATCACTTTATTAGGTACCGCTCAAAAAGAGCAACCTAGTTTATGATAATTGCAACAATGAATAATATATGTGAAGGTTATTCATATATTAAAACAAAAATCCCCTCCCAAAATCCTATCCTACAGCCTCAAAGTGGTGGGAGGAGGTAAACAGGTAGCACAGGACGTCGGGAGTTTAACTCCTGGTAGGGCCACCCTGTGCTACATACCCGGCTAATGTAGGAAGGTATCAATTGGTAGCGTCTATTCTTCATAGGAGCGGCTACAAAGGGCGTCTGCACTCCATGTCAGAAGACCAAAAGAAGCAAAGTCACACTGAGTGGTACTTCCAGGTCTTCAGACTAACAGTACCCCTCTTTCCTTCTCAATGATGTCTACATCCTAATGGAGATCGTTTAAAAGACTTGAGGAATAATCAAAAACAACAAAACAAAGGGTTCAACGCGGGATTCGTTGCCTGGCTGTCGGGAATCGAGGCTTTTACGCACCGACTAGATGGCGATAATAATTAAATTACAGTGATTATGATTTAGGACAGCGAGGATTTCTGAAACCTAAAAGGTCTTTTAAATAGAGAATTGACTGCTAATAATTCTTAAAAAATCGTTATAACTAAAAAAAATATCATTCTGAACAACCTCTTCAATTTCGTGTTAAACATTTAACTGCATACGTAAACAATCACATAATCTATAAGCTCACACACATAAAAGCAAAATTTTGTAAATACACCTATCCCCCGATTTACACGGTAGATACGTTCCTGAGAAAAACATGTAAATCGAGGGATAGGTGTATATTAAACTGTCAAATCTGAATAGGTGTTCGCCCCCTCATGAATCAGAGCCTCCCAATATTCTTTTCAACATAGGTAGTATAGAGTAGAATATCGCATTTTAGTATAGTGCGATAAAAAAAAACTTATTTGGAAAACCGTGTAAAAGCGAAAACGTGTAAAACAAGTACCGTGTAAATCGGGGGATAGGTGTAATTATATCCTCAATTCTTTTTCTCCGTTCGGAAAAGGAATTGATTGTTGTCGATTGCTTTTGCATATAAGTTCATGCCAAGTCCATTCTTTCTTCTTTTCCCTTATTTGATACATTGTAAATAAAACTTTGCTGATTATCTTTACTATATATAAGGTTATCACAAAAGTTCGTGTTTTTTTTTTTATTACTTGTGGCAAATACATAATACAACTACTTTATACATAATACACATATTTCGACTTGTGATTGTAAAATGACATTTGAAAATTATACCGCATGTGTTTCTTTTCAAAGAAAAATCAAAATTTATTTTAAGGAGAAATAACGATTATTTCCTTATAACCTTAGGGATGAGGTATGAAAGGATGATTCTCCGTCTTGTAACCTCAAGGAGAATCCTCTGTAAGACCTGTGTGTCTTAATAAAGGTTTGTGTGTGTGTGTGGTATGAAAGGATGAATTGTGAAGAGTAATGATAATATATTGTCAAATAGCTCCATCCAGATGGGACAACTGTCAATCATCCCTGGACCCCGGGGGGGGGGGGGACCACAGGTGTGGGGGCTTCTGGGAAGCTGATATGTAAATAAGGAAAACGGGACGGTGGCTAACGCCGTTCATGAGGATTAACTTTTAACTTGGGGTAAGTTGTACAAAACTCTCTCTCCCTATAAATACCCCTTATAATAAATTATTTATTCTCAAATTTGCCCTTGCTTTATTTATCTCCGCGACAATATTATACATAATGGCGAATACTATTGTTATTTCACTTTTTTTGCAAGTGTTTACGAACTTTTGGAACAACCTTGTATTATTGTTATTCTTGTATATACCCTCTTCTACTCAGAGAATCTGTATAGAAGACCAAAAGGTTTCAATAAAGTTCTTTGTTGTTCTTTTCCCCCCACCTTTCTATTTATATATTTAATAAAATGTCCAACAAATGGTGATATACAATCAAAAGGAGAAAAAAATCGAAATTCCTACAACAACAAAAAGTGTTAAGGAGAGAAAGAAAAAAAAAAGAAAAAAAGAAAGAGTTCGAACATCAGTTTGTACTATAGTTCCAAGAAGTAGAACAGAGTAATCTAAGACCAAAGAAATAAAAACAAGACTTTCCCACCATAACCCTGATCACATTAATAAAACATTAGCAAAAGGCAAAAAACAAACAGACAAAAAGAAAGTGAAGATAATAACAGAGGACTAATTAAGATCATAACTTTTCCTTCCCCGTATCCATATTAAAAAAAAAAAAGGTTAAAAAGATAAAGAGGAGAAAACTAATTTTAGCGTTGTTTTAGTGATTGGCGCGGAGAGACCTGAATAAGCAATGCAAGACGCCTGCAGCCAGTCGGGCATAGGTTTCTATAAATGACCTACAATGAACTCTCCCATTTCTGGAGGTACCCAGCTAATAGGAACGTCGTGCGTTGGGTTTTTGCCGCTTGTCCTGATATGGTGGAAGTTGGCTTGAAATGAGAGGTGGTGAGAACACGCTAGCTAGCCTTCTAAATGACTTTTTTTTTTTAGGTTTGTGAGATGAAGAAATACGTTTCTAATGATGCCTTTGTATATGCCACAAAACTACGAATTGCTGTTTAATTGGCATCATTGTTGGAGATCTCTACACTAATATGGTCATAGGTTTAACGTTGGATAGAGAACAACAGTTTTATAAACAAGAAAAAGGCATCTCCTTATCGTACAACTTCTTCTTCTTTCTTATCTCCACTCAATCACACTAAGGTATCAAGCTTGTAAAGCTTATTGATGGTGTCTGCCGGGGAAGAGTAGAGCTCATCAATGGATGAGTCAATACAGTCAAATCGTGCAACTGAAAGTTGTTGATGACGCAAGCCATCAGCAACTTTCAGTTGCACAATAAGGAGATGTCTTTTTCTTAATTTATGCACCTTATCCCAGTACAATATCACATTTGTACTATTTTTTTTTTTTTTCAGTTTTATAAACAGTTCTCGGCTATATTTTGCCTATGATCAATGCTTAATACAATCAATCCATATACACCTTTATATACAGATTCTCTCGAGAGTTATCTCTATAATTGTACATAGAGATCCGCCACATGTCACACAAACATCTTTTAAGATACAGCTATCTCTACAAATCTTATCTTTATTTTCTTCCTCGACGTTTCAGTTTGACTTTCTGCCATTCTCTTCTATCTCTGAGAATTACTGAAACGTCGGAAGAAGAAGAAAATAAAAGAAAGATTGGTTGAGATATCTTTTTCAAACAAACATCCAGCCAGCAAATGATGCTCAAAACACACATTTTTTAAGATACAGCTATCTCTACAAATCTTATCTTTATTTTCTTCCTCGACGTTTCAGTTTGAATTTCTGCCACTCTCTTCTATCTCTGGGAATCATTGAAATGTCGGAAGAAGAAAATAAAAGAAAGATTGGTTGAGGTATCTTTTTTTCAAACAAACATCAAGCCAGCAAATGATGCTCAAAACACACATTTTTAAAGATACAGGTACATCAACCAATCTTATCTTTTATTTTCTTTCTCGGCGTTTCAGTTAGACTTTCTGTCACTCCTTTCTATCTCTGGGAATCATTGAAATGTCGGAAGAAGAAAATAAAAGAAAGATATTGGTTGAGGTATATTTTTCGAACAAACATCCAACCAGCAAATGATGCTCAAAACACACATATTTCGACTTGTGATTGTAAAACGACATTTGAAAATTATACCGCATGTGTTTCTTTTCAACGAAAAATCAAAATTTATTTTAAGGAGAAATAACAATTATTTCTAACCTTAGGGATGAGGTACGAGTATGAAAGGATGAATTGTGAAGAGTAATGATAAACGGAAAATCCCTGGACACTTTTATTTTTCCGTTTATCATTACTCTTCACAATTCATCCTTTCATACTTCATCCCTAAGGTTAGAAATAATCGTTATTTCTCCTTAAAATAAATTTTTCGTTGAAAAGAAACACATGCGATATAATTTTCAAATGTCGTTCTACAACACTCATATTTGGTAAAGAAAAAAAAAATATGGAGAGAGTCGACGATCACAAGCTATTGTAAACTAAGACACGCATGTCTCTACAATAGATCAGCCTATGACCTTATCATATTTTACGAATGTAGTATAAATAATAAAAATTGACTTGTTCCATTATATGTATGTTCCATATGTAAATACCTGTTTTTTTTTTCCCCCTCTTTTCGCTCTCCACTTCTTCCATCCATATTTCCAAAAAAAATTTTTTTTTTCCAAATCCATATTCTTATTTTCCATTGGTTCATTCAAATAATAATCTGTATATATTTATCATGTGTATATAATCTTTCTCCATTTTTACCTCTTTGTATATTTCCCACTTTCATGGGTTTCTCCGTCTTGTAACTCCAAGGAGAATCCTCTGTAAGACCTGTGTGTCTTAATAAAGGTTTTTGTGTGCGTGTGTATAAGTAATAAACAAACAAAAAAACGGTTTCCCAGGACGAGTTTCTTGTTTTATTTTATATTCATCTTTAACTATCTGGTATATCACAAACCTTTGATATTACGCCTTTTTTTACGCCAAAAAAAAAAGTTTCGAATACACCCATACCTCGCTTTGCGTCGGGGTTACGTTCCAAAAAAAAAAAACACGACGCAAATTGAAACGACACAAAATGAAAATATGTAAAGGCGCAATAAAAAACAAAGGTGTTGCCATATTTTAGGGAAAAAAATCGAAAAAAAAAAATTAAAGACTCGAATCCAAAACAACGCAACTTAGAAAATCTAACGACGCACAGTGAAAATCAGTAAAAATTAAGCAGCGACGCAACTTCGAAAAAAACGCAAAGCGAGGTATTGGTGTATTTCAACCAAACCACAATATCAAACTACTTTTCACATCGCCACACACTCTTTCACACCAATCTTTAAATGTGCTATTCCTACTCTAGTTAACTCTTCCGTACAGAGAAATAGAATAACATATATCAAAAGAAAAAACACTCTTGAAAAAAGACATTTTTTTAAACGAACAATTTATTACCTTATTAAAAGATAATTGTATTTTTGCGGGAACAAACGTCTAAAGAAATAACAACACAAATAGCCAAGTCCACTTATAATCACATAACAAGAGAAATAGCTATTTTTAAAAAATCAAGTGTGGTGTTCTTTATTTTCCATTTTTATTAATGGTTCTTTGTTGACGTGACAGCAACAAACAAACAATAAAGAGACTATTGTCTGAATAAGAAGGGGGGGACATGTTGAAAAAGTCATTATTAATTTGTTTACTTGTTGTGTAAAACTCTATTTGTCCTGCGCAACGTTCTGCTCAAGGTATTGTTTGGAAGAATGAGGCCCTGTGTATTCAGCTAGCGTGGAAAGGTTATAAAATAATGATAATATAAAAATTAAAAAACAAATCGCGACCAATATAATAAATAAAAATGTTTATTTCAGAATAGTATTTGAAAAAAAAAAAATTGAGCAGACGAAATATTTGAAAAATTCCAAGCATAAGAATATTTGGAGGAAATTGTTTAACAGACGAATATTTGAAGTGTTTAGCAGACGATTATTTGAAAATATTATTTAAAGCAGACGATTATTTAAAAAAATTGTTTAAAGCAGACGATTTTTTGAAAATATTATTTAAAGCAGACGATTAATTGAAAATATTATTTAGAGCAGACGATTATTTGAAAATATTATTTAAAGCAGACGATTAATTGAAAATATTATTTAGAGCAGACGATTATTTGAAAATATTATTTAAAGTAGTCGATTATTTGGGGATATATGGAGAGGGGTGTGGAAATGTTTAACAGATGATTATTTGTTCTCAAATGTCAAAAGGAGGTCTATAAGAAAATTTGTGGGCAGAAGAAGTAAATGACGTAGAGAAGTGGGAAGGTGGTGGTGGTGAGTAATGGTGAGGTGCAACGAAGTCAAGGCCGAAGGTTTAGCTATCAATCATTTTCTTATTCTGAATTTATGAAATCAAAGCTACGAGAGAGCGCAGTTCTTTTAAAGTTAAAATAATTGTCACCGCACGAGTTCTTTTCCACCTTTTGGTCCGTCATATTTGAGATGGTTAGACCTTAAATAATGTTACATGTTTCTGGAGATGAGTATCTTTTACCTCTATTAACGCAATCATGAGCCCTCGGGCACCTCTGCCACTCTGCAGGAGTATATAAGACAATATAATGCGGCTTATGATTGTAAAACGACATTTGAAAATTATCCCGCATGTGTTTCTTTTAAACGAAATTTATTTTTAAGGAGAAATAACGATTATTTCTAACCTTGGAGATGAAGTATGAAAGGATGAATTGTGAAGAGTAATGATAAAAGTAAAATTAAAATTCATCCTTTCATACTTTATCCCTAAGGTTAGAGAAATAATCGTTATTTCTTCTTAAAAATAAATTTCGATTTTTCGTTTAAAAGAAACACATGCGGGATAATTTTCGTCGTTTTACAGGATTATATAAAAACGTATGTTTAAGTATTTATTATTTATTTAAGTAACCCAGGTTCCTGGAGCGTACAGAAGTCGCCAACTACCCGGTATCCTTCTGAACTAAGTCTTCTTGGATTTATATACAATGCCAGTGGAAGTCCAATTAATGAGGTGTCGCCAGGCAGATTTCTTTCTTGGAAGATTTTCTATCTTTATTATGTGCTTCTGTAGAGGGGCAGAGATGCCCGAGGGCTCGTGATTGCGTTAATAGGGATAAAAGAAACTCATTTCCAGAAACCTGTAGAATCAATATCCAGGAGATTTAAATCAATTGAAATTGTTAAACCTTGTAGATAGACGATAGCTATAAAGGCTCAGGTAGAAAAGAACTAAATGAAGGAAAGTAAAGGAAAATTTTCAAAGATGAAATTCCATAATGGCTGAATTTCCTTTATCTAAGAAGAACGCTATACTTGTCTAACCACGTAGAAAGCAATTGGATTTTTACACTTACAAAATGACAAAGTCCCGTATAGTTACTTGCATTCACTGGTTGGACTTTCGCAAGAATCGGGGGCCATTGAACCATTTTTTATCAAGTAAAAAAAGATGCCCAAAGCGGGATTCGATTCAGAGTCGTGACTGACGAAAAAATTGGCGGTTTTTACCACTCCAACACCAATCCTCTTGATATAGGATTGAAGTTATATAAAAATAACTTAGGTTCAAGCATTCAACCTTAGGTTTTCGAGGTCAAAAGAGAAATTTCCTTTTAAGGAGAGAGAAATAAATGGGATATGATTATAATTCACAGAATGCAATTCCATCTAGCAGCCTATTATTGAAATGCGGTGTGTAGCCCCATTTAACAACAACAAAAAAGAAAATTCAAATTAACTAGAGGTCACCAGTGTATCCTGCTACTGACACCTCCGACCTTTGAACTCCTTCAACCCTCAATATTTCCTTCTCATGGCCACGATGTCAAATGAATTCATGTAGGGTATCATCAAATATTACTGTTCAATAAAATAATCCTTGTATCAATATTGAGTAAAATTAATCAGGTCTCCAGGGAAAAGTATCTCTTCCCTGGAGGCCCGATTAATTTTACTCAAATATTACTGTTGTTGTGGTGTCCAAAGAAGAGCCTCAGATGTCTCCATACATCTCTATCACAGCAGTCGCAATGTCCACTATCTTGGGTGTGTAAAGCTGCTGTTCTGGGTCCATGTCAATTTTCTGTTGTTGTTGTGGAGTCCAATGAAGAGCCTCAGATGTCTCCATACATCTCTATCACAGTGCCAACATCCTCAATGTCCTCTATCTTGGGTGTGTAAAGCTGCTGTTCTAAGTCCATGTCAATTTTCTGCAGTCATTGCTGGACATGAGAATATGTGGGTAGGTGTTAGTTCCACACCAGGACAGTTGTTACATGTCCTATAGGTTCTTGTGCCATCTGGATGTATTGTCATTCCTTTATAGTATTTTTTTTCTGAGTCTTGTTATATTGTAATTCTTCTCTCAAGAGTTTATTTCGAACATTTGATTAAATATTACTATGTACTAAAAAGGCTTATTGATTAATATTATCGTGATGGTGGCTGTACTTATCCCAATGATAATCATGGGTAGTAGGTTAACGTTTGCTTTTACTCTAAGTACACCACTTGTCTACCCACGTAGAAAGCAGTTCATTTTTACACTTCCAAAACGACAAAGCCCCGTTTAGTTACTTGTATTATACTGGTAGGGTTGGACTTTCGCAAGAATTGGGGGCTATTAAACCAATTTTTTTTTTTAAGTGTAAAAAAAAAAAAAGTGTCCAAAGCAGGATTCGACCCCCTAAGTCGTGACTGTCGAAAAAATCGGCGGTTTTTACCACTCCAACACCAATCCTCTTGATATAGGATTGAAGTTATATAAAAAGAATTTCACGTTGGTGTCCCCAGGGCACATTTCAAAACTTTCTTCAAGAGCTTCTTTCGCCAAGAGAAAAGATGATCAAAATATAGACATCTTAATCCGTTTATATGTAAAGTATGCGGTTTGTTAACAAGCTCATTGGCTTCTTTCGGTTCCTCTTTATGTTTTAGACACATATATAAATATATGAAAAACAATAGAAAAAATAATAGATAAGTGGGTCAGGTGTTGATATTAAAAATAAAGAAGGCATCTCCTGACCACGAGCACATGTGCTTTTTATCAAGGAGCAAGCTAAATAAACGTTTAGTTTATTTTTGCTCCACTAGATGGCGCTCTGCCATCTAAAAAGCACATGTGCTCGTGGTCAGGAGATGCCTTCTTTATTTTTAACATATATAAATATATACATCATTAAAGGATATGCAAAATAGCACAGATTCCATTAACATCAAAGCCCCTCATTATAACATAACCATTCCGGAAATCCGTACAAAAGGAAGAAACAAAAAATTATATAAAATGATTGTATTCCCTCCATATAAAGATCTCTAAATATTTTAAATGGGTTTATACTTCTCAAAGTTTTATTTGCTAGGCAAACAACGCCTTCACAATAAGTTCCTGGTAGGTTAAGAGAGATCTATGCAATAAACAATCCAAGAAGGTAAGAAAAGAGGTCAAGACGAAGGCATCAGAAGAGAACAAACATGAGGAATGGGCAAAGTTCAAAGACCTCTCTCAGAGGTAGAGAGAGAGAGAATGACACCTTTGTAGGGCTACTGGTCATAATGGCAGTTCGGATATAGCAACAGCAGCCATCATCCTTTATAATGGAGGAACACCGGTTTACATTACATTACACACAGACGTATCTATACAGGATGTCAGCGTACATCAAAATTTGTAATGCTATCTTTTACAACTTGGACAAATAACCCAGCTTTGCTCGAATATGCGAGACAAATAGAATATGCAAATTAACGTATTAATTTGCATATACCGAGGATGAAAAAAAAAATAGTAATTCCTTACATATAGGTAAACAGTGTATGTCGACAAGTTCTTCAATTTGATCTTCAACTTATTATATAACACGCCTTAATATTAAGACTCTATCAAGAATGCGCCTATGGTATCCATTTTATTCGCGCTCTGATTGGCTGAATCTTCGCGTGAATTTTATTAAAAGATTATCAAATTTTGACATTTATATATTTTGCGGCTAACTTCCTAAATTGCGCTTTGCGCAGAGGCGATATCGTAGCCAATGAGGATCTTCCGAGGCGCGATTATTGCTAGTTGAAAACTTTACCCAAACTTTTTTAACTTCCTAAATTAATTCTCTGGTATTTTTCATAAGTTTTAATTGTTTTGGATTTTTTAACCTTATCATCCTGAGGTCTGTGTGACAGGTTAATGTTCTAATACTAAATATTATTTAGATTAAAGTGTGAGCGTTTAACAAAACTTAGAACTGGCTGTCGTTCTAGACCTGCTCGTTAAACGAGCTAATTATGTTCTAAAGAGTTTAAATATATGTATTTTTATATATTTTGTTGACTATGTTGAACAATATCAAACAAAGTTTATGTTATCCACACTTCCTTTCCATATTCCATTCTTGCACATATGGTACTGTAAAAAAAGGGTATTGTAAGTAGAATGTACATCTGGTTACACGCAGGTGTTCTTGCAAAAGTCAATCCCCTCAGAAACTATTGTATTTGATACAAGGTATGTTACAGGTGTCTGTCTCCCGAGGTGGTTGGATTCTCTGATGATGAAGACCTCAAATGATTCACATTTCCCGGGATTGTCTGAAATGTCAGAATTGGGGGCTCCCCCATTACCTGCTTAATTGTACAGCCCTTGATGCAGAGAGGAAGGCCCTATATCAACAAATTAAATGTACTAACACTTCACCTTACGTATTGCTTTCAAAAATATCAGCAAACAAATCTAAGGCAATAGCTTACTATAATTTTTTTAGATCATCATTATGTAAGGACCAGTCAACAAGTGAATGACTTTAAGACGAAGAGTTAAGCCAGTTCAAGTTCTATCTTACTACCTATGTAAATAACACAAGATGATTATTAACTTACCCAATTGGGAGAATCTGTATGGGACAAGTCCCTAATAAAGGCTTTTGTGTGTGGGGGGGAGGGGGGGGGGGAGTACAAGAGGGGAGTAACAAAAGTGTCATCATATTGCAATATCTCCAACTTTAAAGCTTTTTGAGATAAAGATTAAGGTGATTTTTTCTTATTTACATATTACATTTTGGTGAAGGAAGATAGGTTGTGTAAATTGTTTTTCTTCGATTCCTCCATCAGTGAAAATGGCATTGGTTCCTTGAGAACAATTTCCAAAGAGATATCTAAAGAAAAGAATAAAATACAATTTTTAAACTCAGTTTTTTTTCCCCCAGTGCCAATAATCGCAGCAAACACTGGCGGGTGGTATTTAAGGAAATAAAAAGTGGGAAAGAGAGAAGGGGGGGAGCGAGCTCGATTTTATGGCGGACGATTTCCGGTTGGACGGGGGGGGGGGGGGGGGGGGGGGGGGGGGGGGGTTAACAACAGACGGACCGGATATAGCAGTAGGTAATGGGTCAACTTCCGGTCATTGCTGAGCGGTAGATAATGGACAGTAGCTACCTATAGAGTTAGGTAGACAGCTGCAAGATCCTTTCTCAGTTGAGAGTTATCAACTTAGTACCAAGCCGTAGATAGATAGCGTAGCTATGTAATTATTTAGAAGCTTTCGATGAAATCCCTTTGTCAAATCAAGGGGAGACGAATCAAAGGAATACATAAGCAAAGAGGGTAAAGAAACAGCAAAGACTGTCCAAAGTGAGCGAAAGAAACGCGACAAAATTTGACACACATCTTACAAATTCATCATTTTTTTAAAAGTCGTCTAAGGTTGATCGCCAGCATACTTGCAGCAGGTCAAACGGCCTTCAACCAACCTCCACTGTTTTTTGTCGGCCTTCCCCGGCCTTGATCATATGGCGGTGCCAACGTCAACATTCCTTGCTTCAACATCTAGCAAGATACTGGATCGAAACAAAGAGGGGACTTCAAAACAAAACATCTTACCACAAATAAAAGTCTAAAAAGTGGGAAAATGCAGAAACTTTGGCAAGAGAGATTTTATGCCGATTAGGCAAGGAAAGGAGTTAGATGGTGGTGGGTTCTTCGAGGTAAATTTAGATAGGTACTGTAAGCAACCGGCACGTGGTAGATTGAACAAACAAACACGCAGGAAGTGAAGGAGTCCTGATATAGCATCACTACAATACCTGAAGGAATGTAACAGTAGATCTGTAGATCATACCGACCAATTAACACACTAGAGGTATATATATAAATCACCTATACATACCAGGTCAGTATGCCTCAATTGTACAAACACAAGACGTGAATTCAGTAAGTCAGTACAATATCAATCGTACAAGATGTAGATCCAGTACAATATCAATCGTATAAGACGTGGATCCAGTACAATATCAATCGTACAAGACGTGGATCCAGTACAATATCAATCGTACAAGACGTGGATCCAGTACAATATCAATCGTATATAAGACGTGGATCCAGTACAATATCAATCGTACAAGACGTGGATCCAGTACAATATCAATCGAACAAGACGTGGATCCAGTACAATATCAATCGTATATAAGACGTGGATCCAGTACAATATCAATCGTACAAGACGTGGATCCAGTACAATATCAATCGTACAAGACGTGGATCCAGTACAATATCAATCGTACAAGACGTGGATCCAGTACAATATCAATCGTACAAGTCGTGGATCCAGTACAATACCGTTCGTATAAGATGTGAATACTAATCGCCCAATTGAAAGACCGATTCGGATGGTTGGAATTCAGTTGCTCGAGGAGATTTAGCTTTCTTTGCGCCAAATTCAGTTCCTTGTTATAAAAAAAAAAAACTCGAAAAATATTAAAAATCACTAAAAGAGGAAAAATAATTCTACAACTTTACGCTATTCACCAAACACAATCGAACAAATGAATAAAAGGTCAAACCCCTCTATTACGGTCTTCAAGGAGACCTGAGACCTTAATAGAGAGACTTCATTTGGACGAAATGTCATTTCACACTCGCCAATAACAAGAGAGGTGACAGTACCAAAATCGGGAGGTCACTTGACCAAATTCCTATTGGCCGCCACAATAACGGGACTATGTATGGTTAGTTTAGGATAATTAGGTTAGGTAAGTTTTGGTCACGAGCGCTGGAATTTCAGCCGCCAATCCGAGAAGGGAGAATGAGTTGGCGACTATACAAAATGTGGTATTGTGTTTATAGTTTTTCAACGGGGGGATGAAAGCTGTCCACAAGAAGAACCTTGGCAGGATGGCAAAGAAAGGAAGTGAGAGAAGTCGTATCAACGGCTGCTGTAAACTCGGGGAGAAGCGGGTCAGGGGAACTCACATCCGTTGGCTGAACCCACGCCATCACGCAACGGCTGTTGTTCACCACGGAGACTGCACGAAGCGTGGAAACAGCTGTGAATTAATAACGTGCTGCTGTTACTCTATATCCCGAGTATATCCCCATGATAATCATATTTCGTTAAAGTTTGAGACTACTTTAACTGTAATAAAGTTGTTGTTTCCTTCTCTCTGCCTGTAGCCGGGAAGAAACAAATGAAGAAATATTTATGAATATATTAAAAATGGCATATCCTGACCAGGAGCACTTGTGCTTTACAGAAGGCAGAGCACAAGTGCTCCTGGTCAGGATATGCCATTTTTAATATTGATTTCAACACCTGATCTTTTTATCTTTTATTTTTTTCTTTCGTTTTTTCATTTATGAATATATATCTTGACTTTCACACATCTCCGCGCATAATACACGTTTTTTTTAAACAAGACATCATTCCTCTTCCAGTATTCCAAAATCATACGAAGAAGACAGCAAACCAACTATTTATAACCGGCTGGGGGAAAAGAGGAGAAACCTGAACACTTTCTTTAACCGACCGTCGAAAAAAAGGTTAAAGGATGAAGAAATAATAGAAAATATAATTTGTATTTCTGAAACTTGGCCTACCTGCTGATTGGCCATCCTTGATATAGAACATCAAGAAATTAAATCATTCTTCTATAAGAATCCTGTTATAATTTCACCAAGGTTTGTAAGCACAATAAGGTTCTCCCAAAAGTCCGTAAACACTTGCAAAATATAAATCATATAATATGCTTACGAACTTTATGGACAACCTTATATACTAAAAAAAGAATAATATAACCGTAATCAGCTTTTCTCTAAGCATTCCATTTCCAGTATTCAAAAATCATACGCAGAAGACAGCAAACCAACCATTTATAACCGACGACCTTTAGAAGAGGACAAACGCGAACACTTTCATTAACCGGCCGTCGAAGAAGGTTAAAGGATAGAGGAAGAATAGAAAATATAGCCCAAAAAAAGAAGAAGAAGATAATCGTAAGCAGCTAACGACGCCAAGATTAGAACGGTCAAACAAACCAAGTTTTTCCCGCGGATACCACAGCGGCGACCTCGAAAGAAAAACTTCCTGAAGAATTGGAAATCCCTGCGAGGAAAACTTGCGAGATGCCAAGTGCAATATGATGTCCATTATTATAGGTATTAGCGATGAGAAGCGTGTAAACGGCCTCGGAAATACCATGTTATCATGGGTAAAAATCATGTGTCGTTTATCATGTGGTGTGCTACCGAAGTGTTTGATTTACCTATTTGTAACACTAAAAGTTTTGGCACTTTTTTTACACAATTAATTTTATATAATTTTCAGCTCTATTGTTATCGTTACTTATCCAAAGCATCACTTGGTAAAGACTATGTTAACCATAATGATCAGAAGTTTGTGATGTCCTATACTGCAAGTATACCACATGTCAAAACATGTAGTAAGCTGTCAGAAGTTACTAGGTTACCTCTTTGGTCCCCTGCACTCACTGACGGGATTGGATTTGTTCAAGAATTGGGAAAGGCCATGGAAGCAATATATTCACTTCGAAGGTAGTGAAAATTTGTGTCCATTGTTCCGCATTGGTACCAATAATATTTGACCAATATGGATGAAGTTTTAACAGGATATAGTCCAAATCAGGAAGAAGTTACTCTCGGACAGAGACCAAATCAAATTAGCCTAACCATGCAGGCTATACAAAATACTGAGAATATCGAAAGCTATCGACAAAAGAAGTCAATGTTGTAAAGAGAAAGGTAAATATGCACTAAAGAGATGATTATGGTATCCACCCAAGATTGTATTAGCTCAGAGTTGAAAGCTCATAGAGAAGAGATGGTCACAAAGAGAGAAGAAAAAAAAAAAGACCTTCGGGGAAAAAATTAAAATGATAACAAAAGTTTCAAGGCTGAAAAGGTGTTGTTTTGATGTAAGTCCGGTAAGGGAGTGCCACCATAACAATGGTCTATCCAAGGTTTACAGGTAAAAGTATCTAACACACTCACACAACCAATACTTTATGTACAAAAACTATATCAATTATATATCAATTGAGAACAAATGTAGAAAAATGGGAAAAAAAACACCTACCTAGAAAAAAATAATAAGGATAACAGCCCACCTCAGAACACTCCGAATTCAAGACCCCGCAAAGACTCTAACCATGTAAATATGTGAATACAACGTATATGTGAAGAAACTTTACATATTATTCAATGTAAATACCATAAACTAGGTTGCTTTTTGAGCGGAAACTAATAAAATTTACTTTGGAACCGAAACAAAAACTATTACTAGTGTACTTGGAACATATTGTCTGAGGAGAGACCATCTCCAGGAGAGAATTCTGATTTAGCGCTATGTTTTTAGAGGCTATGATCTCTTATGGAAGACTACCGTAATAATGTACCATTCTCTGTAGTAGTGTAAACTTCCTTGAACCTGGATTATTGTGTTTTTAATCTTCCCGAGAAGGCAGTGAATGAAAAAGAGCAAAGTAGAGGTTACATTAGCATGCAGCAGCACCCACCCTGGATGGTCTGACCCACCCGGGGTCTGTAGGGCACAAACACTTCAATTAACTGACCCGGCTGTTTGGCCCAGAGTTCTTGACCTTCCAAGTGGCAGAGAGTACCATTGGAGAATTAACGAGTCGATTTGTTTGAAGAGCCCACTTTGGAAACCCCGCGAGGTGAAGAGAAGAGACTTGTGTTCTTAAAACAATGTATTGCTTCCAATAGCTAGCTTACATCAATCCAGGTGAGGAAGGGCAAGTAACCAAATAGAGTTGGTTACACGCCATTTGCGAAGTTTAAAAGTCAAATTTCATTTACACCTAGCTGTACTTAACTGGATAAACAGCCATAACTCCCTTCATACTAGGATGTAAATGCCCCGTTTGTACTTGGGATAAGTACACTCATGGACAAAAATTAAGGAAGTTTCATATTATGATGTCGCCAGTCATCTATTTATTTATTTTGGAGAAGAAGACGAGACAATTTTGTTCACACTTGGTAATCTTGTGTGGCTTCAATAAAGGTGGGCACTGTAATATCTTTCAGAGTTATTGTCTGAATATCACAACATACATGATATAAGGTACAACTTCCTTAAGTTTTGTCCATGAGTGTAAATATTGCTAGAAAAAAAAATGATTTTCTGTTCATTGTCGACTTTGAGAGAGCAGCAAAACTGAAAATGAGTGCGAAAAAAATGATATTCTCGGGGTCTCTCCCTCTATCTCAGATCCTAAAGATAGTGAAACACATCAATTCCTCCATTCCTCAATTCACATTTCTGGATGTAGTGGATTTGCAATCAAGCCAATAATTGCTAAAAACTGCTTGTTGCGATGTTTCGGTAGCATCATTAGAGTTTGTTCAACTTATTCAATCATTAGAAGAAGAAACACAAGTCAGGGAGAGAAGAGCTTCTTAAGAGAACGATCGTTCAAGCTTCGAGCAAGACGCCTTTCTACGGATATAAAATACCACTCGCATTTATTGATCAGAAATCTATCGGCGTTAAAGTAAGGTACTGGGAAGTAAGGTTGGCCTGTGTGAAGTGAACAGGGAAGTGATGAGAAAACAACCTCACATCCTTTTCTTTACATATTTTTTTTTTTTTACTTACTTATCTTTACATAAATAAAACCTTCAACTGCACACACACAAAGAAGACCCCTCTCCTTGTCTGGAGGAGGACTCTCTCAAGGTGGGGAAAGCTTCCCTTTGCTTAAGAAATGTGTGCGTACATATATATACAAGTAGATAGTAAAAAGACATATTGGATTGAATAAAAGATTTATTTGCCAATATTTTGGCTGGCTGAACGCCAACCTTTTTGACAAAAATGTAATGCCTTGATAAAGGGAGGCGTTTAGCCAGGCGAAATATAGGCAAATAAATCTTTTATTCAATCCAATATCTGCCTTTTTACTATCTAATGTTTTACGTATGGATTGCTCTATTTTCAGAACAATATATACAACTATAAATAAATTTCCCTACATTTTATCTACCCTTTATTTACTCCTTTATTATCCTTTATTTTCTGTAACAATTGATTAGAAGAATCAATAAAATTGTCAATTTAGAACCGCATACACAACGAGCCCTTCATCACGGTAACCAAGAAGCCATCATCAATCCAAGAACACAACAATCCATCAAGGCAAGGAAGAACCAGTTGGAGGCCAACATGACTCAACGGTAGCTGGTGCAATAACTAGAAGCAAGAAAGAAAGAAGAAAAAAAGTAGAAGATTATCTAAGCGAGCGAGGAGGCTGTTGACCTCTCCACCAAACCGGCGGTGGTGGTATGAATGTTTCATGACCCGACTGACACAGACCTTTGTCAGGCTAGCGTTGGTCACATTCTTGTAGCGATGTCAAACACTCGAGTGTTTTCTTTAATAAACTCTCTTCTTTATTTAGCCAAGAGTAAAAAGGATTTAATAAAGGTGTATGTATGTATTTATCATATATAAAACCCATGCTTTTATTATATTCTTTTTTGGGGGGGAGCTTTTCTCAGATTTATCATACAAATCAATGTAGAATATTGCCTTAATTAGGCTTTTCTAAATATCATCCGGATTATTATCATTAAATGTAGATAGCTTATACATGTTTATACTAATTCAGTCTACTTATACAATAGTAGAGAGTTGCTAAGAGAGTTCATTCACTGATAGCCATCCAATCCAGTATAAGGGTTGTAAAAATACACTCAGGGACAAAACTTAAGGAACCTTTTAGCATGTATATCGGGATTCAGACAATAACTCTAAAAGATATTACAGTGACCTTTATCGAAGATACACGAGATAACCAAAGCGTGAATAAAATTGCCTCTGTCTCGTTTAAAAAAAAAAATAGATAACCGGTAACATAAAAGACTTTCCGCTTCCTAAGTTTTGTCCACGAGTTTACATAGGTTATAGGTATTATAGATTTTAAAAAAAGACGACCGAGCGATATTCCACTTTCCATGAGTGTATATCCATCCACGGTATTGGGGAAAACTTGCTCTCGCTCCTCATGATCATCAATATACGATGGAGAGAGAGAGGGAAGGAAGACGGCGGAGAAAGCCAGGGAGGTGACCCCCCACCGACTAATGAGTTGGATGGAGGACAATTAACGAGGCAGAAATCATCGGACATTAATATACCTGCCTATCGAGGCCAGCGCGTCGACGTCATGGCTCGAGGGAGGTTTGTCCTCGACACTTCCCTGACATTGGCTGTCAACATTGGGAACTGCCCATACCGCAGACAGACATACGTGGATTCCACTCGAAGTTAAAACAAAAAGGCTGAGAAAAAATATTTACATATGGTATAATGGTGATAGGGGTAGGGGGATATTGAGGCGTTTTATAATGGGCACTTAAATCTCAATCTAGTTCACATTTTCTTCAAGTCTTTCAGTCCCATCTTTTATTTTTGAAGCTATACCAATAATAATCAAGGAAAAGGTGAGGAATTTTTTTAATATTCACATTTGCTGCGTTGGTAAAAATGTGAGACTGTAATTTTTCCTTTTTAAAATCAAAATTTCCTCTAGGGTGTTATCAATCTGATACGTAAGCTGCCCACAGCAAATTGTAAGTTTCGGTAGAGGAGGGTTTCTGGGTGAAGACATATTTCTGCCAGCCTTCAGAATGGCGACGACAGATGGGCTAAGTAGGTTGTACAGTGGATTTGATGGGAGGTTGCTTTGAGGAAGTAAACAAGAAGAATGGCACTAGGAAAGGACGCAGTGATTAAATCGGACAAGATTGTGTGAAAGGCATTTCATTTAAGACAAATAAAATAATTTAAGAGTCATTGGTATTTCCTGTGTTCACTTCTGGATATGTAAGAGCTGGACTCTCAGAAAAGAAAAAATAATTGAAGTTTTTTGAAATGTGGACATGGAGAAAGCTACTCAGAAAGGAAGACCTGCAATGAGCAGGCTAGAAGGGATCACTGAATAAGCTGCGAATGATGGTGACTAACAGATCAAATTGAAGAAAATTTGTCCGTATAGGCACAGAACTTGATGACAGTAACAACAACAAGGCTGTAGAGACATACGCTTCTGAACGGTGGCAAAGAGCGGAATATGAAGAGGAGGAAGGAGCGAGGTCATTGGCACGGGGTGGAGAGAAACTGAACAAAGAGGTTAAGGCTAAGAGCGTAGGCGAGATCGCGCTATGGTCCTTTACAAGTTCCTTGGGGACATACTCGAAGCTATTTCCGTGAAAGGAATCTCAGAAATAATCGACCGCATTGAGAGAGAGCCGTGAAGGATTAACCTCTATTCAAATATCAACAGATAGGTCGCTTTACTGTCGCTGATTTTAATTGCAAGTAAGCAGAGCGAAAGAATGAAAGTTAACTATATTCCTCTTCAACCATCCACATGGCTGCCAGTATTCCTGTCCTTACTGAGCTTCCATTACAGAACTAAGTCTTTTGATGATATTATTGGGTCTTCTCCCTAAAATGTCCAAGAATTCCAATCTCGGCCTTCCTTCTTCCCCAGTCTCCTCTCCTTACACCTCTCCAGTAATACAGTTAACCACGCTGACTGTCGGATACCATGTCCAAACATGCTGGTGCTTCTCCTATATACCCAGAAAGTCATATCCCTCCTCAATCATTTTTAGGACATCTTCATTACTCAGACTGTCAGTCCATGGCATTCCCATCATTCAGTGTCAGCGTATGAATAGGATGCATAATTACTGAAGGAGCAAAGAAGACAAGTTTATTGAAAATATGCCTTTTACATCTCGAATATCTTTATTAAGGACACTCGTCCTAGTTCAAGTTTGGGAACCATCATCTGTGTTGCGCCTATTGTCTGTGCTGTTTCCCAGAATTTGTAAAAAGCCAATGCATTGAGTTTGCTTTCCACTTCTCTTTTGACATTATATGAAGAATTGTTTTCATAACCAACCTTTTGACGTAGAATATCTTTCTCCTCTTTCAGTGCCCCGGAAAATAAAACGCGTAGTGTGGAAAGTCGTGGCTAAACCATCTCGAATGCTTGTTCGGCGATACTGCAACTACACTAGATATGCTACCGAGAAGAAGAGCATGGTCCAGGCTCTGGCACATTTGTAAGTGCAAAGTCTAACTGCTTTTCACATGTGTAGACATGTGGTGCGCTTACAATAAAAGTAGTCGCTAACTACCCACCATGATTATCATAACCTGTACCACGTGTACTAGGGATAAGCAAAAAAAGAGCATGGTCCCTTACGTAGTAGGAATATATGTTGTGCGTTGGCAGTCAATATCGTAGAACGCTCACATCGAAGAAGTGGAGAATGGATAGTACATAATTTAGATAGGGGTAGGGGGGTAGAGCGACAAGGAAGGGCTCAATCAACAAGTACCAAAGAGCGAGCAGACAACCGCCCTGTGAATATTTATGAAGAGGGCGACCGAACGCGCTAGCTCATTCTCCTAACAAGGAAGCAGCGCAGGGTGAAGAAAGATGGTCGTTTCCACGGCTCAGGAAGCTCAGTGATCCAACAAAAAAAAAACCTATATTTAACTTCACAACGCAAGGATGAAAACAGGATTCCTGCAGCGCTAAGTAATCCAGTTATTCACAAAGTACTATTTATAATACAGTATAATGCGGCTTATGATTGTAGAACGACATTTGAAAATTATCCCGCATGTGTTTCTTTTGAACGAAAAATCGAAGTTTATTCCAAGGAGAAATAACGATTATTTCCAACCTTAGGGATGAAGTATGAAAGGATGTATTGTGAAGAGTTAATGATAAACGGAAAAATAAAGTGTCCAGGGATAGGAATCGAACCCACAGTGTTCCGCTTACCGAGCAGATGCCATGTCCACTAGGTTACCCTGGACATATTTTTCCGCTCATCAGTACTCTTCACAATTCATCCTTTCATACTTCATCCCTAAGGTTATATATAATCGTTATTTCTCCTTGGAATAAATTTCTATTTTTCGTTCAAAAGAAACACATGGGGGATAATTTTCAAATGTCGTTCTACAAAGTACTATTATAAGACTAGTAGATCAAATCACGACTAGCGAGTTTCAGAGCAGTACCAGGAAGGTTCCATGCTGACAGTGAGTTGAGCTCTATCAATCTCAAAACAAGAAGCACACCAAAATTTACATAAAAGAAAGGAGAAGTAGAGAGCGGAACTGTCCCACAAAATAAAAATAAATTGAGGGGAGGAAGAGAAGAAAAGTGTGAGCACTAATAGATTACCACATCCTAAAACAGAGAAGGTGTAATCGCCACCCTAAAGAAAAGTGAAAGAGTGAACACGAGAACCTCACCATCCCAGAAAAAAAAAGGAAGTGGGAAAAAAAGAGGTTCTCTCTCTCAAAAGAAAAGAAATGGGTAAAAGTGGTATTGTCCTGAAGTAAAACAGAGAAGACAAAACCCGGAGGTATCTATAATTGTCGACTGGGCGTGGTGGGGATTGTGATGCAAATGACAATCCGTCCATTGTGTCAACAACGGCGTCCAGAGAGAGCCGCCCTTTACTTAGCACTAACCAACCAACCTATTGTAAAACATTACATCACGTTTTCAAAAACACTGACGATGCTGCTGGTGGAATTGTGTGATATTCTCAATCGACTTGGAAGCAGATAATCAAACGCCTGTACTTGTAAGCCAAGTCACGATAATCATAGAAATGAGAGGGCTGCGACTTCTTGTAATCTAACCACCAGATAATCCTCCGAGTTGTTCTGGAGAAGGATAAGTGTATTATAGATACTAGGTGTTTCGCTTACCGCGGGCAGATGACATGTCCACTAGGCTACCCTGGACACTTTTATTTTTCCGTTTATCATTACTCTTCACAATTCACCCTTTCATACCTCATCCCAAAGGTTAGAAATAGTCGTTATTTCTCCTTGAAAAAAAAAATGATTTTTCGTTGAAAAGAAACACATGCGGGATAGTTTTCAAATGTGGTTCTACAATCACAAGCCGCATTATATTATATTATAAATTACTTTATGTATTATTTACGAACGTAAAAATATGTCCAGGGTAGCCTAGTGGACTAGATTAGAGTATTTAACGATTGCAGAAAATAGCCGAAAGTGGTGAAGACCCTGTCAGAGACGAACGGCTCTACCTAAGACGATGTTTGATCAGGTGAAGAGAGATATTTGGAACATTAACAATTCATAAATAAAAAGGAAGACATTGCAATGCAAGCAAGTGTGTCTAAAGTATTAACACAGTAACAATTCATTTTCAGGTCATTGCACTCTTCCAATTGACAAAAAAAGAGTTTACAATAATCAATACCTTTAGTTCTATATACAGATTCTCCAAACACAGATACAATAATTTTACACAAATAAATTTACTGGCAATGCGTTTCTTTTAAATATCATCAAATATTATCTCTACAGACCTTACTGCAATGATATGAGTTATTGAATGAGAGGGCTTGGCTCATCCGTAGTGAACCCTCTCAGCGGTTTCGCCAAATTACTACTAATGAGCCAAGCCCTCTCATTCAATAACTCATTTCATTGCAGTAAGGTCTGTAGAGATAATATTTGATGATATTTAAAAGAAACGCATTGCCAGTAAATTTATTTGTGTAAAATTTTAACGATAGATGGCAATTTAATTTAATTTACAGATACAATAATTAGTTGAGAGTTTAGGGTTCAGCCAACTGAAATATTGGTAAAATAAATTAGCTTTGATACAATATATGCCTTTTTAATTATATATATGTCATAATTTGTATATAATTGTATGCACCCCCGACCCACTATGCATGTACAATGTATGATTTTCAAAGATTTAATAAAGAATAAGGTAACTGGAGGACAGAAAGTAGCAACAAGACATAGGAAGTAGGCTTAAAGCGGGCACGATTATTAATAACTTGTACAGTCAATACTTCCTGACAGAGGCCGGACATATCTGGTGACCGCAGAAGTTATAAAAGTTTGAGAGACGCCCAATATTTCCGGACCAGGACCGGACGTATCTGATAACCGCGGAAGTTATAAGAGTCGAGCTAATACCCAATACTTCCTGACCAGGCCGGATATCTTCCGACAAAAGCAGCACCAAAGAAAGCCGCAGGACCAATTAGAAAGTATCCCCTAAATAGGTCAACCAATAGAAAAACGGGCACGTTCCATCCCTCGACCAATGGGAAAGAAGCTAAGTCTTGGTGTTAAATCGAGAAGCAAGATTTGTCAGTAGCACTTTCGCTCTCATCGGAACAACACCTACAGTTGTGCCTTCGCTCCCAGAGGAACAACACCTACAGTGGCTCCTTCGCTCCCAACAAGGTAACATCTGCTCTCGAGACCTCCCCGCTCATCCCATAGCTAAGTCAATCACCGCCATGTGATCAGATAATTAACAATCAAAACCCGCTCCGCTCTTCTCAAGCTTTCTTTCCTCCAACCCAGTTGCCTTTTATTTTCAAACCCCATCACGTGTCCTGATTATTCCTAACTGTATGCTTCAACTTCCACTCAAACGACTGCGTTTCAACCAATCCTCACCATTCAAATCGAACAACAAGAAATTCCGCAACGATATTGTCACATATATAACACCAAACCATACCCGAACAACAACAAAAATTCAAGAATAGATTCTAAAAAGTATTTTAAGCGCGAACACGAACAACACTAAAAAAACATGACCCCCTGAAGGTCCTCCTCAAATCGTGTAATTTAGATTAAGTTACGTTAACCCCGTCCGTATTTAGCGATAATGGCATCATCACTACCAGCGACATTATATATCGATAGAGTAATTATAACCCTACAAATATAATTAATCAACTTCCAACACGGATATTGTAAAACCGCAATCAATCATGAAGAAGAAGAAGTAGAAAAAGGAGGTCGGGGAGGCATCTTTAAAACTATAAATATTTTCCCCAAATAGGCACTGGGATTAACTCTTCATCATCATTTAGTACTTTTTATTTCTTTGCTTATTCCTAAAATAAACACGGTCATGTTTATCATAGAGTTAGTGACGGCTTTTTCTTTTTTTACAATAAGTCACTCCACACATACAACACATACATACTTGTACATATGTAGGCTAAAGTTATTATAAATAACCTTTATATTTTCGCACGTTTACGTACAAAGGACGCGTTAAAAAAAATAATAAAGCTATTATATATTGTAGTGAAATATTTATATTATATGAACAAATATTAAAAATTTTGATATTTATATCTTGCTACCTCCCTTATTGCTTATCTTGTATTTTGTAAATTTCAGTTTGTGTCTTAAATAACTTGCTGCGTCAGCCTGAAGTTTGTCTTTCCTCATTTTCTACGTCACAATATAGTTGCTGTGGCACAACGGTCAAATCATCATCTTATTAACAAATCAGAAGATTCCAAGTTCGAATCCCTGACAGAAGACTTTTTTTTCCATGTTTTAGGGACTCTCCCGTAACGTCATTTTCGTTACCCTAACAATGACATAAGGCTTTTGCCGGTTCTTCATCTCAAGAGACTCATATACCATCCTAATAACGTAAAAAGCTTGGGGCTAGAAGACCATGCCTGAAATGGCCAATTAGCCCGGAAAGAAACTCGACTCATAAGGTAAAAAACGGGATAGCATTATTAAAACAAAGTTTGACACGCGGTAATAAACACAACAAAGGATATTCAACCGTTAGATCGGCGTTACCTAGAGGAATGACCTCTTTAAAAGAGAATCTGGTGTAAGGACAAGAGGGAAGATGAGGAAGGAAGGAACTTTGGTCCTTATAAAGTATAAAATTGAGAAACGGTGTTGCTTAACGTTAAGTGACCATCCTCCTGACAGACAGCCGCTATAGACAACCAGAGAAAACGGCGTATGTTAGACTTGTCTCTCTTCCGGCACACTTCACAATTCGAATGGCTATCAAAGTCCATTATCTCCAGGAGAATGCTTCCAGCCAAAAGGGTTGATAATCCCGAAGAAAAAAATCTGCTGAAAACGATCCATCTGATTAAGCGAGCATCAACCTGGGACTTTTCGCCTTGGTGAATTCAAAAATGTGAATAATCCTACAGGAGTGACGATTTACTGTATTTAGCGACATTTCTGCAATTGCGAAAGCCATCGTTTAGTAAACCTATTCAGATAGGTTTCATGACCTCGAAACTAACACCACATCTACTGAGGAAGTTAGATCAACATATATATGACGTTTTACATTATAGAATTAAGCACATAAAAGTTGCTTCAAATCATTTTATTTATCTAAAAACGAAAAAAAAAATTAACTTTCGAATAATAGTCTTGATCTTCATTCACCATTGTAAGAGAATTTTCGTTTTTAATGAAAAAAAAAATAAATTCGATGCAAACAAATGGCTTTAATTAGAGATATAACGATAATATTAATATCAATACAAAAAAAAATGTATTATGTAAATAAAGAAAAAACTATCAATTTAAAAACTTTTTACAAAAGCTAAGTAAGGACAAGCTGCCATTATAGAGATAGATATGTTCGCTAAACAAGAAATTTCGTGCGTTCTTGCAATAATTTGCATCATTTTATTATAAGATAGCACAACGATAAGAGAGTTAACAAAAAGAGGGCATTTTTAAAAGAGAGATTAAAAATCTACATTAATACTTTCTCTTTAAATCCCTCAAGGATCGCCATGTGGTCTCAACAGATTCCAAGTACGAGAGCTACTGGAAAATTGAGATGGTATACGGAAAAAAGAAAAGGAAAATTTAACCTTGTTGACAATCTAAGTACAAACAGATAAATCATTCTCTAACTTTACAGCGCATGGTTTTGAAAGAAAGAAAGAAAAAAAAAAGACGAATTCCTAAAATGACATTAAAAAGCCACAAATGCGGGGCAATAAAAATTCCAAACATCCAAGATTAATTATTTTGTTTATTCACAAAACACAGAGTGGTTTCGCGATTTTCCCGACTTTACTAGAATTTTAAGTAGAAATTTCTTGACGTGTGTGATGTATATATAGTTGTAAGCAACCAACCAATCACAGCTCTCATCAAGTTTGATGGAGATGCGGCCGGCCAGTCTTACCTTATCTTAGACCAATATTGCACAGTCTTCAAGGACACAGCTTTGTCATCTCAAGTGTCAACGTTCTTACAATATTTGCGTCCTGAAAAAGAAAGAAGAAGAGGAGGAAATAAAAGAGAATTGAGAGGTAAAAAATAAGGAGTGGATTTACAAACCGCGTTATAAAACTATCGCTTTAATATAGCAAGCAAAATATACACACTTCGCTTAAATGTTATTAATAACCTTATTTTTTTATTTTATAAAAAAAAAGAAGGAAAAAAGGGGGTCGGTGAAAGGATGGTCTAAACCGTTGGTTTTTAAACCACTACGATCCGGGTTCGATTCCCGCATTGGACACTTTTTTCTGATAAAAAAAAAATGTTCCAATGGCCCCTGATTCTTACAAAAGTCCAACCCCACCAGCGAGTGCAAGTAACCAAACGGGGCTCTGGCACATTTGTAAGTGCAAATTCGAACTGCTTTTCACATGTGTAGACATGAGGTGCACTTACAGTAAAAGCAGTCGTCTACTTCTACCTACCATGATTATCATGGCCTGTACCACGTGTACTAGGGATAAGCAAAAAAAAAACTATATTTTTTGCACAATTAACTTGCATATCATGATGACATATCCAACAACTAACACTATGACATCTCATATTGTCATTGAACATGTTGAGGACAAGAAATCCGTAGTTGGCAAGGACTTGTCCAAACTCAAGGCGGCTTGTAGCTCCTGATCCAGACGTCCCTTCGTAAATATTTTCTTTATTATAATTTTAAACTCCTAATTTTGCTGTTGACTAGGTATCAATAAACTTATTGTCACTATGACATCTCTAAGTAATATATAAAACCGTACGTTATGTGTATACACCTATCCCCCGATTTACACGGTAGATACGTTCCTGAGAAAAACGTGTAAATCGAAAATTAAAAAAAAAAGAAATACAGACACAGTGTGCGTGTGCAGCAAGTCAGCACATAAGCTCGGGATTCCTCGTGAGATGTGTACACAGCGCATGTGTTCAATCACAGTAGCATTTAGTATAGTGCGATAAAAACAAAAAAAAAACTTATTTGGAAAGCCGTGTAAAAGCGAAAACGTGTAAAAAAGTACCGTGTAAATCGGGGGATAGGTATATTGTAAATAATCATTTTGTGTTATCATTTTGTTATAAAAAGAAAATATGCCGAAGAATAAACTATCATTATTATGTTGAACACAAATGTTGTTACTAAGTAAAAACAACTGTTCATCTTCTTTGACTTCTCTCTCTATGACTTAATACAGATGTAGATTTGCACAAGAGGACCATAGCCTAAAAAAAATGGCTACTGAAGGGTGGGATCTCTCATTAGAAGTACAAGAAGACCCCCTCCTTGTCTGGAGGAGGACTCTCTCAAGGTGGGGAAGCCTTCCTTGCTGAAGATATTGGGTTGAAGATATTTGTATATATATTCCCCTACACTTTATATGCCCTTTTACTCTTTTATTTTTTCTCCTTTGTAAAATTTGATTGAAAGAATCAATAAAATTGTTTAAATTGTCAATTGTCATTAGAGACTCTGTGATGTCAGGCTAAGTCACGAAGAATCAACCCAAACAGGTCTCGGACAAAAGACCATCTCCAGAAGAGAACGGGTTTAAGAGTATATTTGTAGAGAGAAAGAGGCTATGGTCTCTCATGAGAAACTGTTGCTGTATAATAACGTTATCCCGCATATAACGCGTCTCCATAACTCCATTCTAAAGCAGAGAATACGCCATCCATAGGAGTAGGAACAGGAAGGAAGGAAGACGTAACCTTGGTTACGTTACAGGAGAGCGATCCCTCCATAGTATCCCAAACATCGTTCAGCCTTGGTTAGGCGACCTTGCCTTGCGGGAGGAGGTGACGTGAGGCCTCGCCGCCAAATGTGGTGGTCGGGCGAAGGTGATCGCTGTCAACTAACTAGGTAGCTCGGACACTGGACCAGCTCGATCTTTTATTAAGACATCTCGTCTTAACTAGACCCTCGTTCTGGAGAGTCTAATAATAAAGCAAACAATGGCTCACTAACAATGGAACCACTAAAAAAAAAGGTAATCAGCTATACACCGTCTTGATGGTGAGACACTGCGTGCCTTCTAGAGTTCATCTACTTTTCCATTTTTAACTCGAAATTCTCCGATTTTCTACCGAACTTTAGAACTGGGATTAGAAGTAGAAAAAAAAACTCTCATTGGCCAATTTTCGGTTTTAAAAATGGCGTGTAAGTTGGTGAGGTTGAAGGTATATATATATACAAAAAAAAAAAAATTGAATACAATAATTAAAACGTTTTTTTTTTTTTTTTCAATTTTTGTAAAAATATACACTCATGGACAAAACTTAAGGAAGTTGTGTACCTTTTATCATGTATATCGGGATTCAGATAATAACTCTGAAAGATATTTAGTACACAATGACCTTTATTGAAGATACACGAGATAACTAAGCGTGAACAGTGTCTCCTTAAAAAAAATAATAATAATAATAATAATAAGACGACCGACCACATCAAAGACTTTCCACTACCTTAAGTTTTGTCCATGAGTGTATATATATAGTATGCCTTATTTTATTCATATCAAGTACTATTATAAATTATGTACTTTAATCGAACTACAATTATAGATCGTAATCTATCTAAAAAAAAACATAAAAAAATTAAAATTTAAAAAGTTTATGGTTTATAGAAAATCCGTCAAACAAAGCACAAACGATCGAGAAGGTAAACAAAAAGGTAAAAAAAAATTGCGGAAAAACTTAATCTCGTGAATCTAGGAGAGGTGATTTTTTTTATTTTATTTTGACCACACACCACCACTATAATATCAGGCTTGGCGTCACAAGGAAGTTGTGGAATACCAAAAAAAAAAAAATCATTTTTTTTCTCCATAGAGCGCGATAACAGCGGATTCTGAGTTGTTCTCTCAAGTTTACTGACCGTGAAGAAGTCGAAAAAGAAAGAGAGAAGAGGGGTAGGAAAAAAAACTATTAAAAAAAAAACATCTCTAAAACTGTAAATAAACATTAAAAGAAAACCAAAACTCCATCTATCAGAATAAATATTTTAGACTCGTATGATTCTTTTTAAAATTAAACAATTTTCTATTGACCTTATTGCAATGATAAAATAATGGTAGTGCCTGTCTCATCAGTGGTTTCGCCAGTAAGGATAGTATAAACATTTTTTAAAAAGAAACATACGCGTCTAAAATAGTTTTAATTTCTTAAAACAGATGGCGCGCATATACATTATAGACTAAATATAGTTTTAAAATTACACAAATAAATTTACTGGCAATGCGTTTCTTTTAAATATCATCAAATATTATCTCTACAGACCTTACCATTTGATGATATTTTAAAAAAAAAAGCGCATTGCCAGTAAATTTATTTGTGTAATTTTTAACGATAGATGGCAATTAAATTTAATTTACTAATAAATATAGTTTGTTTATTATAGCACACACAAATTCATAATGCGAATTGGTGCACGCGGGGAAAATAAATGGTTGTTATACGATACGAATGAAAAAGAATTAAACGAGATAAAGGTCATTTTCAATTCATCTATGAAGAGTGAAAAACCAGAAAAAAAATCGCCAACAAACCATCAAGTAAATTTACCACTGATTTCATCACAGGATTTGGAGAGATTTTCACTTTCCGTGAACCAAATAAGGAATGGATTTGTAGAGATTATGCGGATGGCCCCTGAGACATGTCCTTTCCTGTCAATACGAGAAATCCTCCCTTCACTTACCTCCCAATTTGGAAGGTTTTACCATGAAAATGTGGTTTTAGTCACTTAATTTCTTTAGTTGATATCCCCGTGATGCTAAATTACGTAAATAAAGTACACTCATATGGACAAACACTTAAGGAAGTTGTACCTATTAGCACCTATATATCGGGATTCAGACAATAACTCTACAATGACCTTTATTGAAAACACACGAGATAACCAAGTGTGAAATTAAATTGTCTCTGTCTCCTTAAAAAAAAAAAAAAAAATTGACGACCGGCGACATCAAATACTTTCCACTTCCTTAAAGTTCTGTCCATAAGTGTATATATAAAAATAGATAAATATGTTTTTGTCCCTCAAATAAAAGAAGACGAACCAACCGCGTTCGGGTTGTTGGCCCTCATCAGGATAGTGCAGGCTGTAGCTCAAAATAAACCACCAAGAAGTTTCTTTATAAATCAGCGGAGGGGGGGGGGGGGTATATTTCAGTCCAAAATTCACGAATACGCTTAGAGACGTGTGAAAAATAAACTTAAGAGAAATAATACGGAAAATCTTCCAACTCACGGGTGTCAAGGAAGTGGGAAAGACTGAGAGTGTCAGATTCAATCAGCTGTCTTACTCAACAAAATCACATTTTGTTCTCTGAAAAAACAACATTTATCCGGAATGGGTGACGACCTAAAACAACTACACCTTTAAAATTGATCTCTAGCCAATATACAAATTAAATTCCATAGCGTGCCATCTATAAAAATGGAAGCATTAAAACACGAATATTTCTTTTAAACATAAAAAAAAAAACTTCTACTATCCTTAACTACGATGAAAAAATATTGGGAGGCTTGGCTCATCAGCGGTTTCGCCAATTTAATCTACCAGACCGCTTCTTTAGAGCTTTAATACTGTATTGGATCATTCTGCTTATATATGTTACACTGAAGGGGGTGGAATCTTAGAAATGGTATTTAACAAAACTATGGACATAAGCTTTTAGGACAGCAGGATTAAATATAAATATTTGCATCAAGCAATGCTCTACCGCCAATCTACAAGTTGCATATCGAAAATCATGCGTGTACCAAAATCCTTGGAGAAGTCAAAACAAAGAAAAAGAGGGGTGGCAATCGGAAACATAAGGATTAACAAACTTTTTTGTCGCTCTACCCCCACACGGAGGTTATACTGATTCGTAATAGAGCTAATTTTGAATTCCACTTTTGTAGAATGTCTGAAAGACATTCCAGCGCACATTCCGTCTTTCGACCTAGAGGCAACTAGACACAATCTCTGCCCTCGTTATAAACCTCGTGATGATAAATCATATCCAACTAGGAGAAGCTTTATAAGGAGAAATATGATAGTGGTGCGAAGAATATTTTATGACATCTCGGAAAGACATTTTTTTACTTGTTCCTATTGATAAACAGCCGTTTTTCATTCGAAAAAAGAGAGGCAAGCTTCAAAAAAGGAATTCGGTGGTCCTATGTCAAACTCTCCAGAGATCAGAACTACAAGAAAATAAGACCAAATCCAAATAAATTAATAGTGTGTGACGTTTCGGTAACAGCGTATATAATGATCCAAATTGTGCTTTATCATCTCCAGAGATCATTTAGGAACGCACACAAAAAGGAAGATATGAACTAAATATCTGATCGTTAAACTGTAAGTTGCTGATGTGTGGCCCCATCTGTCGGTAGAAATGTCAACAAATCGTTGAGACTTTTGATTATTCCATAATATTGACCCAAATTTGCCAAAGAAAAAGAGGATAATTGAATTTATTCTTGAGCACATTTTCAGGTTCCTAGTGGTACCGTGGAGCTAAAAAAAGACATCGTCAGTATTAGATCGGGCGAGCGGGTGGAAGACATTGGAATGTTAATTGAAGAAAGAACAAAAAAACGAGAGAGAGAGAAAAGGGGGAAACACTATAAAACACGATTGAGGAAGGAAGGAAGTACACGCTCGAGACAATACGAGAACATAAATAACTGATTTAGAAATTCTGCTTTCCAAATGGTAATTAAGATTTTCTAATCTTTTTTTAACGCTTTAAAGATTAACCAATGAAGAATCCCCAGTGTGTTTTGTCGAGGAGCCAATTATATTAGTTAGGGATGAATGATATCGGGGGATAACACTGCCTCAAGAAACATATGTCTACAGCACAATCTCTCTTTTTGCATAGATCGAATACCTTCCAGCTTGGCTAAGAGATGGAAGGTATTTATATCGGTGCCAGCTTCTTGAAACGACTCAAGAGACCAAGTACGTATGCTATACGTGGAAATCTCCGTTAGATCACGACGCAATATCTTGGGGGTTTTCTATTGATAGTTCTCATGATGGGAGATGGCATTTATATTTGTTGGAGAGACGAGGGGGAGAATGACGTCAATAAAAACAGATATGAACCTCATTTGATAATAAACTTTAAACCACAAGCACAATTTTGAATTCATCTTTGACGAGAAGGCATTTATATCTCGGTCGGATTCTTCAAGAGAGCTTCAAGAAACCAAATACGAATACCACTTAACAATCCTCGTTAGGTCACAGTGCAATGCAATGGGATGATTATCTATTGAAGATTCTCATAGACGTGAGAAAAAAATGCTTCAAGACATATGATTCCTACCATATGATCACCGTTATGGCACGACGCAATTCACAAACGCTCAAACTCTGACAATGTATGGAATGACATGAAGAAGGACCATAAATCACTCACCCCATCTAAGGGAGTAGAAGGCTCTTGCAGCGTTATCAGAATCCTCATCCCTGATGTCCGTTGTATCCCGGAGGGACCACCGTCTCCCGCGCCGCGTACGTCCGATGCTGGTGGTGGAGGAATGATAGGAGCCGAAGATGGCCGAAGACGATCCGCATCGCACAGCCATCGTCCATCGTACTGGCGACGGAACCTTGGGGAGGCGCCCACACGACTTGCGACACGGCGCGCACACAAAACGGGTTCCCCTGCCTCCGCGCTCTGGCAGAGAGAGAGGCATTCCGAGAGGTCGCTAATTGGACGGTCTTTCACCGCCAATAATGATGATGATGACAAAAAGGATTGTTGGTGAAGAGAAGGGATCCCCCCTTTTGTAGTCTTCCTTTCATTCACTCTCTCTCAACCGCAACATCCTTTTTTTCTTCCCCCAGGGGTGATGCCCGCCCTTCCTCTTCTTCACTTTCACTCGCAAAAACTTCTTGTAAGAAAGATTCCTAGTGACTACATGGAACAAGTATTCTCCAATTTCATAAATTCTACAAAGCCGCAGTCACCGTTCGGAGGAGATTAATAGAATCGCCGAATGCCGTGGTCCATTTGGACGAAGAAAGCAAAGACTTGAACGCGTCTGATCTACACTAGCCTGTTCAGTGATTCGCTAACCATGACGTATGCACGAAGGAATGTGTGGCCACTGGACATGCGTCGGACCTGGAGGCTGTTGTTGGGTGCTGCGCTGCCTGGAGTATAGGAGCTCCATCTATTATTTCTTCCTGTGTGAATCTGTATAAGACCAGTGGTCTTAATAAAGCTGATCTGTTGTTGACCATAATTCGCAACTCATCTAGTGACCTTACGGTAATTTCCTTTACCCCTTCCAGAAAAAAAAACTCCGAAATTATCATAGCCTGTAGCACATGCACTTGGAATCAGTAAAAAAAAGTTTTCGATCCAAAATGGGCATTGATAGAAAGGAAAGAGGATAGCACAATCAATGCCACACTCCACATGACTATATATGAAAATAAGCGTTGGTAAATGACAAAACGAGGAGGTATTTCAACACTGGCCCAAAGGTGTCTTCCTCTCTCTTCCTTCAAATTTTCACAACATCAACATATTTTCTAATCCATTTGTTCTCATTATGTATCCGAAGTATTTTGCTTACATATTTGGGATTCTGAGGAATCTACAAGGATTAAATCAAACTTCCTAGGTAGTTCAGATATACACACACACAGCTTCATTAAGACCACTGGTCTTATACAGATTCATTACAGGAAGAAAAGAAGCCTAGATGGAGCTCTTGTACTCCAGGCAGCGCAGAACCCAACAACAGCCTAAGTAGTTTAGATATAAGATCCAGGAGATAGAATTTTGTAGAAAATCTATATATATATATATATATAGAGAGAGAGAGAGAGAAACCTCTAAAAAATAAAACTTTATTAAACACAGTTATATTTTAGAAATAACGGACACTTCGGCCTGAAGAGTTTTCGACGTTTCGAAGTGCTTGCTATTACAAGAACCTCTAGATAGTTATTATAGGGTCTTAACCAAAGACGAACCACTATCCGGGATATCATTATATAAGGGAAAGGAAAGAAGACAAATTGTGGGAGAGGCGGGATCAGGAAAAAAGAACGCAATGTCCGGGATAACGTTATATAAAACAGGTATTTGGTTAATCCAGAGGTTCCTTTCCTAGTTCCAAGTCGCCAACATCGCGGTTGTGATAAAATGAAATTTTACTGTAATATAAAAGCTAAAACATTCTTATATATAGATGGAAAAATTTCCGGTAGGAAATTGATCCATAGAAGCATGATCCATAAAATTATTTTGACGGGAGAAGCGCCCTATGCTTCTATTCTTATATATAGTTACATGAACAAGAAGAAACTTAATAACAGAGTTGGCTTTCAAAAAGTAATTGCTAACGAAGGGACAAAAAGGTAGGAAATGGAAAGAGAGAATGTGAAGTAGAAGAAACGGACAAAGTGGACGTCTCCGCCCGCCAGCCACACAACGCCACAATTTTGTGACGGAGAGCAGCAGGTGGCGCCGTTCGACAACTGGATGGATCCCGCGTCCTTTCAAACCACAACACGCACGCACGCCACCCGGTGGATAAAACTTTAGATTCGCGGACATCTCCCAACGGTGGGAGTTCTTTCTATTAGTGGATGTATTCTTAAAACGTTTTCTAAAAGGGTCGATCCCCAGTTAAGGGCATTCTTTTTTTTTCTATGTAGTAAAAAGGCATATATTGGATTGAATAAAATATTTATTTGCCAATATTTCGGTTGGCTGAACGCCAACCTTTATCGAGGCATTACATTTTTGTATACACAAACTCAGCGCCGCATAGTGTTATAATTAATGCCTCGATAAAAGTTGGCGTTCAGCCAACCGAAATATTGGCAATAAAATCTTTATTTGACAATATATATGCCTTTTTACTATCTAATGATTTAAGTATGGATTGCTCTATTTTCAGAACAAAAATATATATAGAATTATAGTTTTTCTGAAACTTATATTTCAATCCCTAGAATAAACATTACTATCTCATGAGTGGTATCCTGGATTTAAAAACGAATCTATATTGCTTTCTATATTTTAACGGGCTCGATACCTCTTGTACACTCATGGACAAAAGGAAGTTGTACCTTTTATCGTGTATATTGGAATTCAGACAATAACTCTGAAAGATATTACAGTGACCTTTATTGAAGGCACACGAGATAACCAAGTGTGAACAAAATTGCCTCTGTCTCCTTCAAAAAAAAAAAACAGCGACATCACTTAAGTTTTGTCCATGAGTATTCTAACCACAAGGCAATAAAGAAGCATCTTAAAGGAGGCTGGTGGTTAATAATAATAAAAAAAAAAATTGCGTTTGTGGACCCTCGATTCTTGCAAAATTCAAATTCCACCGGCGAGTGTAAGTAACCTACATTTATAGGTGCAAAAGTTGAGCTGTTTACTACTACATGCGTAGACAGCATTTCGACTTTTCAAACTTATAAATGTTCCAGACCTATTTTTGGTTTTACTTTCACTCACATTGCTACATGCTTAGACACGTGGTGAACCTACAGTAAAAGCCGTTGTTAACTACCCACCAAGATTTATAATGGCCTGTAGCACATGCACTTGAGATAAGTAAAAAACAGTTTTAGATCCAAAAATGGGAGTCGATAGAAAGAAAAAGGAATAGCATAATCGATTCCATACTATATATGCAAATAAGCATTGGTAAATGACAAAACGAGGAGGTATTGGCAACACTGGCCGGCCCAAACCCAGTAGGGAAAGGGGAGCAAGGACAGATTTAACAAGATGCCACCAGGTGAAATGACGGAGAAATAGGGTCACAGATGTACCGACATTGTACCGAACAGAAGTTTCTGTTTTGGTTCTAACGCTGTCCCGGGAAATGTGCAAATATTACTATAAATGCAAATAAATATTGTCTTTATCCTTTCGCTGTCATCTCTGTGTGAAAATTTAAGGCTTTTACTCAGGTGCCTATACGGGATCTCAACACGTATTCCTCTGAAAGCATTAAAGCACCAATGTTTATTTTACACATAAAACAAGCTTCTAATATCCTTAATGCGAAGAAAAATATTGGGAGGGCTTGGCTCCTTAGTGGTGAACACTCCCAGCGGTTTCACCAATTTAATCTACCAGAACGCTTCTTAGATCTCTAATACTATATTGGACGATTCTGCTTATATATGCTACATTGAAGGATGGAATCTTAGAAATGGTATTCAAGGAAACTATGAAAATGACACATTGCATTTTAACTATTTAAAAAGTATAAAATGGAAGGATTAAAAAGCACGAATGTTTCTTTTATACATAATACAAACTTTAAAAGTCTCGCGTCTCTCAAAGCTTGACTTTTTAACTGATTAAAAAATTGCAGATGATTTAGAATTCGTTCACATAAAAAAACAATTGCATTCTTATCTGAAAAAAAAAAACTGCTTAAAATTTCAGCAGAGAAAGGAGATTTAATAAATAACTTTATTCGTTTAAACATGGCATCATAAAACGAGGGTCCCGAGTGATGTTGTTAGAGCTTGGTGTGTTTGACAGTAGATATCTTAACATATAAATAAAATACAATTTGGTGAGGGAAGAGTTTCTTTTATAGACGTCAAAGTAGCATTCACCTTACTCACGAAACGGTCACTCCATCAGCACAGTTCTCGCAAGGAAGGGAAAAAAAAAACATCATTCAAAGATTGAATAATCGAAAAGACATTCTCAATCTCTTAACCAATTAAATAAATTCTTCCCTCAGCAAATTGTCATTTATCATTTTACAGAAGGGATTATAATTTTTAAATATTCAAAGAATCCAACCCCACTAGCGAGTGCAAATAACCAAACGGAGCACATTTGTAAGTGCAAAAGTCGAACTGCTTTTATAGACATGTGGTGCATTTACAGTAAAAGCAGTCACCAACTTTCACCCACCATGATATTACCATGGCCTGTACAACGTGTACTAGGGATATAATAAAAAGAATATATATTTTAAAAAGATGCACAAGTACAAGGAAGGAAGATGGAGGGGAGGTATGAAAGAATGGAAATCGAAAGTTGACATCGAAGGAGACGACAAAGGTGGATAAAGAAAACATGATAAGACGTTGTAGATAATCCCCAGTACCTGGCGTCAAGTATCGTGTTGTTAGAATAGCAGTGCCTCCATCCAACCTGCGTCATTAGCCTAGTTTAGATGATGGTTAACAAACGCTGACAAATGCCACAACTTCCATATTTGGCTTTCCTTTCGATTTCGTCTAAAATTTACAGTAATCGGGGAAAGTATTCCGCTAGCTAACAACGAAGCTGGGATGTTTCACCGTTGGATTATTTTCATGCAAATAACTGAACATCGAAAAATAGGTCAATGGAAGTAGTTTATTATAGTATTTTTTTAAAGAAAATAAATGTGAATTCAGAATTTAAGCAATCACACATGATTTAATATGTGTAAAACACACCACCTTAATTTTAGCGAAATTTGTAATATTACCTTTTTATACACGGAGGGGGGGGGGGGTGTAAAAACCAACCAAAATACAATAGAGTTCAACCTCCATCCACGGACATTTCTCGACAAAGGACAATTTTCATCACCAAAATTACCCTTTTTTTAACCAATTAGTAACTCTCCGGTAAGAGAAGACACCTCACCTTAAAGGACACGTTAGCTCTGCGAACTAGTCCTTTACAGAGCGGTAGTTCTACTGTATACCGAAGAGAGGGCTATACAAACCTTACTGAAAGGTAAACAAAATGCAGAACGTTTCGCGCATGCCAATTTAAATGCGGTAAAGTTGGGCGCCAACATACCGCCGAGGTGAGGTGAAAATTACACACACGCGGTGGCTGGTTAGATGAGGGTCAACAACACTGCTGCCTGGGTCACGTCGTCTCGTCGCCGTGTTTTATCACGCAATGGTTATCTCCAGTTTTTACAATATGTCGCCTTGTGTAATCAGCTTTCTTAAGGGGGTGTGGGAAATGAAACGTTTTCTTACTATATTCTTTATATACGAAATAAAAACCATTAAACTTTTTTTTTTTCAAATAAGACAAACAACCTACTGTCCTTACTGCGATATTCTATATACAGTTAAGCGTCATTCTTCATCAGTCATATCTCTGTCACCGTTTGCTTTTTTTTTTTGGAATGGCGCCCTCCTATTGGTTGGCTTCGATCACGCCACCTTTGCCCCCCCCCCCCCCCCCCCTCGCTTTTTCGTTTTTGTAACCATTGTGTTGGCGCGGGTCGCTCCTTAAATAAATGCATATATTAGTTAATAACCAAATGGAATCCTCTCTTTCTTTTTCCCATTAAGAGACGCCTACGGAAGCCAACAGTACATAGACAGATAAAGCGCATAGGCTATAGTTATTAACTAACATATGCATTTATATAAGGCGCCAATTTATAATTGTAACAAATAGTATTTGAATCAAAACATTCAATCGGGTAAAACACGGGCGTTGCCGGGTCATTCGGCTAGTAAATATATATTTGGGAGGGCCTGGCTCATCGGTGGTAAACCCTCCCAGAGGTTTCGCCAGTTTATTATTATTATATAATAATAAAAAAAAAAAGACTAGACTCTAAATATACGAAATAAAACCATTAAGCACTATTTTTGTTTTTTTTTTTTCAAATAAGACAAACTTCCTACTGTACTTACTGCGTGCGAGTATATATTAAAATATTTAAGATGGACTGGCTCATCGGTGGTGAACCCTCTCAGCGGTTTCGCCAGTTTAACATACCGCATTTAAAGAGCTCTACTATTATGTTAGACGAATCTGTTTAAACTGGAGAAATCGCTGGGAAGGTTCACCACTGATGAGGCAAGCCCCCCCAATATTTTTTCATCGCAGTAAGGAGATTATAGCGTTTGTTTGGGAAAAGAAAATATTCTCTCGTGCTTAAGTTTTATTTCGTACATAGAGATAGCGGGCCATATTGTTTAATTTAAGACTAGTCCCCAACTAGTTTTTAACGCTTTGCCAAATGTTTTAATTTTTGTTCGCTCCTGACGAGGACAAAAGAATTTTGTCGAAACGTCGAGACAATAAAAAAAGATTTACTGGCCGAAGTATCTTTAATTTGAAGAACTATGAATTCCGACCAGGCAGCCTCTATCTTTACGATATTTCCCAACTAGCATTCCCTCGCAATTCTGGCCGCTCAAATGATCCTTTTAGATGACAAGGCGCCATCTAGTGAAATAAATTTCAACTAAATCTTGGTTTAGGTTTTTTTCCCTCTTGCAATTCAAGATTGTTCAAGACAAGACAGGGCAATCTTGTGACATTCCATATGTATATTGTCAACTTATTATTTTAAATGTTAGATCATCTTTTATACGCGCGCGTCGTGTAAACGAATTGCCAATGCTTTGCATCCTCGCTGTATTTAATTCCTGGAGCCTCTGTGTGTGGAGTACTTAAGTGTCTGCTAGATGAAGCGAGCAAAAGCAAAGGTAAAAAAGGTGGTCTTCTAGAGTTCGAAACCTTCCAAAAAATAGCAAAAGCAGAAAAGAGGCGGTGTTCTAAGACTTTAAACCTTCAGAAAAAGAGCAAAAGCAGAAAAGATGCGGTCTTCTATGGACTTTAAATCTTCAAAAAAAGAGCAAAATCAGAAAAGAGGCGGTCTTCTAGAATTCTAAACCTTCCAAAAAAAAAAAAAGAGCAAAACAGAATAGAGCAGGTTTTTCTAGAGTTTAAAGCTTCCTAAAAGCCGAGTTGAAACCCTCCAAAAAGAACGAAATAAGAGCAGATCTTCTTCGGGTTGAAACCTTCCAAATAAAGAGGAAGAAGAACTAACCAAACAAAAAATCCACCAGTAGCAGCAGACAAACAGGCTGGCTGACCGGATGAATAGTAAAGAGAAGCTCCCATCCTTAACCTTGCCACCACCAACGTCGACGACCTTCCGGAAAAATTAAATCGCCATTTAGCATTCTTTTTGTGTGGTGTCCGACCTTCCCTCTCATTGCTTCTAATTGTTACGGAGTGGCTCCCGGCTGTGTGGAGATCATTCTGTGTGGAACACCTTCTGGGTCATCACGGCCGCTCTACTTTCTCCAAAATGAAGAAGGGCTGTGTTCAAAACAACATTTTATTTTTCTCTCTAAATGTTAAATGTGCTGTATTGAAGTGCTTCGTGTATTCTCTATGCATCAAATTGGAAAATGGGAGCTTAGTAGATCTGAAAATGAATCATGAAGTTCTACCTTTTACCATGTATATCGGAATTCAGACTATAAGTCTGAAAGATATTTGATACACAGTGACCTTTATTGAAGACACACGAGATAAACAAGTGTGAACAAAATTGCCCCCGTTTCCCTCAAAAAAAAAAAAAAAAACATATATCGGAAAAATCAAGACTTTCCACTTCCTTAAGTTTTGTCCATGAGTATATAGTGCTACACCGTGATTGGAGTACAATCCGAATTATGTAAATATTCCCCTTTTATCAACAACAAAAAGCTTTATTAAAACCTTTTGGTATTATAAACAGATTCTCCGAGTAGAAGAGAATATATACAGGAATATAACAGTGTAATAGTAACAATAATCAGCAATGTTATTTACAATGTATCAAATAAGGGGGGGGGGGGTGAGAGAAGAAAGAGAAAGGGCTTGGCATAAACTTATATGCAAGCACTCTAACCTTAAATTACTTTGGAAATATATGCAAATATAATTTCTATATATTTGACCAATAATTAAGTTTGAATAATAAAGATAATTCTCTTCCTGTGTTTCCGAAGGTGGTTGTTACGTCATTACTTTCATGAAGACGTCACGTTCTGGTCTTTACCTACAATACGATGGAAAATGACGAGTAGAAGAAACCTTCCCAAACAAAACCATCCGAGATCGGTGTAACAATAGCGATAAAGTCCATCTAATAGAAATCTGATGGTTTGTCATCAGAGTTTAGCAAAGACGGTTACTAGACGACAGGGCACCAGCAGCAAGCAGGTTAGGCAGAGAGAGACCTACTTACTAACAAACCTCGATATAGACAATCCCGACAACTTCTCCCACAATGGAGTCCTTATACCCGTTCTTCCGGGTAGATCCAGGCCTCGTCTACACTGTAGCTCGCTTTGTCGACAGTCCTTAACTCTCCCAGTCTCCTTTTGTCTATTTTAACCTATCAGGATCAATTAGTAGGTTTGTAATGCTTTTTAATATCTTCTTTTAGTGTGTGTCTATTATTATTTCCATATTTATAACTTCTTTTTGTCTGTTATAAATTTGCCATATGATTTAACACATGGAAGAGTATAGGGGGAAAAAAAGTTTTTGATTCTTAACCCTTCGTCAAACAATCTTGTTAGCAAATATCCTGGGACTCAGGGGAGTCCCTCCACTGTTCTAGTGGACTGGGGCTCTTCCTGGCCTGGGCTGGACCCTGTGTGAGTTGGAATCAGGGCCTACAATCTTCTTCTCCAATGTCATGTTACTGGACTACATTTTAAAGTGTGGTGACTTGTGTTCTGTTTCTCAGCTGTAGCACCAAAATTAAGACAGGTATCAAGGTCTTCAAGGGGACAGAGGCTTGACACAGTAATTCATAATACAATATAATGCGGCTTATGATTGTAGAACGAAATCTCAAAATTATACCGCAAATGTTTCTTTTAAACGAAAAAATCTAAATTTATTTCAAGGAAAAATAACGAATATTTCTATCCTTAGGGATGAAGTATGAAAGGATGAATTGTGAAGAGTGATGATGAACGTAAAAGTGTCCAGATGTTATGACTAGCAACTTGTTACCAATTAACAGTGGAAGTTGGCGCTGTCCTGTGTGTAATACGAATCTACATCATCACCAGTAAAGATTTTTTTTTTTGGGTGATGCACACTACTATCGTTTTGATGCATATTTAAAGGGAGAGGTGATTCTTTTGATACATAATTATTCACATTCTCTCTTTGTAAATGTTTATTCCTTTTGTTGTTGTTGTTCCTTGTGATAATTGAATGGCGTCAATAAAATTGTTCGTAATCTCCAGCGTCTTCAATACTTCCTACAAATCTTTGGAGCTGACTTTTACAGCGAGTACAAGTAACCAAACGGTTCTCTGACACATTTGTAAGTGCAAAAGTCGAACTGCTTTTCACATGTGTAGACATGTGGTGCACTTACAGTAAAAGCAGTCGTCAACATCTACCCACCATGGTTATAATGGCCTGTACCATGTGTACTAGGGATATATGCAATTGATGTCTTGATAAAAATTCAATCTTCATGAGACGCATCTGTTTTACTCTCCATCTAACGCTAACATTCCGTACAGGTTTCGCAAACACCCAGAATTTTTTTTAACGATGTGAAAAAGAGGGAGAATACAAGTAAAATAGAAGAATAAGGAAGTTTCAAATCAACAGTAAAAACAAAAAACATTGTACAAACAAGCGACCAAGAAGTGTGCGGAAATTCCGGGCGCGCGCTATATAAATATGAAGGTTTTTGTTCTGCACGTGTAACTCCCTCTTCAATAAAGATCTCAGACTTGGGAGGGTGGAAACGAAGGAAACACGCGTTAGAAGGAAGGAAGGAGGCTCGTGACTGTTTTCTTTATCACCACAGAATGTTTTTACCGCCATTATATATCGTCGCTTTTTTTTTCTCTCTCTTTATTTCGGTTATAAGCCTGGCGGAACACTTTTATAAACTTTCAGAAATTATTTTTTTTTTAAAGGCACCTTTTCTGATCTTGCAGCTAAAAGGTTTTGATGGTATGAATTATCTCAACCGATTGTTGATTTACACGCATGGACAAAACTTTAAGAAAATGGAAAGTCGCCGGTCGTGTTTTCCTTTTTTCTTTTTAAAGTAGACAGAGGCAAATTTAGTTCACACTTGGTTATCTCGCGTGTATTCCATAAGAGCACAGTGTATCAAATATCTTTCAAAGTTATTGTCTGAATCCCGATATATACATGCTAAAATGTACAATTCCTTAGGTTTTGTCTATGAGTTTATTTTTTAACAACTCCATATAACATAACATATAGGTAATCCAGGCTCCTGAAGCATATCCTCCATAGAATTGTAGAAAACTATTTATTATCATTTTACAGACAGATTATCAATGCTACTATTTATATTTTGCTACTCTGTAAAACTTCCTTCATGGCCCTCTCTGGTAATTTCTAGAAAATTTGATTTGTGCTTGCTTGCCTTAAATAAATTGTCCTGTCATCCTGAAGTTTGTGTTTCCTCAATCTTCAACGGGACAATATGCAAACACGATTAGTAGATACGACAACAGAGTTCGGAAGGGGGAGCTTCTAAAAAAACGATTTCTGGGCGAAAAAACTTCGATCGAGTTGAGATATGCCATGGATACCAAAAAGAATCTACTATACATAGACTCATTTTATAGTCATTTTAGTATCAAATTTCTGTAGAACGGTGTTATCCTGAAAGCTCCAAAAACGTTTAATTAAAAAAAATACTCATCCTTAAACGTTTATTATCTAAAATATAGACTCAATCTATACCCTATTTCAAACAATAAAATTATTTAATGATTGTGATAATAATAAAAAAAAGTAATAGAACTTTTTTAAGTTCATTCTAAGTTGAACAATTGAAGGAAAAGGAGGGTGAATGACCACGCAAAATAAGGAGACTGTGAAAGGTAAAAGAGACGTATAATAATAGATGATATAGATTGAGTCAAAAGGCGATCCATCAATTTAAGTTTATATAAAAGAGGCGTAATCTGTACCTGGATCTGTAAAGAAGAAAAAAAAGAGAGATTTCTCCCTTTTTATCACGGTAAAATAAATTGATAAAGAGGGAACAATCTCTCGAAATATTGAGAAAAAGTTTTTTTTTTTTCTTTACAGATCCAGGTACGCCCCTTTTATACAGATGTGATAGAGGTAGGTTAAGGGATCCGAAGCGTAATTAAGAGTTAACCAGAAGAGCTGGGGAGGAAAGAGGGGGGTTTGCTCAGTTGTTCCGGTGTTTCCAATTAACCTTTGCTGAGTTCACAGACCGACCAACACCTGTCTGGCTCTTCCCTTCACTTCCTACCATCCAGGGGCAGCCAAGCCGCCTGTAGGGATTTATGCTGTGGCCCACTGAGCTAGTTCAGCTGATCATAAATGTCACAACCACTTTACTGGGAAGAGGCTGAATAAATTATAAATTGACCAAATATATGTCCCATACAGTATTCAAACTTTGTTAAAACAACAACAACAAAAAGCTGGTATGGCGTCTCATCTTGAGATAACAATTTCGGAAAATTTGGCCAGCCTCTCTCTATTGAAAAGATTGACCTATCTGATGAAATCTCCCACTATATTATAGCATGCCAATATTTAGGTGAAGAAAGAGAAAAAACTCTTAAAAACACCTTCTGGAGACTTAGCAACCCACTGAAGACGCTGAGAACTATTCCAGAAAAGAAAAATATAGCAATAGAACTCTATAATTTCTACAGATTAATTGTAAATAGATTCATACACAAAAGAGGTAGTGAGGAAAGTTTTAGAACAGATGCCTAAATAAATCCCTTTTCACACAAAGACACGTGCACAAGGGGAGAGGAATTGCTGTATTGTTTTGTTGTTGTATGGCGAATCCATACAGGGCAATGGGCCCTAATAAAAGCCTTTTTGTTTGTTTTGATTTTTTTTTAAAGATTGACCACCCCTGATCTAATTCTTCATATTCCAGGGAGAGATTGAAGCGTCGAGTAACGGAACAAGAAGATCCTATTTCCTTTTGAAATAAAAATATTGCTAGAGGATATACACAATATTACCACATAGACTTACAATGCCTCTATCTTTAATTAAAAATCAAAGAGTGAACAAGCTTTAGAGCACAAAACGCTTTTCAACTGATAGATTCATTCATAATGAAATTGTGAAAAACTTTTAAAATTACTAAATATTTCCTCACAATGAGTTTCTTTTTTATTTTAAATTGCTAGTTTTCAAGTGATAATCGCTCTTCAACGGGCTTAATAAAAATATCGACTATATCTTACAAGAAATATTTACAAATACAAACGCGCGTAGCATGGATTATCGCTTGAAAGCTAGAATTTAAAATAAAAAGAAATTCATTGTGAGATAGCTTTATAACGCTTTAAAAAAAGAGAAAGAAAGATAGAGACAATATCCATGAAGATCATGGATAAGTGGCTGTCATAAGTGTTGTCACTTACAGATGGCCGACCTCTTACCATGGTGCATCAGGCCAAAGTGGCGGACAAAGAGATCACCGGGTAGATTGGTGATAAGAGATATACCCGAAGAACAATATTATAACTTTTCAATTGCCATCTATCAATAACATTTATTATTATTATTATTGAGATATGTTTCTTATGAATATATGCCAATGATTGTTGGAATAATCAATTTCAACATTTTACTTTTATTTTTTACCAATTGACCGCTGTGTGTATGTAATAACTAGCCGAATGACCCGGGCAACGCCCGTGTTTTACCCGATTGAATGTTTTGATTCAAATACTATTTGTTACAATTATAAATTGGCGCCTTAAATAAATGCATATTTTAGTTAATAACTATAGCCTATGTGCTTTATCTGTCTATGTACTGTTGGCTTCCGTAGGCATCTCTTACAGGGAAAAAGAAAGAGAGGATTCCATTTAGTTATTAACTAATATATGCATTTATTTAAGGAGCGACCCGCTCCAAAACAATAGTTACAAAAACGAAAAAGCTAGTGGGGGGGGTGGGGGGGGGGGGCAAAGGTGGCGTGATCGTAGCCAACCAATAGGAGGGCGTCATTCCAAAAAAAAAGCAAACGGTGACAGAGATGATGACGCTCGTAACTGTATATAGAATGATTGTGGCTTGTTCTTGGGGCTCAAAAATCATTCATTTTGGTTAGCAGCCCCGTAAAATAAAGATATTTCCTCCTTGTTCAAAAAGAAAGAGAGGCAGTGAGTGAATTAGCAAAAGCTAACTAGAGACTGAGGTTAGGTCAGTAAGCTTGTTAATTTTTGTTATTTTAAAGTAAGCTGCTTTAAGTTTATGTAAATTTGAACATAACTAATTAAAGTTCTTCTTTCTTCAGAAATAATTTGCCGGCCTTCTCCTTTTTTGCCCAACAATGATATTATGCTTATGAATATATTGCATAAATGCATTTTTATTAATCTTCTACACAACTATAATGCCATTTAATAATGAACCAATGCCATACCATTTCGTCCATCACCTCAGTCAGAGCCCGGCAGGAGATAGGATTGGAGATGACCTTCAGATCGAACGATGGCGTCTGGTGATAATGATTATGATAAAAACATACCAGTTTTAAGATGGTCTGGTCCCGTGGCCAGGTCTTAATTACACAGACTTAACAGCATTAAGAGATAGAGAAAGAATGAGATTAGAAGAGAAATTAGAAATGAGTGATCGCCTCAGTTTCAACATTATAAGAATGCATTCCTTTAGGATAAAAAAAAAAGCATCTAAGAAGTTCAGTTTATTTCTTTAAAAAATAGACACTTCGGCCAGATAAAGTTTTTATTTTCTCAACGTTTCAACAAAATATTTTGTCTTCGTCAGGAGAAATAAATAAAAAATAAAACTTTTGGCAAGGCATATTAAAAATTGTTAATCGTTAAAACAATTTTTTTTATTTATTTCTCCTGAAGAAGACAAACTATTTTGTTGAAAGGTTGAGAAAATAAAACTTTAACTGGCCGAAGTGTCTATTTTTAAAGGCAATATGAATGCCAGTCAGACAACCTCTATCTTCAAGAAGCGTTTCAGTTTAGCGTTCAAAAACTCAGTTACCGTTTTTTCTTTAAGCATATTCCGCGCAATAAGTTCGTTAAAGGCATCGACGCATTTGAGGTATAGCTAAGAATAGAAGATTGGCATTCAAGAACCGACAGTTATCTTTTTTTTTTTTTTTTTTTAAGGAAAAAAATTCGTACAAGAAATTTGTTGAAGACATCATCAATGCGTTTGAGGCAACTAAAACTTGAAAGACGCCAATAGACGAAAGCTAAAAATAGCTGCAATTACAAAATAAACACGCAACAAGGGGAGAAAAAAAGTTAAAACCCCCTCATTTTTTAACTTACTAGGTGCTAAATTTTACTAACTTTTTTTTTTCTTTTCAAACTGGAGGTTAAAAAAAAAAATGGAAGCGAGACGCTCTGTTTTATATAGCTACCCAAACTTTTTTTTTAGTAGTTGGTGAAGTTTTTTTTTTATTGCGAGGCTTCCCTTCGTGCTGCGCTGGAAAACGTCAAACCACAGGACTTCCGCAGGAAGAACGTTGGGTAGACGTCTTTCTCCAGGCCTTCATTCTGGGAGGTATCTTGCCAGCGTTGGTTTGTGTTTTTTTTTTTTTGGTGATGAGAGAATAGTAAAACAGTCTCTCTCTCTCTCTCATTTAACTCATCTTCTTATCGTCGTTCTTCTTCTTTAGCAACAAGTAGTAACAAATATTTTTTATTATCGATAGATGGCAATTGAATTTATAAAAAAATATAATAATAATAATTAGAGAGATGGATAATTAAACTAAAAAAAAGCGTACCAACTTATCAATCAATCAATCAAACAACCAACATGGTTGACGAAGGCCCCATAACACTCTTCTTCATTCTAGGAGGTATCTTGCCAGCGTTGCCTTCTTTTAGGTGTGGTGATAGAATGGTTAAAACAGTCATTTGACCCATTCTTATCGTTGTTTCTCTTCTTTAACCCTTAATTACTCGCGTCGAGACACAGGTCTCACCTAAAATTTTAATCGAAAAAATAAATACGATTTTCGAGTCCAAATAATTTGTAAGTTTTTGTAGCTTAAGATAGCATCGAAATAAATATTTGAGACCATTTGTTCTATCGCTTGGCCCCTAGAAGGAAGAAAAATAAAACAAAAAAGCCACCGCCGAGACAAACGTCTCGACGCGAGTACTTGCGTAATAATTTTGGTTTAGGTTTCATTTTCCGGCTGGCTCTATCTTCGTAAAACAGTAGGTTATTGTTCTTCTTCTAAGTATATTTTTTGTTCCTAAATATCCTAAATTCTCTCTCTGTCTCTCTTAGGTATTTAGAATATTTTTATTTTTATTCAATATTTTAATACTGAATATTTCCTAAAATATATATTATATTATAAAAAATGGCTAGTACTTCTGAGAGGAATCAGAGTGAATCCGACATGGATTGCGATGAAATAATTTGTGATTTATCCGATACTTCTGATACCGAAATTTATAGTTATCATGACACAGACTCTGAACAGAATTCAGAGGCGGATGAAGAATTACCAAATGATGATTCTGAATTTTATTTTGGAAAGGATGGTGTCACAAAATGGAAAAAGACAATGTGGCAGAAAACCCCGATTCGTACAAGAAGTGTAAATATAATTTCTCAATTGCCAGGGCCTAAATCTGAAGCAAAATCGATAGAATCTGAATCGGATGCATTTACAAAAATAATTGATAATGATATGGAACAAAAAATTGTAGATTGTACGAATGCTTATATAAGCAATATCAAAGAACATTTCTCTAGAGAAAGAGATGCCAAATTAACTACTGTAACAGAAATCCTAGCTTTATTTGGACTTTTGATAATGTCAGGTGTCAAAAGAGCTGCTCATTTAACTTATAAAGAGCTATGGGCGGTGGATGGTCAGGAGTAGAAATTGTGAGAGCAATTATGTCACAAGAACGTTTTTTATTTCTTCTACGTTGCCTGAGATTTGATGATATTACAACAAGGAAAGAACGAAAAAAGCTGGACAAACTTGCTCCAATTAGAGAATTTGTAGAAGCCTTTGTATATAACTGTAAAAAGCTCTATACTCCAGGTGAATATAATACAATTGATGAGAAGCTCATTCCATTTCGTGGCAGGTGTGGCTTTAGACAGTATATGCCCAACAAACCTGCAAAATATGGGCTCAAAATGTATACCATTAGTGATGCAATAACATTTTATACCTTTAATTTTGAAATATATTGTGGAAAACAACCCGATGGTCCATATAAAAAAGTAATTCACCCGATGATATCGTAAAAAGATTGATCACTCCAATATCTGGGACAAGCCGAAACATAACAACAGACAATTGGTACACTAGCTATAAATTATCCCAAAATCTTCTTACAGAACATAAACTCACTTTAGTTGGCACTTTGAAAAAAATAAAAAGGAAATCCCTAAAATATTTCTGCTCAATATAAGAATAGACCAAAATATAATAGTATATTTGGCTTCACTCAGAATACCACTTTTGTATCTTAGTCCCAAAAAAGAGCAAGGCTGTTCTATTGCTCTCAACAATGCACTCAACTCCCACAATTGACGAAGAAAGTGGTATCGAATTAAAACCTGAAATTGTAACATTTTATAATTTGACTAAAGACGGGGTTGACATGGTGAACCAAATGTGTGGAACTTATTCTGTTGGCCGTCGAACCAACAGATGGCCTCTATGCCTATTTTTCGACCTACTAAATGTTGCAGGCATAAATTCAGAAATAATTTTCAAGTCTTTAAATATAAATTCACCTCGAGTTTCAAGAAGAATCTTTTTGAAAAATATTTCCCTACAATTATTCCAGGATCATTTAAAAATTCGATCCCAATTGAAAAACTTGCCAAGAAGTCTCCATGACCTGATAATATTGCATTGCAAGAAAGCTGAAAGTCCAGAGGTAAGTTATATATATTTCATGAAATTATTTAAAATGATAAACATAACAATCTTTTGTTTACCACAGATCGAAATGAGTGTAGAGTCAGAACCTAAGAAGCGAAAACGATGCTATGTTTGCCCAAGTACCAAAGGTAGTATGACACAAATTATTTGCTACAAATGCAGGAGACACATCTGTCAACGTCATTCTTCGAATATTTGCAAAGATTGCGAATAATATCCGTCTGCAACTTTTAATAGTAGCTTATTTGTAAAACTATGTCAAACATTCATTGTTTTTACTATAGTCATTGTTTCAATAAAAATAAATAAATATAAAAATATTTTTTGCCTTAATTCACATGTGTCATAAACTACACACAATTACGAATATAATGCAGCCTAATTTTCAATCCAAATATTAAAATTTAACATATATTTCGGTTTTTTAAAAGTGAGACCTGGATCTCAACGCGAGTACTTACGTAACAAATATAGGCGCGAGTAATTAAGGGTTAACAAGGCTAATTAATCTAAAAAAAAGCATGTCAACTTATAGGTGAGTAATCAAACAATATGGTGAACGAAGGCCCCACAATATTCTCTTGTGAATTTGGACTTCAGCACAGCAACAAAAGACGGGTTGTATCATATGAGTGAAAGTTATTCAAGTATGCACGTCACCAAGACATCAAATTTTTATATTTAAAAATAAATTTTGATTTATCAAAAGCACATTATATAAAAAAAATAATAAGTAACTCGGTTTAAATAAGAGGAAAGTGTAGTTTGCGCATTTGCTTCCATCCTCATATAGTTCGGCAATCGCCGATACGGAGATCGGCCATCGTGGAACAACGCCATTTCATCCTGTTCTCTACAATTCTATACATATCTTCTAATTCCAATCAATTCTATTGGATTATCAAACCACCAATCCTTCCTTGATCTTCCTCTCCCTTTATTCTTCAAGGTGTTTACCTCCAGTATGGTCAATAAACGTTCTTTCAATTATCCTCAGAATACATGTCCTGCAAACTTCCTCTCTCTCTCGTTGCAAATGCGTTTCTTTACTGACTCGGTGAGGCGGAAAGCGGTCTCGGACCGGCATTTTAGAACTAAATCCCCACTTCTGGTGGGGGCGATCCGCATCGAAGACAGTTTCAGGCAGGGAGCTTGACAGGGGCGGTACATCTGTCTCTTTTGTTTCCTCCATTTAGTTGTCCTTTCATGCCATCCAAACTTCTTTGCTTTAGAATATATTGTCACATCGCTGGCGAGGGGATAAAAGGAGCAAACTAGACGTAATTGCTCTTATCATCTAAAAAGAGAGTTCGTTATTTTCGTTTAGTTCTGGCATTTCCATCCGCAAGCAAGCAGAGAGTTACCTTGAGAGAACGATAAAGATTTCAAAAAGGATCTATGATATATTTTATAATGTATTTTGACCACGTTACCACAATCATTATTATCCAATTAGAGTCCAATTAATAGAAGAAGGGGGGGAGTGGCAGCAGGTTTCTCACCTTTCTCTCTCTCTCTATTACAACCGCCATATTTGCATACAAACATCGTCTGCGCGATAATTACACCTTTAGAAAAAAGAATACAACAATGGCAGTCACTCTCTTGACCTTCATAGCTCCATACATCTCAATAGTGTAATAGGATTGAAGTGAAGACGTGATTAGCTTAACATAAAGGTAACCCAGGCTCCTGGAGGGTATCCATAGATTGCCAACTACCCGGTTGTGATGATTAGCTTTCAAGAGAAACTCTTACGTGAAAGAAACATTTCGTTTATCAACTAGGATGTGTCGTAGTTGTGTTTTTCAAAACGTTTTTAACAACTCTCAACGTTTACTTGAAGAAACTCTGTATACGACTGAAAACTGTGGAGACAAGTGTGGGATCAGACAACATAAACAACGCGGATCTCAAAGAAAGAGAAAGAAATCGCTGAGAGATAATCTATTGTCTTTTATTAGAACATTTATATTACGATTATATTTATAATTGTATGTAATTCTACTGTCCTCAAAGCTTATGTCCATAGTTCATCTAAAATACCCATTCCAAGAGTCTAGCATCAGTATCACTATAAAAGGAAGATCGAAAAAAATGCAATATAACAGCGGTATGGTAGATTAAACTGGCGAAACCGCTGGGAGGGTTCACCACTGATGAGCCAGGCCCTCCCATTAATTTTTCCATTGCAATAAGGGCAGTAGAAATTGTTTGATTTCAAAAAGAATCTTACGCATTTAAAATAGTTTCTAATTTTCATAATCTATTGTAAACAAAGTCGTAAATTGGAGCCATCCATATATGTTTATTTAAAAATTAAGCATAATTTTGGGGGAGGGGAACAAAATAAGTTTATTATGCCAACGTTTCAAATAGCAACGTAACATTGTTCCAGAAACTAAGAAACAAACAAAAAAAGATTGGCGCGTTGCCATTCACAAAAATTATGATGTATAATGAATCTATTTTAATTCAAAGCAGGCTCTTAACATTTTATACAAACGGAAACTTTTTAATGTATAACCTGAAACGTATACCAAACACAAATCTCTCGGGCCAAGACATTTTCAACATGCGCCGGTGCGAGAAACGCTAGTGCCGGTCATTCCTCAACATCTCCTTGTATTTGCATATGCACATAATTGTATTTGCATATAGCGGTGGCGATATTTGGATTCCACAGGATTATATCCCGGAAAAAGGCCACACAGTGTTCTCCCCATCCCTTGTGAACTGGCGAATCCTGTATAGGGCGAGAGGCCCTAAATAAAGGCTTTGTTGTTGTCGTTATATAATTGTATTTGTATATGCAAATTATTTTTTGGTTATGTATGTTTCTTATGATAAAATATAATCAAATAATACAGGGTGGCCTATAAGTCCCGAACCCTTTTATTTGCTTATTAAAAATTAAAAGGCAAACTAGAATAAAATAGTCATAGTTTTCGGGATTTATGAGCCCACCTTGTATATCTACAGACTTTACTGCAATGATTAAAGTTATTAAATGAAAGGGGTTGGTTCAATAATGGTGAACCCTCTAAGCAAGTTTCGCCAAATTAATCTCCAGACCGTTGTATTGGCTTTCTTATAAACCCTGTATTTAGTAAGGAATGCAGCTTGTACAAAGAGTTTTCTTGTATATCCAAAACGACACAAAAACAAAATATCTTCGGGCAATCCAATAAAATCTACCAAACTCTGTTGAGGGATAACGAGCAAACGGTTTGATTACTTGAAACAAAGCCATGGGAACATGTTACCATCAGTCGCGCTATGGATCGATCATTTTGAAGGAGCATGAGAAGATAATACACAAGTCTTAGGGCTGATTCACCATAGATTCGTCAAATACCAACACTTCCGTTCAAGTGCAGGATATACACTCATGGTCAAAATTTTCCGGTCTTCTATTTTTTTTTTAAGAGACAGAGGCAAATTTGTTCGCACTTGGTTTTCTCGTATCTTCAATAAAAGTAACTGTAATATCTTCCAGAGTTAGTCACTGTAATATCTTTCAGAGTTATTGTCTGAATCCTGATATACATGCTAAAAGGTACAACTTCCTTAAGTTGTTGTCCATGAGTGTATAATCAGATATGTGTGCATGCCATATATTAAAGTGGTATCGTCGATTAAACTGGCGAAATCGCTGTGAAGGGTTTACCAATGATGAGCCAGAGCCTCTCCTTTCCCTAATGCTATAAGGACAGTAGTAAGCGTTTTATTTAGGGGGAAAAATCGTGTGAAAATCGTTTTATTTCTTCGATATATAAAAATACAGTTAAACCTGTCTATAGCGCCCCCTCTTGGAACTCACCAAAATAAGGTGCTATAGAGAGGTCACATTTAATGTAAATCGCATCGTACTACCTATTTAATATCGGGCGCTCTAGAGAGGAAGGCGCTATTTAGAGGGGGCGATATAGAGAGGTTTAACTGTATATATGTTTTGCGGTTCTCTAGTAATGTTTGAAGTCACGCTGACTCTACGGATAGTCTAGAATGGAAGCCGCGAAGACGGAAGCCAATGAAACAGACGGGTAGGTAGGTAGGAAAGAAATGTTGTGGTGTGGGAAGTTAGCATGTTGTAAGAGATTGTTCTAAGATGGGGGAGAGAAGCCATTGTTCCCTCTGGAACAATCCACGTGGGGACCTAGATGTACTTCCTCGTCATCTAGACCGAATACATCGATCTCAACACTCGCTGTGTTCCTTCTTACGACGGATAAAACGGGAGGTCTTTCACCATCATCCAACGGTCAACATAACTACAGAGAGACTAGCTTCTTCGAGCAAGAGCGCTGGTTGACGACTTTATTCTAGCATCAACCAAGACATCAACAAGTTTTTCCTAAGTCTTGAGGTGAAGGAAGTTCGCGAAGACCGCTGATTTTCTGGAGAAGGACACTTCGTCGTTAGGGGAGTGTCTCCTCGATCGTACAGAAATGTTCATCGTCTCTTTGTTTTATATATTTCCCTTTTTATATACCGTGTCACTTAGTGTGTTAGTACACATTGACCGTTGTTAATAAAATTGTTTAAATCTAATATTTAGTAGCAAAAATGCTCTCAATACTATACTGTTGGTTGTTTAACCTGGTCAAACCATGGATCGACTATGTCAACCATGGACTCTCCTCTCGTTGTCCATCACACATGGGAATGAATGTAGAATGCCATGGTTATATCGTTTCCTACTGTTTTCCACATATACTGCATAGATATAGGTGGTGAGATTAGTCTTTAGCAAATTAACAACACCCATCTACAGCCTTATAATCGTTAAGTGAAACTGTTTCTTGAAAAAAAAAACTTCTTCTTTGGGAATATGGAACAGAAAACATGACAATAGTCCTTCATGTTTAGAATTAAAGTTCAGTTAAAAACTTTGTGCAGTATTTTGTCCTATCAGAATCAATGACCCAGAGACATGTGGTGAGAAGAGAAAGCATCTGTGAGATGGAAGAATCCCATGACCAAGACTTGTGTTAGTCGTTGAAAGTAATTTATAGTGCTATTTATTGTCTGTTACGTGGTTGCTAAATTAGTTTACATAATGGTTATATAATAAGACCAACGAAACATCAGTGTATATATACGGGTAGCATATAGAGTTTACCCATCTATTATACTGTTGTATAATTCCTATTGTATAGTGTAACACCGAGTGTACTATAAATATATACAAGCTACCAGTCACATTCGCCACCTTTACTCCAAGAGCCTGGATTAACCAAATGCTGTCCACACCTTTATGTTTATATAATTTACGGATTAAACAGTTGAATATTCGATATACCGTGGTTGTCTTCTTTAACCCGGTAAATCAGGAGTCTTAAGACTATGCCTTCTTTAAAAATAATAATGTTTAATAGGTGTCCTATTGACAGTTTTTATTCCAAGAGATTGGAGGTGTGTGATATGAAGGACGCAGCACTTGGAGGCCTCGGGCGGGCACGACAGGTAACTCCCGCCCCCCAGCTATTTTGGAAGTCGTCCAAGAATCCACGGGGGACGGACGATATAAGTGTGTCGGGGTGAGATAGTTGGGTGTCACGGACACCTTGCCAACATTTGGCCCCCGTCCTCTAACGATGTGCCAACTACCGTTTTGGCAGGATAGTCATTATTCTGACACTGCGTCCCTTTAAAACATGGGACTTTTATTATCATTTTTTAAATATATATATATATACTACGAAGATTCTAAACATTAAAAGGCATTAGCGTGCCATCTATATATAATAAATAAAACTATTTAGCGCGCGATGTCTTCTTTTTCCACAAATCAATCCTATAAGTAGATGCTTATATAGAAGTCACACGAATGTCTTAGGCTTAATGCGTAACTACCTAATCAGTTTTATGTGTATTGTTCACGGAAGAGCAATGATAGATGCAAGTATTTCTACTGTCCTTAAAGACCGCTGAGTTGGCTTGAATATCTTAACCCCAAGAATTCTTACAAATTGCCGGTTATATAATCACTCAATCAATATCTTTAGTTTCATATATAGATCTTCCTGAGATATACAGCATTGAGTGGGGGGGGGGGGGGGTGAAATAAATTAGAATAAACAAAGTTATATGGGAAATATGTACATATAATGCTATAAATAATTTTAATATTATACATACCTACTAGCGGATGTACCCGGCTTCGCCCGGATTTTACTTTTACTCGAGTGAATGTTAGCCTAACGAATATTTGATAAAAAATATTTTCCGAGCAAATATCCTCTCTCTGCTGATTCGATTTTTATGAAAACATCATATTTATATATATTGTCTTCATATATATCTTTATAAAAATATATATTGCTGATGATTTTTTTTTTTTTTTGATTTTGATAAAGATATATTGAAATTTATAAATAGATATAGATAGGTTATAATAATATGCTCCTGCTCTCCTTATTAAATACAGATTAGTACCCCCCAGGAATCTATCAAGAGAGAGAGATTATACACAGATGCCTATAAGATTGAATGTGCTGCAAGTTTTCCATTTCAAATAGGCTCAACGTTCAGTATTAGTTGAAAAATGCTACATGATATCGAAGAGTATGATGCCATCAAATGTAGCATCCACACAAGTGCGAGGTCACACAGATCACGCCACAGACTATGATCCATCCTGGCCGGGCAAAAGTAGGGCAACATCCGCGGCAGATGCCCAGTCGGTCGCCATACTTCCGCTGCCACCTGCAGCTGCTGGCAAAGAGGTCAACACCACCATCCTCCCACATCTGGGATGAACAATGGGAGAGAAACGTCGAGGACGATTTATACCGACAAATCAACCTTCTTGATTAGAGAGAATTGGACGAAGAGAAATTCTATTGTCGCTCGAGAAGTGTTGAGCAAAAATCGGCTTGTCCGACATCTCACTTTCGTTGTGGTGGCAAAGAATGGTAGTGGAACGAGAGAACTAAACCGATTTTCTTCGGGAAATTTCGTATCTCTATTGTTCAGTCAGTCTTCCCATGAGAGACCATAGCTTAAAAACGTGCCTAACCTCGGTCTCTCCTGAAGATTGTCTCTCTCTCTCCGTTCGGCGGCCCCCGGGACCTTCAGTCCTGGATTTTCGCGGCGGGTCTCGAGGACCATGCCATCACCATCTCCTCAGCGGCGAAGCACGCGATCTACGTTTTTTTCGTAGATCGCGAAATACGTGGTATCGCTGGAGACCCGTTGGCGATCTTCCATCAAACCCTGCAGCGGTGGCAGAGGCGCCATGTACATAGCATATATTTTATTGTATTTTTTTTATTTTCCTTCTTTTTTTATATATTATTTTTTCATATCTACTTGAATAGTGCGGACTGTGCACTTTTGTCTATATTTTGACGGGATGTCAATAAAACTATGTCATTTGTCTCTATCCGTTTTCTTCGTAGATCGCGAAATGCATGGTGTCGCTGGAGACCTGCTGGTGTTTTTCCATCGAACTCTGCAGCGGTGGCTAAGGCGCCTTATATATTGTACATATTTAACTTATAATACAATATAATTCGGCTTATGATTGTAGAACGACATTTGAAAATTATCCCGCATGTGTTTCTTTTGAATGAAAAATCGAAATTCATTTTAAGGAGAAACGATTATTTCTAACCTTAAGGATACTTCATCCTTAAGGTTAGAAATAATCGTTGTTTCTCCTTAATTTCAAATGTTGTTCTACATATTTAACTATTTTAATATAACCATCATAACCTCCTTTGGAAACTTCAGGTTCAAACGAAATACGAACAAAGAAGCTGATAAGTTTGCCCATCTTAAAATTGTTTTCATACCTTAATTTAAATTCCTCAACCGAGAATGAGGAAACTAATAAGGTTGTGTGGAAAGATAAATGAAAATTGTCGTCGAATTAGGATTGCCACACAAAAACTGATTTTAAAAAAAAAATGCAAACATAAAAGAAAGGTTTAAAAAAATCTGTGGAAGGTAAACGATGATTTAAAAAAGAGTATGTTCTGATCACGCAAGTGAACGTTTCAAGATGGCATTAGCATGAAAACGTTCTGTGCATAATCACGTTTTATTTAAAAAAATAGATTGTCAATATAAGAGAAAAGGTGGAAATATTTTTTGCAACAGCTTTTCATAACATTCTCCAACTATATTAACCCACTCGGTGTATAAAACACGTTAAATTCACCGCAAAACAAACTTCTTTAAGGCAACCCCCCCCCCCCCCCCCCCCCCCCCCCCATAAAAAAAATCGTTCGTCGTTTAACGGAGGTTGGATCAGGTCAAATAAGGTTTGATTTTCCAAAAGGGGTTGCTCATAAGCGGGGTTTACTGTATATCCATAATTCACGATCCCCCTCTAGTTTCAAGTTAACACTCTCCAAGTGACCATGATAATAAACTCTCCAAGTGACCAAACAATCCTGACTTCACAATACAGAAGCACCTACGTGAGAGGACAGAATAGAAATTCGGCTCAATCACAGACTGAGCCAGGGATGATATAGGCTCAACAGCGGCCCTTGCATCCCAGGCTTTCGCTGAAATCTAGATCCACACAGCCAGAAGGAATGATGCATTCTCCATGCACCGAGCGGACATTGGTAGGCCCCTCGCGCCCGCCATTATGGTCTGGCTCCATGGGGTTGACCATTCACCCACAGGCGTCACCGAGAGTTCATTGGCAAGGTTGCTGACCGAGCCCTCTCGTTCGGACTTAGAAAGACCCGTCCTACGCTCCAATAGGACTTGGGTCTTCGCTCTGTGTGTGCGCCATTGGGAGCGTCCTTGCCGTGCGCGAAAATTGCACCAGGGCTAGGCCTGGTGTTGAAATACCAAGGGGTGCACACAGCAGTACCACCCCCCCGCCTTCACGTTGGTTCCCCGTGTAAACCTCGTACCTCAGAGGTCCTTGACTCGACGGCAGATTCAGGGAGTACTGGATAAGGGTACGAGGGCTAAAGGGGGGGGGAGTCCTATTGGAACGTGAGAGGACACTCACGCTAGAGGAACTACACAATCTCTCTACACAAGAAGGCCATCATTTTCAAAAAATTACCATTTTTACTAATTTACAACCCGCCGGTAAGAGGACACCTCTCACTTAAGGCCACTTTGGTAAAGGTGTGTCTTTTACAGAGAGTTTCTATTGTATAAGATGCCGGCATAAATAATCCAAAAATGAAATTATTACACTGTTGCTATATAAACAAATCTTTAAAATAAAAATAATAATAATAACAACAAAATCAGAATCGAAGAAGTCTTAACAAAAAAAAAGATGTTTCCTGTTTCAATGTTTTGATAGGATTTGGGCCATGACCTCGCTCCACCATTTCTCGTTTCCTTTTTTTTTTCTTTTTAAACACTTCTTAATATCGGAGGAGGGAATGGAGGACATTGTGTGGAACTGTACGACAGAAAAATAACCACCATATTGTAGATCTTTGAAACGTCTTGGATTCAATCGACGTGAAAGGTAAAAGAGAAAAAAAAAGGAGGGGGAGATAAAATGCTGTCTTTAAGAGTTTTAACTTTGCGATTGCCTAAGGTTACCGGGGAAATCATTTACAATCCATACCCATAAGTCTAGAAATCCAATCGTAGAACCGTGTACGTAGATAAAGTTCGGAATTTTTTTTTAATAAAAAAAAAATCAGGAACTGCGTGTGTGTGTGTGTGTCAACTCTTAAGTTTTAATTTAAGTCAATTAGCTACCGTAAAACATTTTTTTGTTGTCCAAAATTAATACAAATTCATTTTTAAAAAACGATAAGAGCTCCTCATGTATAAAAGGAACTATCCATTAAAATTTATAAAAATAATGACGATCTTAGTTTCTCAATTTCCTTTTATATTAATTCAAAAAAAATAGTGCTTCAATTATACCTATAGTAATTTTCTAATAAAAATTATCATCAAATTTAGCCTTTATATAGTTTGAGAATATTTTTTTTTTTATAAACAAATTGTATTTTAACCGTAAGACTTATTTTCTAGGCGTATCGCCATCACAACGACCGAAGATCACCAGAGGGGAATTATAAAGGAGAAGACATGTGTGTACAATGAAAACGAAGTTACCACAGAGTAACTAGGAGAATGCGGACACACTAAAATCCCGGGAGTTTTATAAAAAGAAAAGAAAGAAGCGATGACCTCATGCAGGTATGACTGGAGGAAGGGGCAATAGATCAATGACTGGAAAGCTTACAGCGTTGACGGTAACTTCGCCCCAATATCTACAAGCCTCGGAAGTCCGTGCTATTTGGGAGGTGTCTGGATTACCTACACTTTGTCTACATTTTATCACATCGCCCCTAACCTATCTCTAATGTTAACAATTAAGCGCGCCATCTGTCAAGTTAAATTTGAAATTATTTTTTGCGCGACCTTTTTTTTCTTCTTTTATATACTCGTGAACAAAACTTAAGGAAGTTGTACCATTTAGCATGTAAATCGAGATTCATAGAAGTGGGTAACATCCTCGATTCCCGACAGCCATGAACCGCGATCGAATCCCGCGTTAACATTTTGTTTAATATGTGAATAACCTTCACATATTATTCATTGTTGCAATTATCATAAACTAGGTTGCTCTTTTTGAGCGGTACCTAGTAAAGTGATTTTGGAACAAGAAATCGGCATTCAGACAATAACTCGGAAAGATATTACAGTGACCTTTATTGTGAAGACACACGAGATAACTAAATGTGAACAAAAAATTGCCTGTCTCCAAAAAAAAAAATAGATAACCGGTGACATTAAAGACTTTCCACTTCCTTAATTTTGTCCATGAGCATATATAGATAGATATTGGTGTTTTCATTTGTATTATAATATAGAGATATAATTGGAAGTAAATGAAAGGAGCAATGTTCTTTCACAAGTTCTATGTATTGTCAAAAATCTATCAAGTATGTTAGGAATGGTTGAAAAACATTGCTCTCTTCAACCAAACAGTACCATGTTCCTGGAATACATTGTTCCTCATTGAACCTCCAAGGGGGGATGATATAGTCTAACTTCTTTAATTCAATATCCCAAAGTATCAGAATTTTCGGGTTGAATTGAAGTCAGTGTTGATATATGTATAGCCAGCTAAATTAAATAGGCTGATTGGGATTTTTAAAAATGATTGAATCAAAGTAAGTGTTGAAATATAGTCGGTTATGTTAAAGATGTTACACCGCAATATTATGAACTCAAAATAGAATAACTGCAATATTTATATTTCGGATCAATTTTTGGTTGTTGAGGTACAGCTTGCACCATGCTGAAGAGAGTCAACAGCCCGAAATGCATTCATGGTTGGTTTTTCTTGATTAATCAAGAAATCAGGTTGGTCAAATATCATGGAACGAGTTAAATCAATATTTAGTTGATTTTTTTTTTCCACTAGATGGCGCGCTCTCTCTCTCTCTCTCTCTCTCAGCCATCTAAAATGCTTGTGTGAGTGGTCAGGATATGCCAATTTTGTTTTTAATATGTAAATATGTAATAAATTAATAGGATTACAGATGAATCTTCACAATGCACATGATAGAGGAAACTTCTATACAAAGGACAGTTTTCATTGTCAAAATTGTCATTTTTATTAATTAGTTGCTCTCTATTAGGAGGAAGCATCTCTTTAAAAGACACATTGGCTCTGCAACTAGATGCTGTCCTTTAGAAAGAGAGAAGGTAGTTTTACTGTATTCGTAAAGAGGTTATTGGTTAAAAATAGCAAGCTTTTGAGAATTAGCTCTTTATCAGGTTAAGCTAATTTAGCTAAAATCTCTCCATTTAAACCCATAGAGTCTGTGGGGGAATCAATTTGCATGAGACACATCTCTAAAAGACACATTGGCTCTGCAACTAGGTGCTGTCCTTTAGAAAGAGAGAGGGTATTGGTTAAAAATGGAAGCTTCTGAGCATTAGCTCTTCATCAGGTTAAGCTAAAAACTCTCCATTTAAACCTATAGTCTCTGTGGGGTGAATCAATTTGCATGTGACTCTGATATAATGACAGCGTGCAGCTCTGTGCTGCAGGGAGAGCTGGCAGGAAAATTCTGAGAACGCACGACCATCTGGCAGGCAGACCCATAACACAACTGCGGAATGAAATGAATAAAGATGCAGCCACCTGCTGACCCACTCTGCCGGGATGAGAGAAAGGTCTGTGAACCTTGACAATACTCTGTGGGGAGGGACACAAAATTGGAGCACTACTTTCATTTTAAACTACACCCATCCAATGAACCTACTTCCTCAATGGCCACTTGACTTTATAAACCTCTCATGAGTGGCCATATCCTTCTTTGAGTGACCCCAAAAGTATAGCCATGTTTGAAGACAGTCTTTCATGGGAATTGGAATTTGAAGGGCATGAATCATCTGTAGTGAACTCTAATCAGCAGTTTAATCTACCAGAACGTTCTACTATTGTATTGGGCTTGATTGCCTTATAGAGTCTACATTTATTGAGGAATACAGGGAAAGAGAGTACTTCAAGGAAGCTAGACATTCTAATGGACATATCTAATCGAAACTATATCTCCACCCATTTGATCACTAGAATTGTGAATGATAAAGCACAATTTGGAATAGAGATTATATATAGCTACAAGAAAATAAGACCTAATCCAAATAAATTAATAGTGTATGACGTTTCGGTAACAGCGTTGTTACCATCATCAAACAAAAGAATAAATGAGAAAAAATTGAAAATAGAATCGTGAATGCATATTTGAGAACAAAATCTTTCCATTTTCGAAGGTGGGCCATTTACTGCAAAAATCTCTGAACATTCAATCCATTAGCATGGTAGATATATTTAACAAGATAAAGACATTTGAGTGTAAAACAAGGTTGTTGTTTTTTAATCCCCTTGTTCAAAGATTACACAAATTCCATGAGTCCAGGCTCCTCAAGATGTTTGATGATAAGAAGCGGTCTCTCTCAAAGGTCCTGTTCAATGCATCTATTGCAAGCCAAAATGTGTTCTGGAGCTGCCAAGCTACATTTTGGGCAAGTGGAGTAGATTTTGTTATATTTTCTATCTTCAATTGCTTGAGAAGTAAAATAAGGTAATAAGACCAAATAGTGTTTCAAATTTGAGATTTGGTCTTGTATTACTTTATGTTTTTCATCTATAAATCCCCAAATTGTACCTAATCAGACTCAAGTGTAATTTATTAGAGGAAAGATTCAGAGAGTTGAGTTCTGAAGAAACAAACACCCAGATGGCTGAGAGCCAAATTGGAAGAAGAACAGGGAGGAAAAATCTATGAAAGAGGAGATGAGTAAGATCAGTAAGGAAGCAATGTCAAGGTCTTTGCAGACAAACTAGGCATTAAGGAAATCTTTGAACCTGATGATGACAATTACCAAGAAATTAGAGAGAGAAGGAAAGATATGGCAAAAGCATTATAAGAAAATTATTAATAATGTCTAAATTTATTTTAAAAAAAAACTGAATATAATTTCTAGGGGAAAAATACTTTAAAATGAGAAAGGGTAGAGTTGGTATTCATTTCTTTACAGTTTATCATTTTAAAATAATAGTGCGGACTGTGTGCACTTTTGCATGTATTGACAAGATGTCAATAAAAATAGGTTAATTGTGTCAAATTGTCTTTACAGCTTTTTTTTGTTGCTCGAAAACTTGCCCTAGTATCTAAACATAATATAAAAAGATGATAAGATACAATTTGTATTATACACATAAAATGAAAGGATTTAAAAGCACGAATGTTTCTTTTATACATAATACAAACTTCTACTACCCTTACAGCGATGAAAAATATATTGGGAAGGCTTGGCTCATCAGTGGTGAACCCTCCCAGTGGTTTCGCCAATTTAATCCACCAGACCGCTTCTCAGAGCTCTAATACTGTATTGGACGATTCTGCTTATATACGCAGCACTGAAGGACGGAATCTCAGAAATGGTTTTCAAGAAAACTATGGACATAAACTTATAGGACAGTAGAATTACATTCAATTTGTATTATAGATTAGAAACCTAAGATGACAAGACCAAATTAATGAAATATTTGTGAAAAATATATATTTTTGTTTGTGAGTAAAATGAACAATTATATAATGGGAAGATATACACCTTGAGAAGAATTGAAAAGATAAAATTTTCATGCAATATTCTGCTTTATTTATGTGTAGAAGCAATGTTATAAATGTATAGAGGCAAACTTTTGAGCGCAATAGCCTATGTATTTATATTGCCTCATAAATAATTAATTGTATGGCATGAATTTTTTATAATTTTACAAACCATTTTGTAATTGGTAATTATTTTAACCTTGAAGAAAATGAAGAGAGAGAGAGAGAGATAAATTCTCAAGGAAGGATTGGTTCAACATCAGTGTGAAATTAATAGAGGTGAAGAGAAATACAGGATGAAATAAAGTTCTTCTGTATTCAAGGATTAATACATGATGATGAATCTAAACATATTTTGTAAAAATAAATAAATAATATATAACTAATCATCACGGCACTGGAATCATTCTTTAATATACAAAAAAAACCTTCATAGAGATTCCTGTGAAAATATTCAAGAGTCTAAAACAATTATTCAAATACAGTGGACCCTCGGTTTACGAGCACCTTGGAGTACGAGCTTTTCGCAGTACGAGCAAAATTTTTTGAGAAATTTTACCTCGGATTACGAGTGAAATTTCGCATTACGAGCAACTCGTGATGGTTGCCCGTAATCGTGATGGATGAAAATTCACTGGGATCCCTCCCTTCAGATCAGATTCGGGAAATATGTAAAATGTGGGAAACTGTGCAATTGTTCGTAGCAAGAAGAATTGCCCGAGTTTCAATTATTAAAAATAAGAAATTAGTTTCGCACTACGAGCGTTTTGGAGTACGAGCATGGCTCTGGAACGGATTATGCTCGCAAACCGAGGGTCCACTGTAATATATATTTTTTTAGTTTTATAAAATTTTTCATTCTCCTTTTTTATTTTTTAAAGACCTAAACATAAATATAAATCACATCAGAAACAAACAAAAAAAATTGCACAAATAAAAAATATAATTCTATGAAATAATAGAGAGTGCAAATCACAGATAATAAAATAAATATAATTTGACTGTTGACCGAAGGAACACAATAAGAGAGAGAGACTGGAACAAAGGGGGAAGTAATACTTTTGTCCAACAAACAAGTTGCTGAGAGTAGATTAGGTTATTCCCAAGGCCCCTAAAAGCTGCAATAAAACCTTGAATGAAGAAAGCAATATGCAATGGAAATAGCCCAGTTGTATCAGGGCCAATAACTTCATTCTATTGTGATAGGCCTGCCACATCATAGATTGCTATTTTTCTGGCTTTTAAAAACTCTCTTAAAAGAGAATTATATAAGGAAGGTTGGTCCTAAAGTTAGTGTTTTTCTTAAAATGTTGTTTTTACTTGGCGAATAATATTATCATGGCGAATACATAATACAGTTAAACCTGTCTATAGCACCCCCTCTAAATAGCGCCCGATTTTAAGTAGTACGATGCGATTTACATTAAAAGTGACCTTTCTATAGCACCTTCCTCTCTATAGCACTCTATTTTGGTGAGTCCCAAGAGGGGGGGCGCTATAGACAGGTTTAACGGTAATACATAATACAATTACTTTATACATAATACAAAGACATTATACATAACAGCGAATAATATTGGTATTTCAATTTTTTTGCAAATGTTTTGAACATTTGGGACAAACCTTGTGTAATTCTTTTGTGCAATAATTATCTCGCAGTTGTAGTTTGGTATAGGTCCATACCCCAACTTGTACAGCAGAAATACATGTAAAGGACACCTAGTTTCAGAGCCTCTAAATATCCTTTACAGACACACACACAAGCCTTTATTAAGACATTCCGTCTTATACAGACGATTCTCTTGTTAGAAATGCATCAAAAAGAAATGAGAAACAGGGGAAGAAATTGAATCCTCGCTCAGAAAAGAGAAAAAGAAGAAAAGGAAACAATATCCATGTACAAAAGTTGAGACTATATACATCGTTTTTCGTGCATAGAACACAGTGAAGAATTAGATTATTGAGTAAATGGTTGAATCTTGTAAAGAAAAAAATATTTCCAGTATCCTTTACAGAGAGGCGTCCTCTTATCGAAGAGTTGATTACTTATTATATTTTGAAACTAAAAAAAAAAAATCTTAATGAATGGATTCAGTACTTTTGTCTGAAAATGATAACAACGCTGTTACTGAAACGTCATACACTGTTTATTTATTTGGATTTGGTTTTATTACCTTGTGTTCATTTATTCTGTGTATTTAAACATATATATGAATGATACAGTAGTTTCAATCTCTTTCCAGTATATGGTCAATAGAAGATCTCCTTCCCAATAAGTTTCCATGTCCTGAAACTATCATTTGATTATTTTTATCTAGAAGGTCTTTATCACGATATACAGTTAAACCTGTCTATAGTGCCCCCTCTAAATAGCGCCTTCCTCTCTATAACGCCCGATTTTAAACATTAAAATAAACATTTTACACCAAAAGTGACCTGTCTATAGCACCCTATTTTGGTGAGTCCCAAGAGGGGGCACTATAGACAGGTTTAACTGTACATCAAAGACTTTCCTCTTCCCAAGTTCTGTCCATATGTATGTAATATCACTATTTCAAATCCCACAGTAGTTCAACATTTCCTTTTTTTTTTTAAATCATCACCTTTCAAATATTACCACCATTTTCAATTCAAGCTAATTATTGAAAAGAGAAAAAAAAAAGGGGGGGGTTTGCATGCAAAAAATCTATAAAATGCCCAAAATACATGCAAAATAGGAACAATTTTCTTTCTTTTTTTTTTTTTTTTTTTTTTTATTAAAAAGCATTTTTTCCTTTAAAAAATAAAATAAAGCAAGTTTTTCCTTTTGACTGGTTCCCACCTATTTTTATCCTCCTCTCCCTCTCTTTCTCAACATTTTCATTTTAACATATGAAGTTGAATCTGTGTTGAATCTCTCTATAGCAGCATCACATGGGGAAGACCATAGCTGATATTATGTAAATTTTATAACGTACATATAACTAGCCATAACATAGTTAAGTATCATTTTGTATCAATTTTTCCTGTAGAAGGGTGTTATCCTGAAAGCTCCAAAAACGTTTAATTAAAAGATACTCATCCTTAGACGTTTATTATCTAAAACAGTTAGTTAGAACAATTGGGATTTAACACTTGGGAAATATGATGCAGCTACAGTAGAACTACCTCTCTGTAAAGGACAACACCTAGTTACAGAGCCAAAGTGTCTTTTAGAGAGAGCAGCTACAGTAGAACTACCTCTCTGTAAAGGACAACACCTAGTTGTAGAGCCAATGTGTCCTTTAGTGTACTCTTACTGGTAAGTTACTATTTAGTAAAAATTATCATTTTTACACAATGGTAACATTCCAGTGTAGAGAAGTGGCCTCTAGCAAGAGTATCCTCTCATGGAGATTCTACTGTATTGGTGATGGAAATTGTTCTTTGTAGAGAGGTGTCCTCTAGTGCGAGTGTCCTCTCATAGAGGTTCTACTGTTATACTGTAAGAAGCTGTTATAACAAGGTTCTACTGTAATTGGTTGTTATTTTGCAGGAACCAAGAAGGCTTGCAATTGCTCCATATTCTACAGAACCCTTCGTGAGTAAAATCCATCGAATGATCAAAATCTATTTGCAAAAAAAAAAAAAAAAAAACCACAGCAACTGGACCTAACTCCACCTCTCCAATGATAAATCATATTTGCAAGAAGGCCAGAAAGTGTTCATGTTTCAGGTGTCTATATACAATCAAGGGATTGTATGTAAATAGGAGAGGGAGTTGAATATTTATTTCAATTTTGTTTGAGCCCTGTTTGGTCGATTGTATTTTCCTGGGAAATAATCAGACCTTGCAGATTATCTTAAAGACAATAAGTCTATCTTGATAAGGCACAATTTGGATTATAAACACAAGGTAATAAGACCAAAAATAAATAGTGTGTGACATTCAACGCTGTTAACAGAACGTCACACACTATTTATTTATATTTGGTCTTATTACCTTGAATAAGTCTTATTTATTCCAAAAGTCATCACCTTGAACTGACCACATCATCATTAGAAGTTCAAACTAATGAACCTAAATGGTTGAGTGGAACCATCAACTTGACATATAATTAGTTCCCTTTCAGATTTCCAAGAATTTCTCTTCTACAACCCAACTGGAAGAGAATACAAGGAGACAAACACAAGGTAATAAGACCAAATCCAAATAAATAAATAGTGTGTGATGTTTCGGTAACAGCATTGTTACCATCTTCAGACAAAAGTACTGAATGAGAAATTTTACCACAGCATGGTTTAAATAGTTACTGTTATCAAGTGTGTATTTAAACCATGCTGTGGTAAATTTCTCATTCAGTACTTTTGTCTGAAGATGGTAACATTGGAGATTTGGTCTTATTACCTTGTGTTTATAATCTATAATCCAAATTGTACCTTATCATTGGAGATTTGGTCTTATTACCTTGTGTTTATAATCTATAACCCAAATTGTGCCTTATCACAAGGAGATAATAAAAAAAAAACATTAATAAATTTAAAACTACATCAGAGTAATATCCTCTTAAACTACAGCAGACACAAAGGACAATAGACAAAATAATAGAGAAATAGTCAATGAGAGATAAAGAGATCCCTCTAGGATTTCTTAATTCAATAGTAACCTAGTGTCCCCATTTCATCCACTTATGTACACTTTGTAAATAGATATTTGCATATTGTAAATATGCATCTATATATCTCTCTTCGTTAATCTTGTGTTTATGCAAATTATCTAATTTATGCAATTAAAATGATAATCTTATCCATTCCTAATCAATCCCTCCTTCAAAACCATCCCTCTGTCTTCATAATTTTCAACACCCCCTTTTTCCTCTACAAGCGCCAACAATCCAAATAGGTAAACAATGATGTTCCATAATGGTTGACCCCTGTATCGAGGAGATGGCACTGGATGCTGATGAAACATTGTAATCAGCATGGCCGGCTACCATCAGATTAGAGAGTGACTTGATGACCTGATAACTATAACAATACAGTAAACCCCTCCAAACATCACTCGCCTCATCATGAAGTGGAATCTCTTATATGGAGGTTGGTTGATAATCTATGAACACCCTGGTCTGTACAATTCCACCCAATTCTTCTATCTTTCTAATGACCATTCAACAGAACTTTGTTCCTCTCCTCAAGTTTTCTTCATTCCTGATTTTATCAAACTAGATCCTATTCATTTCCATTCTTCTCCAGATCTTTATTTCAAATCTTATCAATCATCTTTTTCCTCTACCTTTCCCAATGACCATGTTTCTCACTCATATATTTATTTTTTTCTTTTGCTTATCCCTAGTACATGTGGTACAAGCCATGATAATCATGGTAGGTAGAAGTAGACAACTGCTTTTACTGTAAGTGCACCACATATCTACACATGTGAAAAGCAGTTAGACTTTGCACTTACAAATGTGCCAGAGCCCCATTTGGTTAATTGCACTCGCTGGTGGGGTTGGACTTTTGCAAGAATCGGGGGCCATCGGAGCATTTTATTTATTTTTTTAATCATAAAAAAAGTGCCCAATGCGGGAATCGAACCCGGGTCATAGCAGTCGAAAACCAATGATTTAGACCATCCTTCCATCGACCCCCTCACTCATATATAAAGCTGAGAATGATATTCGATATAACTTAATGAATCCGATGCTTCTACTGAACAACTGGCTGAATGAACTAATTAAGTAATCCCCTTGTGACTGTTGTGATAGAGATGCATGGAGACATTTGAAGCTCTTCATTGGACATGACAACAACAACACCAAGTAACCCCCAAGATTTAATATCCCTACTATAAATAATCCTCTACCCTTGATCCATCCATGTATAAAACTGTATACTATGTATAATACATGGTTATATATACCTTTTTCACTTGTACTAATCTAAATATTTGTCTCAATACTTCTAATTATTGTTCTTTAAGAAAAGGAACTTCTTATTCTCGTTTTTGCTTGTATATAAGTTTATGCCAAGCCCTTTCTTACTTCTTTGCCCCTATTTGATATATTGTAAATAGCATGTATTGTTAATTATTGTTACTACAGTACAACTACCTCCCTGTAAAGGAGGTCTAATTACAGAGCCAAAGTGTCCTTTAAAGTGAGGTGTCCCTTTACCAGAGAGTTGCTTAATAGTAAAAATGGTAATTTTGCAAATGGAAACTGTCCTTTGTAGAGAGGTGTCCTTTAGTGTGAGTGTCCCCTCATGAAGGTTTTAATGTATTACTGTTATTCCTGTTTATACCCTCTGTTCTACTCTGAGAATCTGTTATAAGACCAAGATATATTAATAAAGCTTGTTGTTGTTGTATGTTTCCCACTCATTGACCACTCTACATTACAAATCAGAAATCTTCACCAGCCTCTTCCACCTCTTTAAACATCATGATTGGGTAATGCTACACATGACTGGTACAGAGCAGGAGGGACAAGCACTGGTTCTGTACTCCCAAGAGAACAAGAGTCTTTGATTTCCAGACTTAAGTCTGGTCATCTACAGACAATGAATGACTTTCCAGAATGGCTGCAGGGTTTTCCCACTATGTACTAAGTGTCAACCTGCAACCCCAAGACATATTATTGACTGTATTTGACTCATCCATTGATGAGCTCTACTCTTCCCCGGCAGACACCATCAACAACTTTACAAGCTTGATACCTTAGTGTGATTGAATGGAGATAAGAAAGAAGAAGACCTCTTTAAACTCTTGATTATGTTTTCCTTTTCAGCAGTTTCTTTCATCTATAGGAAAGCCTTTCATTGCTCCAATTGCAATATTCTCAAAACATTTACCAATTCATTAAGTAACTCCCAATTTTGCCAGCTAGTTGGTGGGTATGGCAGAAACAGGTGGAGTTCACCATTACTCAGTGATTTGCTACCAGCTGCTACATACAACGTTCAATGCTCTCTCTATTTACATCTCGGCTGCAGTTTTTATAGTCCTTGCTATATTTCCTCTATTGTGTATATATATATAACAAACCAGTTCAAATTTCCTGGCACCACCTCACGCACCATTATTATCATTTAATTATTGGTTTGCTACCTCTGTTTTTTGCCCTCTCTATCTATTTAAATAATGAAAGCAGCATTTAAAAATTCCTAACAAGAATTTTTTTAAAAAGATATCTCAATTTTTTTTTTTTTAATAAGTCATTACAATATATTCAATCACTTTTTTCGAATACCAACCTACTTACTACAAAAAAAGGCATAATACACTGCAACTCTAAAGAGTTACGGCATCTTATGCCTTTTTTGTAATTTGTCGAAATTCGCAAACCTGTGATAATGAACCTACTTACTCAACAACAACCTCTTTATTAGGGCATTTCCGTCCTGTAAGGACTGGCCATACATGATTTTCATGAAGAAAGGGGGGGGAAACAACGAGAATGGAATTCGAACCCACGCAGGCAGAGCCCAATTGAACCTACTTACTCTTCAATTTTAACCATCTATATAATTCTACTTTTTGACATGTTATTATTATAATTTGACAAACAAAAATGTTGGAGAGCTACAGCTGTGTGAATGTTGCTATTAATTAATAATGACATCAACAATTAACACTGAATAATTCTTATCCCATAGAAAAACACGGTTGAAAAAACTAAGTTTCTCTAAAACCTTGAGTGAATAGAAGAGATTCTTACAAGAAAAATTATCCCTGGAAATGCTTTTTTTTCCTCCAAATGATTTCTTCTTCTTTCTTATCTCCACTCAATCATATTAGGATGTCAAGCTTGTAAAGCTTGAGACTTTTGATGGTGTCTGCCGGGGAAGAGTAGAGCTCATCAATGGATGAGTCAATACAGTCAATAAGGTGTTTTGGAGTTGCAGGTTGAGAAACCAAATGATATAATACAAAGGGATTATAATTTTTTGGATCTGGAAGAGTATGGCACAAAACAAAGCCCCAGTAGCTATATCCAGAAAGGGTTTAGCAAGCAAACAAACTAACAGCTCGCACAATCCCATTGTTTAAGCTGTCTATGCCACGTGGAAAATTAGAGAAGACAAACTTCAGGATGAGACAGCAATTTATTTAAGGCAAGAACCAACTATGAAGGATAAACAAAAGATAAGGAATGAAGAGTATAGCATTAAACAAAGTGTACTATATCTAGAATGGGATTAGAAATAACCAAAGCAAACAAACTAACGGCTCGCACAATCCCATTGTTTAAGCTGTGTCTATGGACAATGTCACCAAGGCAGCCGTTTGACTGGATGACTTGCAGATACTGAGTTCTCCAAGGAGACTATTGCCCGCTGCTGCATTTAACTCTGCTGAGCTAAGACACCACTTAGTTACGTCTGCTCTCTGGGGTTCAAAGTACTCCTAGAGAAAACACACACTACTCCTTCACACAACTCTCCATATATAAGTTTTGTAGAAAAGAATAAATATATATACACAGAGAAGAACATACTCCATGAGAGGACACTCCCACTAGAGGACATCTCTCTACAGTAGAACATACTCCATGAGAGGACACTCCCACTAGAGGACACCTCTCTACAGTAGAACATACTCCATGAGAGGACACTCCCGCTAGAGGACATCTCTCTACAGTAGAACATACTCCATGAGAGGACACTCCCGCTAGAGGACACCTCTCTACAGTATAACATACTCCATGAGAGGACACTCCCACTAGAGGACACCTCTCTACAGTAGAACATACTCCATGAGAGGACACTCACACTAGAGGACATCTCTCTACAGTAGAACATACTCCATGAGAGGACACTCCCACTAGAGGACACCTCTCTACAGTAGAACATACTCCATGAGAGGACACTCCCATTAGAGGACACCTCTCTACAGTATAACATACTCCATGAGAGGACACTCCCACTAGAGGACATCTCTCTACAGTAGAACATACTCCATGAGAGGACACTCCCATTAGAGGACACCTCTCTACAGTATAACATACTCCATGAGAGGACACTCCCACTAGAGGACATCTCTCTACAGTAGAACATACTCCATGAGAGGACACTCACACTAGAGGACATCTCTCTACAGTAGAACATACTCCATGAGAGGACACTCCCATTAGAGGACACCTCTCTACAGTAGAACATACTCCATGAGAGGACACTCCCACTAGAGGACATCTCTCTACAGTAGAACATACTCCATGAGAGGACACTCCCACTAGAGGACATCTCTCTACAGTAGAACATACTCCATGAGAGGACACTCCCATTAGAGGACACCTCTCTACAGTATAACATACTCCATGAGAGGACACTCCCACTAGAGGACATCTCTCTACAGTAGAACATACTCCATGAGAGGACACTCCCACTAGAGGACATCTCTCTAGAGTAGAACATACTCCATGAGAGGACACTCCCACTAGAGGACACCTCTCTACAGTAGAACATACTCCATGAGAGGACACTCCCACTAGAGGACATCTCTCTACAGTAGAACATACTCCATGAGAGGACACTCCCACTAGAGGACACCTCTCTACAGTAGAACATACTCCATGAGAGGACACTCCCACTAGAGGACACCTCTCTACAGTAGAACATACTCCATGAGAGGACACTCACACTAGAGGACACCTCTCTACAGTAGAACATACTCCATGAGAGGACACTCCCACTAGAGGACATCTCTCTACAGTAGAACATACTCCATGAGAGGACACTCCCACTAGAGGACACCTCTCTACAGTAGAACATACTCCATGAGAGGACACTCCCACTAGAGGACACCTCTCTACAGTAGAACATACTCCATGAGAGGACACTCCCACTAGAGGACACCTCTCTACAGTAGAACATACTCCATGAGAGGACACTCACACTAGAGGACATCTCTCTACAGTAGAACATACTCCATGAGAGGACACTCCCACTAGAGGACATCTCTCTACAGTAGAACATACTCCATGAGAGGACACTCCCACTAGAGGACACCTCTCTACAGTAGAACATACTCCATGAGAGGACACTCACACTAGAGGACATCTCTCTACAGTAGAACATACTCCATGAGAGGACACTCCCACTAGAGGACACCTCTCTACAGTAGAACATACTCCATGAGAGGACACTCACACTAGAGGACATCTCTCTACAGTAGAACATACTCCATGAGAGGACACTCCCACTAGAGGACATCTCTCTAGAGTAGAACATACTCCATGAGAGGACACTCCCCCTAGAGGACATCTCTCTAGAGTAGAACATACTCCATGAGAGGACACTCCCGCTAGAGGACACCACTCTACAGTAGAACATACTCCATGAGAGGACACTCCCGCTAGAGGACACCTCTCTACAGTAGAACATACTCCATGAGAGGACACTCCCGCTAGAGGACACCTCTCTACAGTAGAACATACTCCATGAGAGGATACTCCCGCTAGAGGACATCTCTCTACAAAGGACAGTTTTCATTTACACAAAATTACCAATTTTTTACTATTTAGCAACTCTCCAGTAAGAGGACACCTCTCTCTAGAGGACAGTTTGCCCCTGCAATTAGGTGTCCTTTACAGGCTACTGTATATGACTTCATCAATTTCTTAAAACTACAAGGTTACCAAATCCAAATAAATGAATAGTGTGTGATGTTTCAGTAACAGAGTTGTTACCATCATCAGACAAAAGACTAAATGAGAAATCACAACATGTTCTCTCCTTCTTCTTTCCTATCTCCACTCAATCATATTAGGGTATCAATCTTGTAGAGCTTGAGACTTTTGATGGTGTCTGTCGGGGATGAGTAGAGCTCATCAATGGATGAGTCAATACAGTCAATTTTCACATGTTCTTAGATAGTACAGTTTTTCCAAGTGTGTAGCTTATCACAGATTACTTAAATTAAAAATACACTTATCCCCCGATTTACACGGTACTTGTTTTACACGTTTTCGCTTTTACACAGTTTCCAAATAAGTTTTATTTTTGTTTTTATCACACTATACTAAATGCTACTGTGATTGAACACATGCGCTGTGTACACATCTCACGAGGAATCCCGAGCTTATGTGCTGACTACATATTTTAACCTGTCAATGCATTTTATTTCTGTGTACACCTATCCCCCGATTTACACGTTTTTCTCAGGAATGTATCTACCGTGTAAATCGGGGGATAGGTGTATATGAATAAAAAAAACCCTGGTCTCAAGAGTAGATACTTGAAATTTTTTTAAAAACCAGATTTTATAAGTTGCTCAACACCAAGATATTAACAAAAAATACAGGATAACCTCTTTCAAATTCAACACACTTATTATATGAAATAAATTATAGTGCAAGAGTGAAATTTTACTGAGATCAGATGGATAAATTTAAAAAAAGCATCTCCTGATCGTAGAACTAAAAGTTGCTGATGTCTTTTCTTGATTAATCAATAATGGGTATTTGGCCAATTCACACACACACACACACACAAAAGCCTTTATTAAGACACACAAGTCTTACAGAGGATTCTCCTTGGGGTTACAAAACGGAGAAACCTATGAAAGTGGGAAATAAAAAATGGAGAAAGATTATATTATTTGGCCAATTCTGGAATAATCAAAAATTAATGAATAGTTGACATTTATTCTGACAGATGCCGCAAGCCATCAGTAACTTTTAGTTGCACAATCAGAAGATGGCTCTTTTCTTAATTGACACTTATTATAATTGAATTAATTTTGCCAATCCCCTCACAACCAACTTTCATACAAGAGTTAACAAGTCTGAACAAAAAAAATCTAAATATGTTATTTACATGATATTTGGGGGGTCGTTGGAAGGATGGTCTAAACTGTTGGTTTTGGACCGCTACGACCCAGGTTGAATTATCAAAACATCACCTATAATTATATATATTTTGGTTTTGGTCTTGTTACCTTGTGTGATAATGTCTTTTGTTCTCTATATATGAATATAGTTCAAAATTCCTAATTATCCATTCAAGAAAGGAAAAATGTGTGTAACTTGGTCTGTAGCAGACATGGGGATTAAATAAATACTCAGAATTGGGTTGAATCAGCCATGAAAGGCCATCTAAAAAACACATGCACACTCCTAGTCTTTCCTGGAGGTTTGACTCTCATTGGAGGTTTTTGTTCAATTCAAGACACTCCGCCAATGCTGGTACCAAGTTGGGATGAAAAAGAAGAAAGGAGGGGTAGCAGTAACAAGCTCGCTAAACAACCTGAGTTCAGCTGGCCCAGCTAATAGTAACACCTGTAAAAGCTCCAGGGTGAACAGTATCTGTACTTCAATTTAGGAGCGGCTGAATATGGCATCTGTTCTTTATGTCAGAGGCATTCACCATTTCATATTGTCAGCCTGCTACTGTAGAGCTTTCTAATCCTAACAACTAAGGCAGATACATTTAACTTCTTCCAATCAAGAGGCTCAATTTCCAGACTTAAGTCCTGGTCATCTACGGACAATGACTTTCCAGAATGGTTGCAAGGTTTTCCCATTATGTACTAAGTGCAATTCTCAACCTGCAACCCCAAAACACATTATTGACTGTATTGACTCTTCCATTGATGAGCTCTACTCTTTCTCGGCAGACACCATCAAAAGTCTCAAGCTTTACAAGCTTGATACCTTAATATGATTGAGTGGAGATAAGAAAGAAGAAGAAGAGGCTCAAGATATTTTATACAGAGTTGACATCTTTAAATGATTGAGAGGAGAGATAAGAAATATGTATAAACTCCAAAAAGGTTAAAATACAGAATAAAATAGAGGACAGAATTTCCCAATTAAATATAACAACTTTCTCATAGCTAAGAGAATCATAAGAGATGCTGGATGATTATAAATCTTACATAGAATGGTTTGCACTTTTTTTTTCTCCAATAAAATAGAAGAGTTCCACAGACTCTGTGACCGGACTGTAAATGTTTTGTGGGATTTCTGTAGAAGAAGGATCCAGTTTGTCAATTTTTCTTTAAGTGTACGGTTTTATATGTAAATAATATTTATTATATATTATAAAGAAGAAGTTATTTCTGGATTTCAGAAAAGGATTATTAGATGGATTTTACACACTCATGGACAAAACTTAAGGAAGTTTAAAGTCTTTAATATTGCTGGTTATCTAATTTTTTGAAGGAGACAGAGGCAATTTTTTTCGGGTTTGTAAAGGTCACTGTGTATCTCAAATATCTCTCTCAGAGTTATTGTCTGAATCCTGATATACATGGAAGAAGATAAAACTTCCTCAAGTTTTATCCATGAGTATATGATGAGTTTATGCTCCATTTTGTAAAACCAGGTATTGTCACATCACCTTTATATGTACTTTATCATTCTTGGAAATATATTCATGGCCAAAGATATCTGCTAACTACTTATTTCAAAGAAATTTTGAAGCATTTCTCTTTTTTTCATGAGGTACTCATTTCAGTAAACTATCTGCCATTGTATTATTCAGCACTAGGTCTTCTTGCAATTAAAAAAAAAAAAAAGTTGAATTTCTAAATCGACACACACACACCTAACCTAACCGATCTAAACCTATCTAAACCTAACCTAACCTAACCTAACCTGACCAAGTATATTGATATACTCAGCAGATCCTTGCCACCAGTTATATACAGAAATTAGTTTATCATCGCTTTTTTTGTATTTGATAAAAAACAATGACCTCTTCTTAAAAATTTTTTTTAAAAAAGGTATGTACGATAGTTAAAAGGGATAATTATCAGAACAGTTTAAAATCTCTCTTACGATTTGTGATAGGTAAGTAGGAATACAAATATATACTATCTGGAATTACATAGGGGCGTCTGCCTTTGTCATTAAGACTGGGAGCACTACTACTCAATGGCAGGCTGACTTAGCTCCATATTTCTACTTCACCCAGTCATGATGGTTATTGCTTGATACCCTGATATGCTTGAGTGGAGATAGGAAAGAAGACATAGGGGCAAAATTACAAGTCAAAATCGCAGATATATATAATCATAATGAAGTAAGTCTTAACATTTACAAATCTATCCCGGAATCTATCTTTTTTTTTTGCTTATCCCTAGTACATGTGGTACAGACCATGATAATCATGATGGGTAAAGGTAAGCAACGGCTTTTACTCTAAGTGCACCACATGTCTACACATGTGAAAAGCAGTTCGAATTTGCACTTACAAAATGTCAGAGCCCCATTTGGTTGCTTGCACTCGCTGGTGGGGTTGGACCTTTGCAAGAATCGGGGGCCATTATAGCATTTTTTTTTCTTTAATCAGAAAAAAGTGCTCAATGCGGGAATCGAACCCGGGTCGTAGTGGTCGAAAACCAATGGTTTAGACCATCCTTTCACCGACACCCCCTATGCAAACTATCTATGAAATTTCAAGATCAACAAAAATTTTTAAAACCTTTTTCTCATATTAATAATAAAAGAAAAAAATAGAAAAACAAAATCCTCATATTTTTAAGATTATAGACATTAGAAATTAAGATTTAAGATTAATATAACAAACACAATAGGATTTAATTCCAGAACTATTTATATTACTTGCCTATATAAAAGAAATCTGAATAAAATAAATCAATGAATAATGGAATCAAATTACAAATGTATTTGTTGTCAAATCTCAGCTTTCACATTGTCTGGAATGAATATATTTATACCTCAAGTTTATTGTTTAAATTGATACTTATAAACGTACTATTGTTTTATTATATTCATATACTACAATTTTTTTACTAAGATTTCATGTTAAAAATATCGTTTGCTTTTGATTTTATGAGGAAAACATTTCAAAACAAAGATAATGTATTGCACACAGAGATTAGAAATACTTTTTATAATTATCTCTCTTCCATATTAAAATTATTAGGGTATTAACTGCTATTTTTATTTAAATTCAAACGATTTTATTAAAGAGCCATCAAAATACCCTACAAAAACTATCAAAAGAAACGTTCAAAACTTACGTTTAGCCGCATGTATTTTCAAATGTATTGTTTCTTTTTGTTGTTGTTGTTTAAATATAAACGTGTATATATTAATGGCTTATATAGGTAAAAGCTTATATGAATTTTTAAATTGATTTTGGTATATTTTGTAACCCATTTTAGATAGCGATGTATTCATTCTCTCTCTATCATACATTGTGTGTAATCTAAACAAATTGTTGTGGTATATCAAAAGGAGCAATTTAAAAAGAGTTGGTTTTAAAGTACTTACGAAGTTTCCATGCACGTTTTGAAGATGATGCCATTTGAAAATATTTTGATTCTTTCAGTCACACACAAATATAAATAAAAATATAAATAACTGATGAAATAATTTCATAATTTATAACCACTTTTTTCACAGATTAACGATATCCAACAATTTGGCATTTCGGTTGCCAAACTAAATAAACCGTGACATATTTTCTATTTTAAAATACTAGAGGCCTAGACTTTAGAACCCAACTGATTGACAATCCACACTGGCAACAAACTACTACCGCGCCACGGTGTGTACAAAAATGTTCACAAGTTTTTTACTTTTTATTTTTTAATTTTCAAAATGTACGAGTTTATTTTCATTTCAAGAATATCGAATATTTAAAAATTCTATTTTACACCATATATATTTATAGAATGATTATTATATGACGATTAGAAAATATATTTTAGAAAATAAAATGTAGGTGTAAAAATATGTGTTTTAGCAAATTTATTATTATTTTCATAATAAGTTTAATATTATAATATAAAATACTAATATATATTAGTTATGAAATTAATGAAATTCAACAACTTTTTATATTCTATATTTATATATTTATTCTATTTGTCCTCATTAAAAGTTGAATTGGATTCTAAATATTCAAATTAATACTAATAATTAATCAATACCTTTGTTAAAACCTTTAGTCTTATATACAGCGTCTTTTGAGGGATACAGAAAATGAGTAGAAAAATAAGATGCATTAAAAATTAAACAGATTCCTTGATTCCTTCTTAATTGAGGTATTATGTGGGAAATAGGGGGGGGGGGGGGGGAAATAGGCGCTCGTAGTACAAGGCAAAATTTCTTGCTTTAAATAATTGAAACGCAGACAATTATTATTTGGCGTTTGAAACATCTCACGCGCGCTCGAATATTTGTAACTTTATTCAATTATTAATCGTGATAAAAAAATATCAACTGACCCACTGAAATGTTTTTAAAAATAAATTTTATTGGGATATATTTAGGGGACTTGTACTTTTTTTATGTAGACTTCTTGCAAAACCTCGCTATATCTGTCACCAGCAAGCCTCGCGTTTTCAAATATTTCCCTCTTAACCTCCAAGGAAATAATATCCTTTTTCGAAACCACTTCCTTTTAACATTTTGCAGTAGTTATTAGATTTTCATCAAGATTCAAATTGTCAACAATTAACACAATCTAAAAATAAATGAGAGATTAAAAGCCTTTTCCTTTATTATTGATAAATAATTTTATCCCCCCCCCCCCCCCCACGCGTTAAAGAAAAGTTCTAAAACTTATGAAATATGCTGTGTATTAAAAATAAAATTTTATCTTATAGTAATTTTATTAGTTATTGATCTCAATCTCTCACAAAATATCTCTTGGATGTTTAGTATTATTTAAATAAAATTTATTATTTATATTATTCTGTATCTCTCTCTCTCTTCTTATATTTAAAAAATGAAATTCTAGATCAATCACAGGTGTGTGTTTCAGATTTTAACTGTAGTGGAGTTTTAGAGAAATTATGTAGATTGGCTTAATCTGCTCGTGAAGCATTTTTCATTGCCAATTTTACTTTAGCTACTTTGCATATCTTTATAAAGGCTCATTCCAAACACCATTACAATGGTTTTAAATAGGTTTCAGATTTTGAGGACAAAGCTGCAGAAAAAATGATTGAAAACAAATTAGAAAAGTAAAGTTTATCTAATACCTGCTGAAAATGACATTAATGAAGAAACTATCCATAAGGGCATAATTAAAAACATAAGGAAACATTCCCTGGCCTATTCCACAGTAAAAATATATTGGTAGAAGAATTCAAAAGAGAGAACACCTTTGTCCAAGATTTTTATTGTAGTCTATTATTGCCAGTACAGAAAAAAAGCATCACAGAAATTCAGGATATCATAATGGTAGACATAAGTATGATAGTCCTTTATATTTCAAAAAATGGGCATATCCCATGAAGGCTTTGAAAACACCCTTATTGATTTTCTAGATATGCGCAAAATGTCAAGCTGATGTGCCTGGAAAATAAACACGCCAGAGACATTATGTCTGCTTCAAACTTGTCCCATCTAGAGTAAGATCCTTTACATTTTTCAAAGTTTTGTGGTTATAAATAAAAACATGTATCCACCAATTTCAGACACAGAAAAACAAGCAAATCAGTAAAAGCTCAACACTTATCCAAACAGAAAGTTCAAAGCAGCCCCATTAGTTAACAAGGTGATGATCTATGTTTATTAGGATTGGGATGGAGGTAAATTATCAGGTCTAAATAACTCCAAAATTTCAAAACAGTGAAGGGTTCCAATTATTCTGCCACAGAAAAACATATTTGAATGAAGAAGTATGTCCTTCTCTATCAAGACAATGCTTTGGAACTTAAGTACTTACACAATTGTACATAATTGTAACTTCTGTCATCAAGTCCTGTGGCTTTAAATTGTTTTCACACTTTTTGTATGCTCGCGCTATTTAAATCCTTCAGAATTTCCTATTTTTACTTCTTAGGCAATAGCCACACCTTGCTCTCGGTAATTTTCCTCTAGAAGATGGCGTCATGGGTGCAATAAAATGATATTTTCACAAGAAGGTGTAGTAGATGTTTAAAAAGATTAACTTCAACCTCTTAAATCCAAATAAATTATTTTTAGATAAAACTGACAAATAATAAATCTTTCAGCCCCCACACATCTTCACAAACAGAAACTTTTTAATATTTACAAGTCACAGAGTTATTAACAACACATATTATTTTCCCTATATATATAAAAGTCAGTGTATGTATGTATGTATGTGTATTTGTTCCTATGTCGGCTATACACGTCCACAATACGTAACTAATCTGACTGAAATTTTAACAGTATATAGAGTAGAATCTGGAAAAACTTATAGTGAAAATTTCAGGTCTCTATCCCGAATATTCTTCGAGTTATTTACAAATTGCGTTGCAAATTTGCCCTTTCGCTCGCAAGCAGCGCCTCTAGCGGAGAAGATGGGAGATAATATCAGTTGACCTAGTAAAACGTGTTTTAACAAGACGTAGAGAAAAATCTGGAAGAGATATTTATTGGATTTTTAGCCAAGAAAAAATTAAATTGACAGGTTCTGGGCATAAATAGTTGTTTTTTAGTTTAAAAATGATGATGACAATATTTCTGTATCATATTTGATTATCAGATACAAAATCATATCCGGAAAAATTCCAAAAAGCAGAGACCACGGGTGAAGCCAGTTCATTTTTAGTATGCAGGAACAAAATTCTAACAGAAAAACATTCATTCGAGCAGAAGACACAAAGCCAGATCATCTCTTTATAAAAATATCGCTTATCAGACACAAAGTTTGGAGCGGGACGTTTCACAAGAGTGACATCCACGGCGCCAATTTATAATTGTTACGAATAGTATTTGAATAAAAATATTTAATCGGGTTGGTCAGGTTGGTCATTCGGCTAGTTCATATTAAAATAATATTTTCTGTGATATAAAATAGTACAAAATGAAATTGTATTGGAATCAAGTTGATAAATTAAGAGAAAGGCTTCTTCTGATGTATTTAGCTGTATGATCTCAGAAAATGCCTTTATATTAATTATATTAAATACTATTATATTTAGTATATGTTATTATTCATATATTTTCCATACACATATGAACTAATATACACTGCGTGACATTGAAAATGGAACACCAAGAAATAGTGGCCAGAAAATTATGCAAATTTCAGGGTAGACGCGCCTAACCGAGTTATGCAAATGATGTAAAATGCGCAGCTCTCGTGCGCACATGGAGTAAGATATAAGGGAAGGAACTTGCAGAAAGGACAGTATTCGTGTCGTTATTTCTTCAAGGAAAATCATTGTAGAAATTTTGTTCTTGTGTCAAAAGACACGTGTAATAACAGAGAATGCCAGGTCATCGTAAACTGAGGCAGTTCAAGCAGACAGACGCTTTTACGAGGGGCATGGTGATCAGACTGAAAAGGGCAGGTTGGTCCATACTTCAAATCGCAGCTGATACTCATCTTGGTGCGTCCACGGTGCACCGACTGTGGAGAAGATGGTTGGAACAAGGAAATGTGGCAATTTATAGGAATGTCGGTGCAACCAGAGTGACGTCAGCACGTGTGGATCGGCGTATCCTTCGACAAGCAGTGGCGACCCCACAAGCCACTTGTACCGCCATCCTGCAACATGTGCAAGACACCCTAGATCATTCTATATCGACCAGAGCCATTTCCCGTCGATTGGTTGCTAATGGCTTGCACTCATGCCGTCCGCTAAGAAGACTGCCATTGACCCCACCGAATAGGCGCCAACGTTTGGAATGGTGCCGGGCTAGATCGCCGTGGATGACGGAATGGCACAGGGTCGTGTTCTCAGATGAGTCGCGTTTCTGCTTGTCCAGTGATAGTCGCCGTGTACGCGTGTGGCGTCGACGTGGAGAAAGGTCCAATCCGGCAGCAATTGTGGAACGCCCCACCGTGCGACAACGTGGAATCATGGTTTGGGGCGCAATCGCGTATGATTCCAGGTCACCTTTACTTCGTATTCAGGGCACTATAACGGCCCAACGATACGTTGATGATGTGCTGCGACCGGTGACACTCCCCTACCTTTAGGGGGTACCCAATGCCCTTTATCAGCTGGATAACGCCCGACCGCACACTGCTCGCATTAGCCAACAAGCTCTGCAAGATGTACAGATGCTTCCCTGGCCACCGTACTCACCTGATCTCTCACCAATCGAGCACGTCTGGGACATCATTGGACGCCGTTTGCATGCCTTGCCACAGCCGCGTTCAGAAGACGAACTGTGGCAAATGGTTGAGAGGGAATGGAGAGCCATCCCTCAGGACGCCATCCGTACTCTGATTGACTCTCTACCTAGACGTGTTGCTGCGTGCATCGCCGTCCGCGGTGGTCCTACTTGCTACTAAGCCGACGCCGTTCTCGCTCTGTATTATGACTATCATTTTGAAATAAAGATCACTTATTGTTCGTCCCTGTCTCTCTCTGTCTGCCGAGTTTCATCACTTTCTGGCCACTATTTCTTGGTGTTCCATTTTCAATGTCACGCAGTGTATAATTTTTAAACAATTTAAAAAAACAAAAATTAAAATACAGCATACTACAAAGACAACATGGCCCTACATCATTGGTTGGACAGTGAATGATAGTGTTAAGACACCTCGTGACCACAGTAGGCCAAAATCACCCAGAACCCCAACTAACCTAACCATGTCCCACCTTTGCCCATTTAAGCCGCAAACCTCAGTGATTGTGATGTGTAGAGATGGAGCCTGAGGCCACCTTCATCCCTGAAAACAACGATCCAGAGTCCAAGATGGACTCACACATCCCTTCCCTGTGTTGGATGACCTGGCCCTACCAAGTTAGTCCAAGATGGACTCAGATAACCCTTCCCTGTATCAAGCTACTGACCTATGTTTCTTGACTTGACTCCACCAGTACCAAGCCAAACCCCAGCATGCCTAGGGGAAGCCACAAGTCCATGGTGGGTGTTAAAATCACCATCTTCAGGCAGAAGATCCTGGAATTGGATCGCTGGATCCAGTGGTAGGTGGGAATATATAGAATTTTGGCATGGTAGCCTTTTATTGTTTATATTTATATATATCTAAAGGGACAAAGGTCGCCTCTCCCCTCAAAATAGACATCATCTATTGACCGTCACCGCAAACTAGCGGTCTCGGGTCAGTGACAAAGCCACAACTCCAGCTTTGGCAAACCGAAAAGCGTCCACCTAGAGACCATGGTTTCGGGCTAATGGCCCTCGTCAGTCTAGGGCGGACTTTATTCCATGAGATCCACACGGGATCTAATGGAATCTTGACAATCTGTCAAAGAGGTGTTTAGCTGGCAAAGTGGCTGGGCCAAATCTATGGCTGAAATATAGATGGAAATTTTGCCGGGAGGATATTGATCTAAAGAGATAAAGGTCGCCTCTCCCGTCAAAACCTTTGTCTCTTTAGATCAATATCCTCCCGGCAAAATTTCCATCTATATTTTAGCCATAGATTTGGTCCAGACACTTTGCCAGCTAAACACCTCTTTGGCAGATTGTCAAGATTCCATTAGATCCCGTGTGGATCTCATGGAATTGTGGGGGCTGAAAGATTTCATTCCAGCCTACCGGGATGCCGCACCCCACCGCCATAAATCACCAGGACGACCGCTGCGCCAGGAGGGCACAGCGGAGGAATCCAGAGAGAGGACCAGATGTACATTCCGGGGTGTTGTCCTTTTTGTCTTCCCATATGAATGTAGTTATCAAGAAACTTCAATAAAACACTAACTTGAGAGACTTTCTGAGCCATCGCTGGACCAGTAAATCGACACACTACATTGGTGAGCCGGACGTGATTGAAAAGAAAAAGCATACGAAGATCTCAAGAGATAAAGAAATGCAAAAAGTGATTCAAGTTTGAAAAGAAGCATCATCCAGGATATCTGATATCATCTCAAGACTAAGATAAGTTTTTATATTATCTTCCTTATTATTTTATCTCAATATTTTTATTTTTAACTTTATCTCTAAGCTGTTGTGTCGAATTTAAATTTACGTAAAATGGAAACAGAAAATAAGCCTAGCGATACCTCAGAAATATGCAAAGTTAGTGTTAAAATACCGCCTTTCTGGGTTGAAAAACCTGAAATATGGTTCTTCCAGGTAGAAGCACAGTTCAAAATAGGTGGAATTATTCAGGAAGACACTAAATTTAATTATTTGATCTCCCAATTAGAACCTAAATATATAGAAAACATTTGGGACATAATTAATAGCAAAAGCGACAACAAGTACTCTGAATGTAAATCACGACTACTTGAATTGTTCAGAGAAAGTGAAGGGTTGAGAATTAAAAAGTTAATTTCAGGTATTGAGCTCGGAGACATGAAGCCGAGCCAGTTACTACAAAAGCTCAGATCCCTCGCTACCCCAGATATCTCTGACAATTTAATAAAAACTTTATGGCTTGATAAACTGCCCACATCCATAAAGAACATACTTATTGTAAGCGAAGAGGACATTAGCAAATTGGCCATAATGGCCGATAAAATAAATGAAATAAACTCTTCCAAAGAAATATATGATACGGAAGTGCCTTCTTCATCAACAGATCGCTTGATCGCCAAATTGGAAGATCTTGAACGGCAGGTGTCCGAATTGAGACTGGATAGATCTAGATCTCGATCCAAAAATAGGACTCAGTCAAGACCGAGAAGTAATTCTCAAAGATCTTTCGATCCAAAAGGGAAATACTGCTATTACCATTTTAGATTTGGTCCTAATTGCTTGCAAAATAAATGCAGATCTCCGTGCAGTTGGAAAGAGTCGGAAAACTCCAACCGGCGGACAGAATAGCGACAAGCTCTTCTGCCGGCATTCAGGATTGTCGCAATCTCCGATTATTTGTGACGGACAAAAACACGGGATTGCGCTTTTTAGTGGACAGTGACGCTGATATATCTATAATACCTCCAAAGGATAAAAATAGGATGCCTAGCTCTGATTATAAATTATATGCAGCCAATGGTACAGAAATTGTTACCTATGGAACAAAGTTTAGAAATTTGGATATCGGACTTTGACGTCAATTCCAATGGCCTTTTGTAATCGCCAATACTAACAGAGCAATAATAGGAGCCGATTTTTTGAACAACTTTGGATTGATTATTGATATAAAAAATAAACGCCTAATTGATGGAATAACTAATCTTTCCATAAGAGGCGTCATTCAGTCAATCTCAGACATGGGAAATATTAGCACTCTAAATTCATCATCCAAGGTCAGCGCTATCCTAATCAAATATCCTAACCTATGTAGGCCACCATCAGATTTTGTAGAAGCAAAACATAGCGTTAAGCATTATATTCCTACAAGAGGTCAGCCAATTCACTCAAAAGCCCGTCGTCTAGATTCACAGAGATTAACTCTTGCTAAGGCAGAATTTCAATATATGTTGAATAATGGAATAATTAGACCCTCAAATTCTCCTTGGGCGAGTCCACTACATTTAGTTTCAAAAAAGGACGAGTCACTAAGACCTTGTGGTGATTATAGAAGACTCAATGCAGTTACACTTCCAGATCGTTATCCAATCCCTAGACTGGACGATTTCCACCACATCTTAAAAGGTACTCGTGTGTACTCAAAAATAGACCTATGCAAAGCATTCTATCAGATTCCAATTGCTGAAGAGGATAAACCAAAGACTGCCATCATTACTCCTTTTGGGCTATTCGAATTTAATGTTATGAGTTTCGGTCTTAGAAATGCTACTGCTACCTTTCAGAGATTCATGCATGAAGTCTTAAGAAACTTGGACTTTGCATTTGTCTACTTAGATGATATTCTGGTAGCCTCTAAAACGGAAGAAGAGCATTATAGCCACCTAGAAACCTTATTCAGCAGACTAAATTCCTATGGATTAAGAATCATTCTTTCTAAATCTAAATTCCTAGTACAGGAAATTGATTTTCTAGGATATCTAATTACCTCTCACGGTGTGAAACCACTCCCAACAAAGGTTAAAGCTATTCTAGAATATAAGAAACCAAAAACAGTTCATGAATTACGCATATTTTTGGGTATGCTAAACTTTTATCGTACCTTTTTGAACAATGCCGCAGAGACTCAGGCAATCCTTCATGAATACTTGAGGGGAGCCAAGAAAAAGGATAGAAGCGAAATAAAATGGTCTGAAGAAGCTGAAGTTCAGTTTGAAAAATGCAAACAAGCCCTAGCTAATACAGCACTGTTAGCCTACCCCGATACTGAACTGCCTATCTCACTCTGTACAGATGCTTCAGATCGGGCAGTTGGATCAGTTCTCCAACAGCTTGACAATAATAATTGGAAACCAATAGCATTTTTCTCTAAAAAATTAAATCCTGCTCAATGTAATTATAGTACATATGATAGAGAGCTTCTCGCAATATATTTGTCTATCAAATTCTTCAAGCACCTGCTTGAGGCACGTGAATTTACAATTTTAACTGATCACAAACCTTTAATAAACGCATTCAAACAAAAAAATGAGAAAGCTTCTCCTAGATAATTAAGACATCTTCAATACATCTCCCAATTCACTACTGACATCAAGTACATAAAAGGTACTGACAACATAGTCGCCGATGCTCTTTCCAGAGTTGATGCTATCACAGCTATCGACTATGAAGAGATCGACAAAGAACAAACTGGTGATTCAGAACTACAAAACCTGATTTCAAAGAATACTTCTCTAAAATTTAAGCAATGCCCACTACAATCAGGCAATTTGTTATGGTGTGACGTGTCTACTAATAATATTAGACCATTCATTCCAATTAAATTCCGAATGATGGTTTTTAGGAACTTCCACGAACTCTCACACCCAGGCATCAAAGCCACTGTATATGGCCCAATATGAATGAAGACATTAGAAAATGGGCTCGAGCTTGTGTCAACTGCCAAAAGTGCAAGGTGTTGATACACACAAAATCCGAAATAGGCAAATATCAAGAAGTGGATGAAAGATTTAGTGTTGTCCACATAGACCTAATTGGTGCTTTACCTCCATCGAATGGTAACATCTACTGTCTGACCTGCATCGACAGGTACACCAGCTGGATGGAAGTTGTTCCGCTACCAGATATGAAGTCTGAAACGGTAGCGAGAGCGTTCTACGAAAACTGGATTGTTAGATTTGGAGCACCGCATACAGTGATATCAGATCAAGGAAAGCAGTTTACTTCTCAGCTTCTCAAAGATTTAACAACGCTGTGTGGTATCAAACTTCGTCATTCCACGGCGTACCACCCTCAGTGTAACGGGAAGATTGAAAGGCTTCATAGAACCATTAAAACTGCCATTCGTGCCCACAATAGTATTAAGTGGACAGAAACGCTGCCAACAGTTCTCCTAGGCTTGCGTGCTGTGCTATCAACAAAGATAACAACCATTCTTTGTCTCAGATGGTATATGGCAAAACCATCAGACTGCCTGGCGAATTCTTTGATGATTCTAAACATCACCTGCATGCCGAAGAATTTGTTCAGCAGCTTCAAAAGCAAATGGAATTGCTCAAACCCTTAAATGAAAAACATCATTCGAAGACTAAAGTATTTGTTCATAAAGATCTGAAAACATGTTCACATGTATTTATCAGGACAGATCGAGTGAAGAAACCTCTGGAACCACCATATGAGGGACCCTTCTCAGTCCTTGAAAGAACAGACAAGTATTTCACACTCAAAGTGAAAGGAAAAAATGTTACCACATCGATTGACCGATTGCGACCTGCATACTTACTGGCAGATTCGGACAATATAACTGCAGAACACTCTACTGCAACAAGACCCATCGTGTCGGGAGCGCTGCCTTCTACATCGTCCCAACAGAATACTGACCCAGCAGATGTGGAGAAGTACACAGAATTCCAAGGAACAGGTTCAGCACCAGACCTGCCTAGGACAAGATCGGGGAGAATAATCAAGAAACCCGTGAGATTTACGGAGCAATAGACTATATTTCTCCTTATTTTATTTTCTTGCCTATATGATGATGTATATATATTGTAATTAACCACTTTGTGCACAAATCGTGACTTCGCCACTGGAAGGGGAGTACTGTGGGGGCTGAAAGATTTCATTCCAGCCTACCGGATGCCGCACCCCACCGCCATAAATCACCAGGACGACCGCTGCGCCAGGAGGGCACAGCGGAGGAATCCAGAGAGAGGACCAGATGACATTCCGGGGTGTTGTCCTTTTTGTCTTCCCATATGAATGTAGTTATCAAGAAACTTCAATAAAACACTAACTTGAGAGACTTTCTGAGCCATCGCTGGACCAGTAAATCGACACACTACAGAATAAAGTCCGCCCTAGACTGACGAGGGCCATTAGCCCGACCATGGTCTATAGGTGGACGCTTTTCAGTTTGCCAAAGCTGTTGTTGTGGCTTTGTCACCGACCCGAGACCGCTAGTTTGCGGTGACGGTCAGTAGATGATGTCTATTTTGAGGGGAGAGGCAATCTTTGTCTCTTTAGATCAATATCCTCGCGGCAAAATTTTATCTATATTTATATATAAATATATATTAAATTTTTTTAATTGATATATTAAACTCCTCCCTTTTAACCTTATATATATAGTTTTTTTAATCCTTTTTTCAAAATCTTATATATAAGTAATCTTATTTAAGTATTTTTTGTTTTTATATATTAAATATATTTCTGGTGCACATTGAAAGATTATTTTATTGGTCTAAAATAAATATGTTTAGCCTGAAAGGATTGGTTAATTTCTCCTACAACATTTATTGCTGGCCAGTACAGCTTTAGGTCTCTACATGTGACATAGATGAATAAATGTGTGGTCTGTTTTTCTGCAGCCACTGGCGCCCTAATATTTTGGACTTGTAGCGATCTGGAAATTAGTTTATAAAATTATAAAATCTCGATTTTAACAATAGTAAAAGAGGACTATGTTTAAAATAAAATATGAACGATTGAGCTTTATAACATCCTTAATTAGTTGGCTATAAAAATATTAGCGACCATTGTATTTTTAGTTCAATATCTATATATATAAAAATGAATGTTTGTATGTTTGTCTGTTAGTTTGTTGGTTTGTATGTCCAGTATACAAATTCGTAGTATTTCACTAATTCAAACCAAAATTTCCATACATAGGTTAAAAATACGGGAAGACGATAGGCTATTTTTAAAAAATATATAAATCAATTATTAAAACTATATATTTTCAAAATTTTACACAAATAAATTTACTGGCAATGCGTTTCTTTTTTTTTTAAATCTCTACAGACCTTACTGCAATGATATGATTTAATGAATGAGAGGGCTTGGCTCATTCATGGCGAAACCGCTGAGAGGGTTCACTACTGATGAGCCAAGCCCTCTCATTCATTAAATCATATCATTGCAGTAAGGTCTGTAGAGATGTAGAGTAAAAAAAAGAAACGCATTGCCAGTAAATTTATTTGTGTAAAATTTTAACGATAGAGGGCAATAAAATTTAATTTACTAATTATATATTTTTAGTCAGAAAATGATGATGACGATATTGCTGTATCATGTTTGATTATTAGATACATAATTATATCGGGAAAAATTCCAAAAAGCAGAGACCACGGGTGAGACCAGTTCATTATTTTGTACGCAGGAACAAAATTCTAACAGAAAAACATTCATTCGAGCAGAAAACAAAAGCCAGATCATCTTTCTATAAAAATATCGCTTCTCAGACACAAAGTTTGGAGCGGGACGTTGCACAAAAGTGACCTCCACGGTGCCAATTTATAATTGTAACGAATATTATTTGAATAAAAACATTTAATCGGGTAAAACCCGGGCGTTGCCCGGGTCATTCGGCTAGTTTTTAATAAACCTGAAAGCATTTGTTTCAATAACAATATAGCCATTATAAATTTATTATGAAATAATTCAGTATTATAATAATGAATTCAAAACATTTAAAAAATTTTAAATTATTGCACGAAAATATTGTATTGATTTTAATTCGTATTATTTTATTTATTGAATAAATTTTATAAATAAATTCATAGAACAAATGTGAAAATAATTTGTAATTAAATAAATTGGCTACGTTGGTAAAAAGAAAACATGCTTTAATGTTTTGATCCGTGTTTAATTTTTTTTTGGTCTAATTTTCTAATGATACTAAAATAGAAATTACATATTAAAAAATGAATAACAGAGGGAGACGCGCTAGCAATAAATCACAAAGGTATTTTTCAGCAAATGAAGAAAACACCAATGAAAAATATTCCGACCAAAATAACTATTCCAAAATCAAAGGTTTAAAGAGAAAAAATGATGAAAATGAATTTAACAATTCTTCACCATCAAAGAAATCGAAGATGGAAAGAGAAGATGATGAAAATAGACAACATAACCATATAGATGCTGAATATGCCAAGACATTAATAACTAGTATAAAAGCAGATAACACTGAAGAAAGGGGTAAGTTTGCCTATTTGTCAAGGTATAGTAAGCTGTGACAAGTTGAGAGACACTGAAATTGACACCTGAAAATATTTCGCTATTTGAAATTGAAAAATCAGGAGATGCTTTTATCTCTATCATTCTTATTTTAATTCTTAATACTATCATTTCCTCCACAGATTTATGGATTTTAATTACAGTCAAGCTTCTTTAATTCAAGACTCCAGGGGGTTAGAATTTTTAGTTGAATCATAGTTGGTTCTTCTTTCTTATATCCACTCACAACACAATCAGGGAATCAAGCCTGTAGAGCTTAAGAGAGAATATCAGCTGATGATGAGTAGATCCCCATCAAAGGAGATTTGACATCCATAATGAGATTGGGAGAAGTAGAATGCGTCTGCTTTTGTCATTAAGACTGGGAGCACAACTCAGTAGCACTTTGCTCCAAAAGAAATGGCCGTCTTTGACATGAGGAACAGAGGCCATGTACAGCCGCTTCTAACATGGAGTACAGACTCATCCTGTATTCCTAGATTAAGATCCCTTACAGTGTACTATCAGCCGGGGCAGCTGAGCTCAGGTTTTTTACCAAGCTTGTTACTGCTTCCCCTCCTCCTTTTTCATCCCAGTTTGGAACCAGCAAAAAGGCGGAGTTGTTATCTAGTTGACAAAGATTGTTATCAATTCAATACAACCATTACTGCTCTAGTGGACATTTTTATAGATGTTATCAGCACATTAAAGGGATTTTGAGGTCTGTATTGAATTAGAGCTGGTTAAATTGATGATGCTAATTTGAAAGGGAAAATCCTTGGAATTTGACAAATGGGTTGAATCAAAGAGGTTTGACAATAAATTTTGATTTCACTTCTTTGGTTATGGTGACTCAACATATGCATGATTATCAGAAATTTAAACACAAGGCAATAAGACCAAATCCAAATAAATATATAAATAGTATGTGACGTTTCGGTAACAGCGTTGTTACCATCATCAGACAAAAGTACTGAATCATTCAGTTCTTCAGTTCACTGAACCATTCAGTACTTTTGTCTGAAGATGGTAACAACACTGTTACCGAAACATCACACACTATTTATTTATTTGGATTTGGTCTTATTACCTTGTGTTTATAATCTACTAGCCGAATGACCCGGGCAACGTCCGTGTTTTACCCGATTGAATGTTTTGTTTCAAATACTATTTGTTACAATTATAAATTGGCGCCTTAAATGTATGCATATGTTAGTTAATAACTATAGCCTATGTGCTTTATCTGTCTATGTACTGTTGGCTTCCGTAGGCGTCTCTTACTGGGAAAAAGAAAGAGAGGATTCCATTTGGTTATTATCTAATATATGCATTTATTTAAGGATCGACCCACTCCAACACAATAGTTACAACAACCAAAGAGCGAGTGGGGGGGGGGGCAAAGTCAAAAAACAAAGTGTCTTGCGTAGTGGCGACGCCTTCGTAGCCACGTGATCGTAGCCAACCAATAGGAGAGCGCCATTCCAAAAAAAAAAGCAAACGGTGACAGAGATAAAGAATTGACGACGCATGACGCTCGTGACTGTATATAGAATAATCTAAATCGTGCCTTATCAGATATTTTAACTATTTTTGATGCATATGATTCTTTTAAATAAAATAATTTTCTACTTCCCTTACTGAAATGATAAAAAAAAATTGGAAGATCCTGACTCATCAGTGGTTAAACCTCACATTATTTTTATATCATTGCAGTATGGGCAGTAGGGAAAATTATTTTGAGAAGAATCATATGTACCAAACATAGTTAAAATTTCTGATGATAGATGGCGTCTTAATACATCATATTTACATATACAGTTACGAGCGTCATTCTTCATCAGTCACCTCTGTCACCGTTTGCATTTTTTTTTGGAATGGCGCCCTCCTATTGGTCAGCTACGATCACGCCACCTTTGCCCCTCCCCCCCCCCACTCGCTTTTTCGTTTTTGTAACTATTGTGTTGGAGCGGGTCGCTCCTTAAATAAATGCATATATTAGTTAATAACTAAATGGAATCCTCTCTTTCTTTTTCCCAGTAAGAGACGCCTACGGAAGCCAACAGTACATAGACAGATAAAGCACATAGGCTATAGTTATTAACTAACATATGCATTTATATAAGGCGCCAATTTATAATTGTAACAAATAGTATTTGAATCAAAACATTCAATCGGGTAAAACACGGGCGTTGCCCGGGTCATTCGGCTAGTCTATATATATAAAAATGAATGTATGTGTGTCTGTTTGTTTGTTTGTCCTTTATGCCTGACCAAACCACTCATTGGATCGCCATGAAACTTTGGGAAGTTATTTAGTATAGTACTGGGAAGGTTTCTAGCAAATAAAATTTTTGAAATAACTTTTCGCCTAGAAATAATCAAGATAAATATTCTAATTTATCTGTTATAATTCAACAATCTGCTCTAAATATTATCATGATGATACGATGATTTTGTAATGTAGAAAATTAGGAAAGACAAAATTCAGGATGACACGGCAATTTATTTGAGACAAGAATAATGATACAATTCAAAGGCAAGATACTATTCCTTTAACTTCCAATTACCGAGGGAACCAATTAATATTGATTTTATTCAACTTATCGAGTATTTTTCAAGGGACCGGGAAAAAATGTTCACTTTATCGAGAGATTCGTTAAACAAACCTTTACTCGGGTAAAACCCGGGCGAAGCCGGGTACATCCATACAAGAATAATGATACAATTCCAAGGCAAGATACTATTCCTTTAACTTCCAATTACCGAGGGAACCAATTAATATTGATTTTATTCAACTTATCGAGTATTTTTCAAGGGACCGGGAAAAAAATGTTCACTTTATCGAGAGATTCGTTAGACAAACTTTTACTCGGGTAAAACCCGGGCGAAGCCGGGTACGTCCGCTAGTTTACATATATAATTGGGATACCTTTAATAATATATAATGTAACTAAAGCTTTCAAATACATACAAAAACATGGCATGTGCAGAAAATATTTTTTCTAGTCCTCTAGAATGAACCAAATATCAATTACCTCTCTTCTTTTTTCTTATCTCCACTCAATCATACTAAGGTATAAAGCTTGTAGAGGTTGTTGATGGTGTCTGCTGGGGATGAGCAGAGCTCATCAATGGATGAATTAATACAATCAATGATGTGGTTTGAGGTTGTAGGTTACACTTAGTACATAGTGGGAAAACCTTGCAACCACTCTGGAAAGTCATTGTATAATATTAGCCTCCCTCTTTCTTATCTCCACTCAACAATCATATTAGGATATCAAGCCTGTGGAGACTTTTGATGGTGTCTGCTGGGGAAGAGTAGAGCTCATCAAAGGATGAGCCAATATAGTCAATGATGTAGTTTGGGGCTGCAGGTTGACACTCAGTACATAGTGGGAAAACCTTGCAACCATTCTGGAAAGTCATTGTATCAAATTAATCTTCTTCTTTCTTATCTCCACTCAGGAGACTTTTGATGATGTTTGCTGGGAAAGAGGTTCATCAATGGATGAGTCAATACAGTCTATGATGTAGTTTGGAGTTGCAGGTTGAAAGAGAATTGCACTTAGTACATAGTGAGAAAACCAACTACCTCTCAGAGCTAACCTTGTGTAATGCTGGACAGAGATGAAGCTGAAGGCCCTCAAGAAGTGGTTTGAAGACAAGTTTGCCCAGCTCATGATGGGCAGGGAGGGCAGCTACGTGGTGAAAGACTACATGGCCCTGTTGTCCGTGGAGGAAGTCATGGGTGAGATGGACAAGGCCTGGGATAACATGGCTGAAGTGGTCTCCGGTACCTACAGCAGCTTTGTTGTCAAAGCCTTCCTAGAACAGCTGCAGCAGCTCAAACTCTGCAAGGTGAGTTCTTTGCCATCTTTACTCATACTCTCCCCAATCTTTTTTTGACAATCCTTAGGAAAATTAATAAAGTAAGATGATCTGGTTTAAATAGACAAAAATGTGTTTCGAAATGGAGGCCATATAGGCAAAAATGAAAGATGGTTTTGGAGGGACAAGAACCTCTGACTATAACCAATAAATATATATGATTAAGATATTAAGTTGTCTTGTTTCTATCAGAAGTCTGGTACAGAGCAGAGGGAGCAAGCATCAAGTCTGTTCTTTCAAGGAAATAGCAGTCCTTGATTTCCAGACTTAAGTCTGGTCAACTATGGACAACAACCTTTTAGAATGGTTACGGGGGGTTGGTGGAAGGATGGTCTAAATCATTGGTTTTCGACTGCAATGACCCAGGTTCAATTCCCGGATTGGGCACTTTTTTCTGATAAAAAAAATAAATTAAATGCTCCGATGGATCCGATTCTTGCAAAAGTCCAACCCCACCAGCGAGTGCAAGTAACCAAACGGGGCTCTGGCACATTTGTAAGTGCAAAGTCGAACTGCTTTTCACATGTGTAGACATGTGGTGCACTTACAGTAAAAGCAGTCGCCTACTTCTACCCACCATGATTATCATGGCCTGTACCACGTGTACTAGGGATAAGCAAAAGAAAAAAAAAAAAGAATGGTTACAAAGATTTCTCACTATTTATCAAGTATAACTTTCAATCTGCAATCTCCTAACCATCATTTAATTACTGCATCAGTTCATCCATAGATGGGCTCTAATCATCGTCACGCTATCACTGTCTTTATATGATTGAGGATAGATAAGTAGATCTCGGAAATGTCTGCTTTAGAGTTGTTACGACTGGGAGCAGTCTTCAATACCTGCCCAACTTAGTTCCACTATAAAATGATCTAGGGATAATAATAATAATAATAATAAAAAGATTAGAAATACAAGGTAATAAGACCAAATTCAAATAAATGAATAGTGCAACATTTTTTAGTAACAGCATTGTTACCATCATCAGACAAAATGAGAAAAAAATATCACAGCATGTTCTTACCTGATACTCTACTTGATAGTAATACTATTTAAGAACATGCAAAGGCTTCTGTGTTAGGAATGTCCTCAAATTACAGGCAAAGTCAGACTTTCACCAAAGTGTGCCTGGATCATGGTGCCATGATCAACGAAAGCTGCACACCTACACCCCATTCCATGAGATCACTCATGGAATTCATATAATCTTCACACAAGGGGATAAGAAACAACAACATAAAATGATCGCCTTTGAAGAACACACCCCATGTACAACCCACTCCTAAACTTGGAGTACAGATGCTATGTTCCTGGATCAGGAGCCCTAACAGATAGTCAACCGAGCCAACTGAACCTAGGTTTTTTTTTTAAACAAGAGATTGATACTTCTTACATTCCTCTGGGCTTGGTACTGCCAAAGGTAGAATTTAGATATTAAGTGGAGTGTGGCAGCATTTAACTCTTTTCAAACAACACTTTTTTTTTTTTTTTAATCTTCAAGTGAAAGACAAAAATGTAGTTAGAGATAATTGAAACTATAAAACAACTGCATGTTCCATAAAATCGATCAGGAGAAATCTTTTTAATTTTTCATATTTTATTCCCAAATACTAAAAATAAGTTCTAAAACTAGTGAAATCTGATTTTATTGGTCAAAGAAAGATGGAAGAATGGCACCTCTTTAATTTAGATAATTTCTGATGCTGCACATGACTGGTACAGAGCAGGAGGGACAAGCACCGGTTCTGTCCTCCCAAGAGAACAACAGTCTTTGATTTCCAGACTTAAGTCTGGTCATCTAAGGACAATGACTTTCCAGAATGGTTGCAGGGTTTTCCCACTATATATTAAGTGCAATTCTCAACCTGCAACCCCAAAACACATTATTGACTGTATTGACTCATCCATTGATGAGCTCTACTCTTCCCCGGCAGACACCATAAAAAATCTCAAACGTTACAAGCTTGATACCTTAGTGTGATTGAGTGGAGATAAGAAAGAAGAAGAAGAAGATAATTTCTCAGAAGGATATCAAGATTTTAGAAAAAGAAGAGAGAATGTTAAAAAATATGTATATAAACAATATAGGAAATTGTATACCAAAGATATTTGAGATACACAGTAACCTTTATTGAAAACACAAAAGATAACCAGGTGTGAACAAAATTGCCTCTGTTTCTTTCAAAAAAAAAAAAAAAAAAATAGATGACAGACAACATCAAAATATGAAGCTTCCTTAAGTTTTCTCCATGAGTGTATATTTTAATCTGCCTGGGGTTACAAATATGACTTTTTTTCAAACAAGCGCGCGCGCGATTAAAAGTTAATGCCACATTTGTTTTTTTTTTTTTGCTTATCCCTAGTACACGTGGTGCAGGCCATGATAATCATGGTGGGTAGTTAGCAACTGCTTTTACTGTAAGCGCATCACATGTCTACACATGTGAAAAGCAGTTCGACTTTGCACTTACAAATGCCAGAGCCCCGTTTGGTTACTTGCACTCGCTGGTGGGCTTGGACTTTTGCAAGAATCGGGGGCCATTGGAGCATTTTTTTTTTTTAAACAGAAAAAAGTGCCCAATGCGGGAATCGAACCCGGGTCCTAGTGGTCGAAAACCAAACGGTTTACCCAGCCTTCCATCGACCCCCCACATTTGTTTTAATTACTAAAAGACATTATAGAAACTTTCTGAAGAGAAAAAAATAATCTTTCCTGTCAAAATTAGTTGTAAAAAAACCTAAGCGTCATCTATTGGCCATCTCTACAATCTAGCAGACTTGGGTCAGTAACAAAAACACAACACCCGCTTTGGCAAATTCAGAAAGCTCACCTGTAGACCATGGTTTTGGAATATGGTGTTCTTCAGGGTGAGCTTTGATTTCTTAAGAACCTCAAGGAATTCATGAAATATTTAGGGGGTCGGTGGAAGGCTGGTTAAACCGTTTGGTTTTCGACCACTACGACCCGGGTTCGATTCCCGCATTGGACACTTTTTTTCTGTTTAAAAAAAAAAAAAAATGCTCCAATGGGCCCCGATTCTTGCAAAAGTCCAACCCCACCAGCGAGTGCAAGTAACCAAATGGGGCTCTGGCACATTTGTAAGTGGCAAAGTCGAACTGCTTTTCACATGTGTAGACATGTGGTGCGCTTACAGTAAAAGCAGTCGCTAACTACCCACCATGATTATCTTCTTCTTCTTTCTTATCTTCACTTAATCATATCAAGGTATCAAGCTTGTAAAGCATGACAACCATCATGATTAAGTGAAGTAGAATGCGTCTGCCTTTGTCATTAAGACTGGGAGCACTACTCAGTGGCAGGCCGACTTAGCTCCAAAAGAAATGGCCGCCTCTGACATGAGGAACAGAGGCCATGTGCAGCTGCTCTTAACATGGAGTACAAACGCTGCTCATCCTATATCCCTGGATTAGGAGCCCTTACAGGGTACTATCAGCTGGGCCAGCTGAACCCAGGTTTTTTAGTGAGCTTGTTACTGCTCCCCCTCCTCCTTTTTCATCCGGGCTTGGGACCGGCAAAGGCGGATTGTCATGTCTTTGAGATAAGAAAGAAGATGAAATATTTAGACTTTGCTTAAAGAGGAATTTTAATATGATGCATTAGGCACCATCTGTTATAAGAAATTAAAACTATTATAGACATGTATGATTCTTTTTAAGGTAAAATAATTTTCTACTGCCTTTACTGTGAGATGATAAAGTAAGAAGTGTTTGAGTTGGCAAAGTGACTAAACCAATTCTATGGGCTATTAATAGGTGGAGTTTTTCCTGGAAGAAATAGTTGCATATTGGTGTGTAAAAAAACTCAAAGAATAATCTTGTAACCAGAAATGACACAGCACAAAATTTGGATTATTCTATATACAGTTATGAGCGTCATTCTTAATCAGTCATCTCTGTCACCGTTTGCTTTTTTTTTGGAATGGCGCCCTCCTATTGGTTGGCTACGGTCACGCCACCTTTGCCCCCCCCCCCCCCCCACTCGTCATTTCGTTTTTGTAACTATTGTGTTGGAGCGGGTCGCTCCCTAAATAAATGCATATATTAGATAATAACCAAATGGAATCCTCTCTTTCTTTTTCCCAGTAAGAGACGCCTATGGAAGCCAACAGTACATAGACAGATAAAGCACATAGGCTATAGTTATTAACTAACATATGCAATTATTTAAGGCGCCAATTTATAATTGTAACAAATAGTATTTGAATCAAAATATTCAATCGGGTAAAACACGGGTGTTGCCCGGGTCATTTGGCTAGTAGATTATAAACACAAGGTTCTTCTTTCTTATCTCCACTCAATCATATTAAGGTATCAAGCTTGTAAAGCTTGAGATTTTTGATGGTGTCTGCCGGGGAAGAGTAGAGCTCATCAATGGATGAGTCAATACAGTCAATAATATGTCTTGGGGTTGCAGGCTGAGAATTGCACTTAGTACATAGTGGGAAACCCTGCAACCATTCTGGAAAGTCATTGTCCATAGATGACCAGATAAATGACAAAGCACAAAATTTGGATTATAGATTATAAACACAAGGTAATAAGACCAAATCCAAATGAATAAATAGTGTGTGACGTTTCAGGTTTCAGCGTTGTTACGATCATCATACAAAAGTACTTTTGTCTGAAGATGGTAACAATGCTGTTACCAGAACGTCGCACACTATTAATTTATATGGGTTTTGGTTTTATTACCTTGTGAATAAATAGTGTGTGATGTTTCTGTAACAGCCTTGTTACGATCATCAGACAAAAGTACTTTTGTCTGATGATAGCAACAACAATGTTACCGAAACGTCACATACTATTTATAAATTTTGATTTTGGTCTTATTACTACAGTGGACCCTCGGTTTACGAGCACCTTGGAGTACGAGCTTTTCGCAGTACGAGCAAAATTTCGCATTACGAGCAACTCGTGATGGTTGCCCGTAATCGTGATGGATGAAAATTCACTGGGATCCCTCCCTTCAGATCAGATTCGGGAAATATGTAAAATGTGGGAAACTGTGCAATTGTTCGTAGCAAGAAGAATTGCCCGAGTTTCAATTATCTACTTATATATTTGCCTTATTCTGTCTGTTTGTTTGTCTGTCTGAAGCTCACGGATGGGATTTTTCATAACCATCGGTGGTTCAGTGGTAGAATGCTCGCCTGCCACGCGGGCGGCCCGGGTTCGATTCCCGGCCGATGCATTTTTTTTTTTTTTTTTTTACAATTTTTAAAACTCATTTATATATTATACAAGAATGGCATCCACGGCGCCAATTTATAATTGTAACGAATAGTATTTGAATAAAAGCATTTAATCGGGTAAAACCCGGGCGTTGCCCGGGTCATTCGTATATAATAATTGTATAAACGAATGCAAGACAAAATCACCGCGAATGTTTCTTTTTTTTTAAGGCAATTTCTTTTTAAGGCAATTATCGTTATTTATCGTTAATTTTTGTTTTGATTTTATTGAGAAAAAAAAAAACGATATGGTGCCTTCAAAAAATGATCTTTATTACTATGCAGTTTTCTATTTAGTTAATATACCTAAGTTCATGTTGCAAATGTAATTATCTCTATCGATTTAGTAGGTGAAATGCAAAAAAAAATCGACATGATGAAATCTTTATGAAAATTCACATTTTAATTTTTATATTTTCAAGACACACACAGTTTGGGGCGGGACGTTTCACAAGAGAGACATCCACGGCGCCAATTTATAATTGTAACGAATAGTATTTTAATTAAAACATTTTAAAAACACACAGTTTGGAACGGGGCGTTTCACAAGAGTGACATCCATGGCGCCAATTTATAATTGTAACGAATAGTATTTGAATTAAAACGTTTTTAAAATATATACGCACTCGGGTAAAACCCGGGCGTTGCCCGGGCCATTCGTCTAGTTAAAAATAAGAAATTAGTTTCGCACTACGAGCGTTTTGGAGTACAAGCATGGCTCTGGAACGGATTATGCTCGCAAACCGAGGGTCCACTGTAATGTGTTCTGGTATCGGGAAATATGAAGAGATTTGCTCAGAACCCAGGGTGGTGTTCCATGATGGTTGGCATCTATATAGGAGATGGCACTTTCCTGTGTGATGATAATTAAAAAAAAAATTTTTTTTGGCTTATCCCTGGTACGTGGTACAGGCCATGATAATCATTGTGGGTAGAAGAAGGCGACTGCTTTTACTGTAAACGCACATGTCTACACATTTGAAAAGCAGTTCAACTTTGCACTTACAAATGTGCCAGAACCCTGTCTGGTTACTTGCATTCGCTGGTGGGGTTGGACTTTTGCAAGAATCGGGGGCCATTGGAGCATTTTTTTTTTTTTTCAAATCAGAAAAAAAGTGCCCAATCGAACCCTGGTTGTAGCGATCGAAAACCAATAGTTTAGACCATCTTTCCTCCGACCCCGTTATATTTTAAAACTAAACAAGTCTGGTGTGTGTGTGAAGGAAGCCAAAGAGCTGCTACCGCAGGTCTACGCCTGGATGCAGAGGTTCTCAGAGTTCTGCACAGAGCACCTCAAGGAATTCTGCACGGACTCCGTAGCCATCTTCATCCTGGATGGCTTTCTCAGGACTCTGGGAGGACTTCAGAAAGATTCCAACAAGAAGAATAAAGGTAAATGATACTTCCTCCTAACTTTTTATAACAACTGGCTAAATAGTAACTGGTTGAGATTAAAAAAAAACTTGAAGTAATTTAATCTGCAACAATAAACTTTTGAACTGTAAATGTAGCATCTTCCAAAAGCTTCTCATTACCCTAGAACCTCCATGAGAGGACACTTGCGCTAGAGGAACGCCTCTCTATAAAGGGCAGTTTTCAATTGCAAAATTACCATTTTTACTATTTAGTAACTTTCCGGTATGAGGACACCTCTCCCTAAAGGACATTTTGGCTTTGCAATTAGATGTTGTCCTTTACAGGGAGGTAGTTCTACTATATATAAAATTTTTTCAAAAGTTTAAAATAAATAGTGTTGGCTATATTTCTGACTTAGGCTGAAAATCAACTTTCAGTTATTATTTTTTTGATAGATGGCATTAGGCCATCAGCAACACATTCAGGAGATGCTCTCTCATTGTCAATTTGTTCAATAAAGTATTTTATCACAAAGCAATAACCTGCCATCTATACATATAAAATGAATGAATTTAAAAGCACGAATGTTTCTTTTATACATAATACAAACTTCAAAGTCTTTTATGGAAGCTTTTACTCCATTTAATGCCATAGAGATGGCAGTCAGTGGCCTTTTTCACAACAGTCACTTGCACAATCATAAAATAAACATTTTGATATTTTTATCATCATGATATTCAAACTTCTTGAATTTTTCACCCATGGTATGTTACTCTGCCCAACATAGCTTTTATTTCTTCTTAGCATTGATATTCCTCCTATCATAAAAATGCCATGTACAGAATCCCAGGAGATCAAGTGGCATCCCGTCCCAAAGAAGTTTATCAAACTCTTCAAGAAGATTTCTTCTACCATTCTGGAACAAGTTACGCTGGAAGGTAAGTTTGTTGCTCTCATTTCTTTATAAACATTTATTTTTGTTGGGAAGTCAATAAAATCGGCAATATATATATATTTTTTGTGTATCTATGTCCTTCTCATGGCTAAAATTACTCATTTTTACACCAATGAGCCACTCTTTGGTAAGAGGACAGCTCTACAACTAGGTGTTGTCAGAGAGGTAGTTCTACTGTGTCAAACTAAGAAGTGAATATAATGGATGATCTAAACTGTTGGTTTTCAACCGCTATGACCCGGGTTCGATTCACGCATTGGGCACTTTTTTCTGATTAAAAAAAAAAAGCTCCAATGACCCCCGATTCTTGCAAAAGTCCAACCCCACCAGCGAGTGCAAGTAACCAAACAGGGCTCTGGCACATTTGTAAATGCAAAAGTCAAACTTCTTTTCACATGAGTAGATATGAGCAGTCACCTACTTCTACCCACCATGATTATCATGGCCTGTACCATGTGTATTAGGAATAAAAAAAAAAACATGGGGAATGACCCTCATCAATACAGCAGCACCATAGCAACCACCAGACTATGGGTTGAATACCATGGAGGTGGCACACCCCCCACCAGTCGAACTGCTTTTCGCATGTGTAGACATGTGATGCACTTACAGTAAAAGCAGTCTCCTACTTCTACCCATCATGATTATCATGGCCTGTACCACGTGTACTAGGTATAAGCAAAAAAATAAAGTTGATATAACACAAACACAAGGTAAATAAGACCAAATCCAAATAAATAAATAGTGTGTGTAACAATGCTGTTACCGAAACGTCACACACTATTTACTTATTTACCTTGTGTTTATAATCCAAATTGTGCTTTAATGGGATATAAGACAGAAGTGTCTGGGTGTCCAGAATGTCTAGAGGAGTCCTCCAAGGCTGTCACAGCCCTCCTCACCATCCTGGAGGTGCTACACCATTACCATCCCCAGGACTGCACAGAGACCTTGGTGTCCTTGTTCCAGGTCTTCCACAACCTGTAAGTTTGATTGCCTGCAGTCTCTCCCTCAGATGGTGTGGATACTCCCCTTAGAGGACATCTCTCTCTTCTAAAAGGACATTTTTTCATCATTTAAAAAAAATTACACTTTTTTACTACAGTAGAACCTTCATGAAAGGATACTCGCACTAGAGGACACCTCTCTACAAAAGACATTTTTCATTTGCAAAATTACCATTTTTTTACAATTTAATAACTCTCCAGTAAGAGGACTTACTAATAATAACTCTCCGTTAAAAAATACATCTTTCCCTAAAGGACACTTTGGCTCTGCAATTAGGTGTTGTCCTTTACAGGGCGGTAGTTCTACTGTATATAGCAACTCTCCAGTAAGAGGACACCTCACTCTAACGGACACCTTGGCTCTGCAACTAGGTGTAGTCTTTCTACTGTATCTTCCTAGTTAACCTATTCATCATAAGAAATCTATTTTAAAAATCATATTTACCAGTTGGAAGTTTTGCTTAAAAATTCTATATACAGTTACGAGCGTCATGCATTCTTAATTCTTCATCTCTGTCACCGTTTGCTTTTTTTTTGGAATGGCGCTCTCCTATTGGTTGGCTACGATCACGCCACCTTTGCCCCCCCCCCCCACTCGCTTTTTGGTTTTTGTAACTATTGTGTTGGAGCGGGTCGCTCCTTAAATAAATGCATATATCAGTTAATAACTAAATGGAATCCTCTCTTTCTTTTTCCCAGTAAGAGACGCCTACGGAAGCCAACAGTACATGGACAGATAAAGCACAGAGGCTATAGTTATTAACTAATATATGCATTTATTTAAGGCGCCAATTTATAATTGTAACAAATAGTATTCGAATCAAAACATTCAATCGGGTAAAACACGGGCGTTGCCCGGGTCATTCGGCTAGTATAGCTATATCAGTCACTCTTCTTTTATTTTCTTCCTGACCATGAGAAGAGTGGATGAAGTAGCTGTATTTTCAAAATCATTAGACACAAGGTAATAAGACCAAATCCAAATAAATAAATAGTATGTGACGTTTCGGTAACAGCTTTAATATATAATCCAAATTGTGCCTTATCAAAATATACTCTATACTAAAAATTTCCCAAAAAACAAACTTAAAGCATGTGATGTAAAAAAGGATGATCACATGATAAAGCCAGATTGCTTACCCCGCCATCAATAGAAGAGAGAAGTGCCTGATCTTTACATATATTTAGTTCAGAAAGGGTACTTTGATTCTCACAAATTTGTAGACATTTCATTAAATGGGGGAGAAGAACTTCTGATTAAATCTATCCAGTAAGTTGTCCCATTTATAATTAGAGTAAAGTAAAGGAGCTCTTGGCCTACCTGAAGCAAGAGAATCCACCACCCAACTAGACGAAAGAGACCTCCGTACCATCAAGACCCAATGCCTGCAGGAATGGAAATCTGATGCTGCACATGACTGGTACAGAGCAGGAGGGACAAGCACCGGTTCTGTCCTCCCAAGAGAACAACAGTCTTTGATTTCCAGACTTAAGTCTGGTCATCTACGGACAATGACTTTCCAGAATGGTTGCAGGGTTTTCCCACTATGTACTAAGTGCAATTCTCAGCCTGCAACCCCAAGACATATTATTGACTGTATTGACTCATTCATTGATGAGCTCTACTCTTCCCCGGCAGACACCATAAAAAATCTCAAGCTTTACAAGCTTGATACCTTAGTGGGATTGAGTGGAGATAAGAAAGAAGAAGAAGAAGATAATTAGAGTTTAGTGGGGTTGGTGAAGGAGTGGTATAAAGCTGATTTTCGTTCAACGTTTAACATTTACTCTGATAGATGGCGCTGGATCATCCAAAATGCTTATTTTAGCGGTAACAGCATGTCTATTTATTTGATACAATTGTGGGCGAGTGATATAAACCATCGTTTTTCAAAAGCCATGACCCAGGTTTTTCTGAAGAAAAAATAATCGCTTTTCAATGACTTTTCTTCTTGCCAAAATCCAATCTTACCAATGAGTGTAAGTAACCAAATGGAGCTCTCTGGTACACTTGTAAGTGAAAAACTGCTGTTTCACAAGTGTGTTGTTGTTTCTTATCCCCTTGTGTAAAGATTACATGAGTTCATGCTCCTCGAGCTTGATCTCATGGAATGGGGTGTAGGGGTGCAGCTTTCGTTGATCATGGCACCATGATCCAGGCACACTTTGGTGAAAGTCTGACTTTGCCTGTAGTTTGAGGCCGTTCTTAACATGGAAGCAGACGCCTTTGCTGCCGACTTTAACATGAGTACAGACGCAGCTCCTCCGTATCCCTGGAGTGGGACCCTTGCTGAGGTCCATCAACCGGGTCAGTTGAAGTCAGGATTTTTAAAGAGGTCTACTCCTCTTCGTTCCACAAGTGTAGACCTGTAAGGTACTTGCAGTAAAGGAGTTGATAACTTCCCAACATGATTATCACGCCTGTACCATTTGTACTACTAATAATAATAATAAAAAATAAATAATTAGAGAGATTTGCTGTGATAGAGATGCATGGAGACATCTGAGGCTCTTCATTGGACACAACAACATTAAAGAGATTGATTGTATATACACATGTATCCTCAGCTTCCATATGTTATCCCCTTGTGTAAAATTACACAAATTCCCTGAGTTCATGATCCTCGAGCTGTTTTATGATAAGCAGCGGCCTCTCCCAAAGGTCCCGTTTAGTGTATACTAGGCGAATGACCCGGCTTCGCCCGAGAAATCCCTTGGGTGCAATTTCCTTTTCATACTAAAAGTATATCAATAATAAATATTAGAAGTGCCATAGAATAGCAATACAGAAGTAACACATAAACTACAGGAAAAAAGTGTGTGTGATGGCAAAAATTGTATTATATTAGTGTTTAGGTATTTGATTTAAATAATATAGTTGATATAATAATATATATTTATATTATATATAATATGAATGAGTTTTAAAAATTGTAAAAAAAAAAATGCATCGGCCGGGAATTGAACCCGGGCCGCCCGCGTGGCATGCGAGCATTCTACCACTGAACCACCGATGCTTAAAAAAAATGGCCATATTTAGGTATTCATTCCATTCCGGATTAGTCCGCGTAAAAAAAAGTTCTTCAAATGAAAAAAAGAAATAGCCAAAAATACTAATCAAAATGCAGCCGAAAATTTTCCCCTTTGGTACCAATTGGTTCAGTAGTTTTTGAGTTTATCGCGAAACAGACAGACAGACATTGACTTTTATATATATGCAAGCCAAAATGTGTTCTGGAGCTGTAGGTGCCAAGCTACATTTTGGACAAGCAGGATGTGGATTTTGTTATTATTTTCTTTCTCTTTTCAATCACTTGAGGTGGCCTGTTCTAAATCTTGGCTTCCATATGTTCACCCCAGGTGTGTGTTGACAGCGAGACTCTGAAGTCCAGGAACGGCTCCCTGCTGGCAGAGAAACTGTGGAGTTTGGCTGATGAGTCCCAGCAGTCCACACTCCACCAGCAGTACCTCACCTCTCACCTTCACTCCCTGGCTACTGGCAACTTCAGCAAGTTCCTGGTTCAGAGGGCCATGGAGAACTGTGCTTCTGAGGAACTGGTCAGTTACTACTGGATTGCCCATAATACATTGTCCACTCTGGTCTCAGTTTCTAGTTCCAAAATCACTTTGTTAGATACAGCTCAACAAGAACAACCTAGTTTATGATAATTGCAACAATGAATAATATGTATGTGAAGGGTTATTCACATATTAAACAAAATGTTAACGCAGGATTCAATCCCAGTTCATGGCTGTCGGGAATCGAGGGTTTACCCACTCGTCCACCGACTTTTTTGTTTGCTCTTGTCTCAGTGTTTTTCTTATGTGGCAACAAAAAAAATCATCTAGAGATGTGTTTCTTACATAACAATTTATAAATTCAATTGCCATCTATCATCGATAACATTTGTAACACCCCTAAGCTTCCTTCCTTAGAAAAATACAGGGTATATAAGAAAACCAATCCAATACAATAATAGAGTCGGTCTGGAGATTAATTTGGCGAAATCGCTGAAAGAGGGTTCACTAATGATGAGCCAACCCTCTCTCATTCAAAGACAGTATTTGAAGATATTATTAAGAAAGAAAATCATTGCCAAAAAAATAATTGTCACAATTTTTTTTATATTTAGCTTTTGGGCTTTAACTCCCTTTTACAGGATATTTAAGAAGACTCTAGAGAAGGGCGTTAAAGCCTCTGAAAGCCAATAAAAATTGTGTTTAATTTCCTGGAATTTTTTTTTTTGCAAAATAATATAGCACAATTTGGGATGTTTGAAGAGATTTTTTTCTCAGTTTTGTCATATTAGACTTCAAAATTTTCATTAACACAATTGAATAAATTTGCTATTCAATAAAGTGAACAATTTGATTATAGGTTCACATGTGTATATATATAGACATGTGGTACACTTACAGTAAAAAAACAGTCACCTACTTCTAACCACCATGATTATCATGGCCTGTACCACATGTACTAGGGATAAGCAAAAAAAAAAAAAGAAATTTGATTGTAGGTAAACAGCCATAAATTTCTTGCTTTCCAGCTACATTAGTCTCCCAATAAAGACCAATAAATATTCTGGTGAAAAAATTACTTAGTTTTATTTATTATCATTTACAAAGCACGCGATATCCATCTTGGCTATTTGCATGCATACACAAGTTTGGGAGCTTATTTACAGTAATTATTAATATGATTTTAGTTATTATAAATAGAAATTATTAACGTATTTGTCAATTGGTTAACGGTTTATTTACCCTATAATGAGTATTAGTGAACATCACAAATAAGAACAGAAATTTAGAGCTATTTACAGCATATAACTATATACCAGTTATTACAGCCCAGGCTATCTATTACTAAAAAACATTCTACAAAATCTATTAAAATTTATATACATATATCTATTATTAACTATTTGATTTAAACTATTTATTTGATTTTTAACTCTCAAGTCCTCTGCAAGTCGGCAGTCCGTTAGAACTTAGTTTGACATGACAATCTCTGATGAGAGCCCACCTCCTGGAGAAACTTAGCCACCATGTTTTAGGTGGTCTCTCACGGAAGATTACTTAAATAGTAACAGGTCCAGCCTTTTGAAACCCTCGTCATCCTGGTGAAAGAAGCTAAACAACAAAAAAAAATTTTTTCTTCTTTCTTATCTCCACTCAATCATATCAGTCATGATGGTGTTGTGTTGTCACCAAAAAAAATTAAATTGCCTAATCAGTAAAAAAATACTTGTAATTTTGTCACCTGAAGTTGATATGTAATAGATACAAGAAAATAAGAACTAATCCAAATAATAATAATAGTGTGTGACCTTTCAGTAACAGCAACGTTACCAAATTGTGTTTTATCAATTTTGATATGTAATATAAATTGATGACAATATTAACCGAAAGATGAACAGACTGACACATGGAAGCAAGTTAAATAAAAGCTTTTAAAAATGAAAACATCAAGTCTATTTCCAACCATTAAATGTATAATGTAACTCAATTGTTGCGCCCCTCACCTCTTGTCAGGATGTACAAAAAATTGCTCTAATGGTCTCTGATTATTGAAAAGTCTAACCTTGAATAGTTTTTTTTTTGCTTATCCCTAGTACACATGGTGGGTAGTTAGCGACAGCTTTTACTGTAAGTGTACCACATATCTACACATGTGAAAAGCAGTTTGACTTTGCACTTACAAATGTGCCAGAGCCCCGTTTAGTTACTTGCACTCGCTAGTGGGATTGGACTTTTGCAAGAATCGGGGGCCATTGGAGCATTTTTTTTTTTTTAAACAGAAAAAAAGTGTCCAATGCGGGAATCGAACCCGGGTCGTAGGGGTCGAAAACCAAACGGTTTAACCAGCCTTCCACCGACTCCCTACCCTAAATAGTGAGTGCAAGTAACCAAATGGGGCTCTCACACATTTGTAAGTCTTCTTCTTTCTTCACTCAATCATATTAGGGTGTCAAGCTTGTAAAGCTTAAGACTTTTGATGGTGTCTGTCGGGAATGAGTAGAGCACATCAAGGGATGAGTCATTACAGTCAATAATGTGTACATTTACATTTGTAAGTGAAAAAGTTGAACTGCTCTTTCTACATGTCTAGATATATGGTGCACTTACAGTAAAAGCAGTCCCCAAACTACTACCCACCATGATTATCATGACCTGTACCACGGGTTCTAGGGATAATAATTTCAAAAAGGATGTACTTGGGTAAATAAATATTGAAAAAAATAAAACACAAAATCTTTAATAATGGTGTACAGGAGCAATTACAAATATTTAACCTACAATGTGTCACCAAATATCTAACTAAATTTTGAAGTCTTGATCTCTCTTTTATTTATTCCTATATTTATCATTATATAATCTTATTTATTCAATTTTGTATTTAACCATATATAATCTTATATGGACGTTGTAATAAATCAGTTTCAATCTCTTTCTCAAGCAAATAATTCTACAAGACTGCTGCTGCTGGAAGTTGAAAGAAGAAATTCTTCTTCCTCATTTATATATCTTCCAATCAGTTCCAATTTTTGTAAACTCTTATTTTTTTCAAAATTTTATTGCCTTTTTATTTAAATACACATATAAAATAAACTTTTATATACAGTACTTCCTCGTAAAGGAAAAATACCAAGTTGCAGAGCCAAAGTGTTCTTTAGAGAGAGTTGTAATTCTTTAAAGGAGAGTAGCTAAATAGTAAAAATTGTAATTTTGGTGATGAAAATTGTCTTTAATAAAGAGATATGTACTCTTATGGAGGTTCTGCTGTATTACAAGCATTCTTGGGGGGTCGGTGTAAGGATGGTCTAAACCGTTGGTTTTCGACCACTATGACCCGGGTTCGATTCCCGCATTGGTCACTTTTTTTCTGTTTTAAAAAAAGAAATTCTCCAATGGCCCCCAATTCTTGCAAAAGTCCAACCCCACCAGCGAGTGCAAGTAACCAAACGGGGCTCTGGCACATTTGTAAGTGCAAAGTCGAACTGCTTTTCACATTTGTAGACATGTGGTGCACTTACAGTAAAAAGCAGTCAACAACTACCCACCATGATTATCATGGCCTGTACCACATGTACTAGGGATAAGCAAAAAAAAAAAAAGAACAAGCATTCTTTGGGAGATCATTAATAGATCTAATATATAAAAACACATGATGTGCATTCGTATGTTATCTGTTATTGGAAATGTGAACTATTTATAGCGCACATATGTTCTTTTTAAAATAATATCATTTTCTACTTCCCTTCCAAATATCAAAGTAATTTTTCCCTCTTTGTTATCACAGATCGTGGATGTTGTATAAATCAACAGTGTGGACCACCACTCTACAAACCTTAATATATCCTAAAAGAAGCTGTGTACAGTTAAACCTGTCTATAGCGCCCCCTATAAATAGCGCCTTCTTCTCTATAGCGCCCGATTTTAAACATTAAAATGTAAACATTCTACATTAAAAGTGACCTGTCTATAGCACCCTATTTTGGTGAGTCCCAAGAGGGGGCGACAGGTTTAACTGTATATATAAGATTTGAAGAATATAGGTGGTTTATCTGGTTATTGGCAAAACTGCTGTGGGAGTTCACCATTGATAAGTTAAGCCCTACCAATATTTTTTCATCGCAGTAAGGATAGTACAAGTTTGAATTGTGGGTAAAAGAAACATTCGCGTTTATATACTTTCATTCTTTATATATAGATGGAGTGGGGTCGGTGGAAGGCTGGTTAAACCGTTTGGTTTTCGACCACTAGGACCCGGGTTCGATTCCCGCATTGGACACTTTTTTCTGTTTAAAAAAAAAAAAATGCTCCAATGGCCCCCGATTCTTGCAAAAGATCAACCCCACCAGTAAGTGCAAGTAACCAAACGGGGCTCTGGCATTTGTAAGTGCAAAGTCGAACTGCTTTTCACATGTATAGACATGTGGTGCGCTTACAGTAAAAGCAGTCGCTAACTACCCACCATGATTATCATGGCCTGTACCACGTGTACTAGGGATAAGCAAAAAAAAAAAAATATATATATATATATGTCATAATTTGTATATAATTGTATGCCCCCCGACCCACTATGCATGTACAATGTATGATTTTCAAAGATTTAATAAAGAATAAGGAAACTGGAGGAAAGAAAGTGGCAACAAGACATAGGAAGCAGGCTAAAAGCGGGCACAAATATAAATAACTTGTACAGTCAATACTTCCTGGCAAGCCCGGACGTATCTAGTATCCGCAGAAGTTATATTAGTATAGAGACGCCCAATATTTCCGGACAGGACCGGACGTATTTGATAACGCGGAAGTAAATAGAGTCGAACTAACACCCGATACTTCCTGACCAGGCCGAGCCTATCTTCCACCAAAGGAAGCCGCCGGTCCAATTAGGAAGCAAGAACTAAGTAGGTCAACCAATAGAAAAACGGGCACGTTCCATCCTTCGACCAATGGGAAGGAAGACAACTCGTGGTGTTAAATCGAAAGACAAGAATTGTCAGTAGTGACTTGGCTTCCACCGAGTTCGGATCAGTTGTGCTTTGGCTCCCAAGGAGGTGACATCGGCTCTGGACCTCTCTCCCTCTGCTCATCCCACAGCTAAGTACAATCACCGCCATGTGATCAGATAATTAACAATCAAAACCCGCTCCGCTCTTCTCAAGCTTTCTTTCCTCCAACCCAGTTGCCTTTTATTTTCAAACCCCATCACGTGTCCTGATTATTCCTAACTGTATGCTTCAACTTCCACTCAAACGACTGCGTTTCAACCAATCCTCACCATTCAAATCAAACAACAAGAAATTCCGCAACGATATTGTCACAGAACGGATAAGTCGACAGGATTCTACAACAGTGTAATACATCAAATATTGCAGTGTAATAACTTTGGATATATTACATATATATATTTATAAAAGATGCATATATTGGATTTCTAATTATTTTATTGTTCCAATATTTCGAGGGGCAACTCGCCTCTCTTTTACGAGGATGTTTTTGTTTTTCACTAGAACATGCGCGAGCGCGCGTACACCACTCTCGTTCTACAAGGCCAATGAAAGATTTGTATCTTTGATTTAACTATTGTATTCAGTTCATATACAGCAAATAATTATATTTAACATTATATATTATTATTTTATCTATGAAAGATATAGAGATTTATATACAACAGTGCAATTGTAAAAAATAGTGTGTTTACATATTAATTCTAAATTTAAAAATATTGAAAGTAAAAATAAATGAGCAAATTAAAAGCATATACATAGTTATCCACAAATAATTAAGATATGAATTCCATATAAATCTCTGGAAAATCAATTTTTCTGTTTATACTCTGTTTATCTTCGGCAGAAGCCCAACTTTCTAAAAACAGTCTACTATGCTTTTCTGTTATATTTTTGTATATAATTGTGGTCTGTTTGAAATCTGGTATATGGCTATTGTTAAGGGAGTGGTCTACTAGTAGGGATAATGGTTTGTAGTTTTTTAAAGCTGCTTTATGTTGATTGATACGATCTTTAAGTGATTTACCTGTTTCTCCAATGTATGTAGCTTGACATGTCTGGCAGGGAATTTTGTAAATTACATTGGTTGTATTTTCTTGGTTTGAAATATTTTTTGTATCTGAGTGGTGTAGGATTTGTCGTAGATTTTGTGCAGATTGATATGTTGTAATTATATTATATCTCTTTAAAATTCGGGCAATTCTCTCTGAGCCGTAGCTATATGGAATAGAGCAATATCTTTTTTGAGACTGATCACGACTATTATTTGAAGGTATAGCTCTTTGTTTATAAAAATGTTTTTCAATAAATTTTTTTGGATAATTATTATTTATTAATTCTTTGAAAATTCTATTTCTTTCTTCTGTTGCACTATTTCTATTTGAGTGGTGTGTTTCTATTCTTTTAGAAAGAGATTTCACTACAGCTATTTTGTTATGTATGGGACCAAAGGAGCTGAAATTTAAATAGTTTCCGGTGTGAGTGGGTTTCCTGTAAATGCATGTTTCGATGTTATATTGATTCCTTTTAAGCTGGATGTCCAAAAAGGCTAGGGAATTATTGCTTTCTTTTTCATATGTGAACTTTAAAAAAGGTTTGAGACTATTGAGAAAGCGTATGAAGCTGTCAATGTCTATTTCTGTTAGACAAAAAATGTCATCAATATATCGTAGCCATAATATTATTTTAAATTGGTTTGAATTAATAATTTTTTCATCTATTTCATTCATAAATATGTTGGCTAATGCAGATGAAATCGGGTTGCCCATTGGTAGGCCTTTAATTTGCCGGAAGAATCTGTTTTTGAAACTGAAATAACTATTGTCTAAACAAAGTTTGATTAAATCTATTAATGCTTCTTTAGAGAGGGGCAGAACTATTTCTGGGTGGATTTCAAGAAATGATTGGAGGGCCAGGAGTGCTTCATCGTGCGGGATTGAGGTGTAGAGAGATTCTATATCGAAGGAAACCATCCTGCTCTCATTAGATATTTGAACGGTTTTGATAGCTTCAACAGCTACTATGGGATTGGGGACTGTGTGAGGTAGTTGCTTTTGGAATGGAGAGATGACTGAAGATAGAAATTTCGTGAGGGGATAAAGAGGAGAACCAGCATAGCTCACTATTGGTCGTAATGGGATGTTGGGTTTATGGATTTTAGGTAGGCCGTAAAAGTTGGGTAGAGTTTTTTCTTCTGCTTTGAAATTTTCGAACGATTTTTTATTAAGCTTATGTGTGCGTATAATTTTATTTAGTTTTTTATTAAATTCTTTAGTGATATTAGGTAATTCTTCGTAAATTTCTTTATCTTGCAGTAATTGTTCGATTTTAGAGTTATATTCAGAGGTATCCATGATTACAGTATTCCTTCCTTTATCGGAAGGTGTTATGATTATATCTTTGTTCTCTCTTAATAGATTAATTGCTTTTCTTTCATCTTGTTGTAAATTGGTCTTATTTTGTCTTTCTATTTTCTTAATAATCGGTGTTATTTCTGTTCTAATTCTAGATTTATCGTCATCGGGTAAAAGCTTTATAGAATTTTCTATATAGGCTAATGTTTTAGGAATATGCATTTTTTGTGATGGAACAAAATTCAATCCTTTAGATAAAATTGTTATAATATCAGGAGAAATCGACTGTTTTGAAAGGTTCACAACATGATGTGGTTCAGGTTGTATTTTTTGTGTCCATTTATCCAGTTTCTTTGATTGAATATTGCGAATTAATGTTGTTTTGTTTTGACATTTGGTGTCCAAATATTTATTCAATTTGTCGAACAGATCATTAGGTAATATTCCCTTCAACTTGGGGATTAATATTTCCATCTTCATTTTATAATTATTTAAATAATAGTGGCAGTTTTTTATTCTCGCATTTAAAAGTTTTCTGCCCGTTTCTAATATAATCTTTCTTGAAAATTTTGTTCTCACAGGGTCTTTGAGGAGCAGTGAAGGAGGAATTATTCTTGAGTCGAGACATCTGTGATTGAAATATAAGTGAAGTTTCCAACTATTGATAGCTAACTGAATTCTTTCAATTGTTCTTGCTAGGCGAAGAGCTTCTGAACCAAAACTGGTTGATATCATTTTGAAGATTTGGCAATCCATAATTAAAATTATATTTATAAAAGATGCATATATTGGATTTCTAATTATTTTATTGTTCCAATATTTCGAGGGGCAACTCGCCTCTCTTTTACGAGGATGTTTTTGTTTTTCACTAGAACATGCGCGCGCGCGCGTACACCACTCTCGTTCTACAAGGCCAATGAAAGAATTGTATCTTTGATTTAACTATTGTATTCAGTTCATATACAGCAAATAATTATATTTAACATTATATATTATTATTTTATCTATGAATATATTTATAGTTGTTATATCTGTGTTCTCTCTCAATAGGGTGTGTGTGTACAGTTCAGGGCCATGTGTAACGAGCTCTACCCCCACTTCCCAGAGCTCATGATGTGGGACTCCCACTCTGCAGTACTCGTCAGTATCTCCAAGGGTTGTCTGAAGTATCCCCCGGCACAGAAGAAATTTTCTAAGGTAAGGTTGTTGTGTTACTTACACTGTTGTTGTACAGGTTGGTAATGACTTTGTTGTAGGTGTTGAAGGAAGCTCTGCAGCTGGGTAATAAACCCCTGGATCTGGTTCGGCTGGCATTGAAGCTCGGACGTCCTGGCGCAGAGTGTGTAGCAGGTTCTCTACTGCTCCAGTCTCTTCTCCACTTCGACAAACCAACCCAGGTGAGTTATTCTATCTTATACTTGGAGGATGGATAGTCAGGAATACAAGAGGTGTCAATTTATCTTCATGTTTTTTTTTGCTTATCCCTAATACCCATGGTACAGGCCATGATAATCATAGTGGGTAGAAGAAGGCGACTGCTTTTACTGTAAGTGCACCACATATCTACATATGTGAAAAGCAGTTCGACTTTGCACTTACAGATGTGCCAGAGCCCCGTTTTGTTACTTGCACTCGCTGGTGGGGTTGGACTTTTTCAAGAATCGGGGGCCATTGGAACATTTTTTTTTTTAATCAGAAAAAAGTTCCCATGGCGGGAATCGAACCCGGGTCGTAGTGGTTGAAAACCAACGGTTTAGACCATCCTTCCACCAACCCCCATTTAACTTCATGTAGAAACACAAGGTAACAAGACCCAATCTAAATAGTGTGTGACAGTAACAGCTTTGTTACCATCATCAGACAAAAGTACTGACTGAGTAAAAAAAATATCACAGCATGCTTTCTGCAGCATCTAAAAGCATGCTGTGATATTTTCCCTCATTCAGTATTTTTGTCTGATGATGGTAAGAACACTATTACCAATGATAAAGCACAATTTGGATAATAGATTATAATAAAAGAAAATAAGACCTAATCCAAATAATTTATTAGTGTGTGACGTTTCGGCAACAACATTGTCACCATCATCAGACAAAAGAATAAAATGAATTTTATTATTATATTTTATTCTTTTGTCTGTGATGATGGTGACAATGTTGTTGCCGAAACGTCACACACTAATAAATTATTTGGATTAGGTCTTATTTTCTTTTATTAAAACACTATTACCAAAATGTCGCACACTATTTATTTATTTGGGTTTGGTCTTGTTATACCTTATATTTCTAAACTATAATCCAAATTGTACCTTATGTAGATGTTAGTGTCCAAGTTGAGTTCAACTTTTGGTGACTAAATGGACAAATATTCTCCAATTTGATGTGAAATATGGTCCTTATATAGTGTTCTCAGCAGTGCTTGATACAGAAGTAATTTGCCAGTGTCTTCCTCTGTTTATGCTGTTGATAAAAAAATTTTGGCTCTTCCGCCTTTTGGGGTTATTTCTCCCCCCAAGGACAAGACAGTGTTCTTCTTCATTACAAGAAAGAAATTGAAAGCTTATCCTTGGTTATCATGGAAGGCCTTTTCACTCTGCTCTGAGCAATTTTCTTCGCCTCTTCATATCTTCTAATTCCAGAGATCATTCTATTAGATTATTGAACCAATCCTTCTTTGGTCTATCAGTCTTCAGGGTATATCCTTCCAGTAAGGTCAATAGACTTATCTCCATTCTTGAAGTACACTTGTGGACAAAGCTTAAGGAAGTGGAAAGTCTTTGATGTCGCCTGTCGTCTATTTTTATTTGACGGAAACAGAGGCAATTTTGTTCACACTTGGTTATCTCATGTGTCTTCAATAAAGATCACTCTAATATCTTTCAGAGTCTGAATCCTGATATACATGATAATAAAATTACATCTTCCTTAAGTTTTGTCTTTCCATGAGTGTACATGTCTTGCAAAAGTGCCCATTAAATTGGATTTGATCCTAGGTGTCAATGGTGTCTGTGATGCCAACCCCACATAGTCTTCTAAATGAAGGCTTTATCAATAGGAGAAATAGAAGTTGTTTTTTGACCATACTGAAGGTACACCGAGGAAGGATTGGTGTTTGATAATCTAATAGAATGATCTCTCTGAAATTGGAAGCTACAAAGAGGTGAAGAGAATTCCCCGGACCAGGATGAAATGGTGTTTCATGATCTCTCTATACAAGATAGTGTGTACCCCTGTGACTTGTGACAGAGTTGAAAGGTTGATGTGGATCTGACAGGTGGTGGACAGCTTGCTCCATATCAAGGGCCAACCTCTGGCCGATCTTGCCTGCAGTTCCAAGGGCAGCCATCTCTTTGAGGCTTTCTTCAGCTCCCCCTCCATCGAGGAAAAACTCAAGAAAGAACTCCAGAGGAATCTCAAGGTCAGTAGCCATTAAAATTTAGGGTGGTCCTATGCAAATAAGTAGGTGTCCTTCCTCATAGGGGTGATCATTCTGACAAAGCAACCACTTGAACAGATTCAACTTCATTGAGAGACCTCAGTCAGTCTTTGTGTTTACATCTTTGGGATCTCTCTACCAGGATTCATTTAAAATTGAAATATTTGTCTTTTATCTGTCCAGATTAGCTTTCTCCATGTCCACACACACACACATTTCAAAAGCTTCAATTATTTTTCCTTGTTCTTTTTTGAGTTCAGTTCTCATATCCAAAAGTGACCACAGGGAATACCATTGTCTCTATAATTCTCTGCTTTGCCTTGAATGAAATGACTTTATCATTTATAATCTTGTCCAATGAGCACACCACATTTCTATACAGGTAGAAAGCAGTTCGACTTTTGCACAAAAGAAGTATGCCAGCACCCTGTTTGGCTACTTGAATTCCTTGGTGGGGTTGAACTTTTGCAAGATTGGAGGAAGAAGATGGGCCATTGAAGAAAAAAAAAATTTTTTTTTTTCTAAAAATTTTTTTTTTTAAATTAACTAATGCGGGGGAATTCAATTCCAGGTCGTGGCTATCAAAGGTTTATACCACACTTTTCCACCCCTCATATATTATATCATGTAAAATGACAAAAGTATAGTGTCTATATATATATATTCTTTGCTTATCCCAAGTACACGTGGTACAGGCCATGATAATCATGGTGGGTAGAAGTAGACGACTGCTTTTTACTGTAAGTGCACCACATGTCTACACATGTGAAAAGCAGTTTGACTTTGCACTTACAAATATGCCAGAGCCCTGTTTGGTTACTTGCACTCACTGGTGGGGTTGGACACTTTTGCAAGAATCTGGGGCCATTGGAGCATTTTTTTTTTTTTTTTTATCAGAAAAAAGTGCCCAATGCGGGAATCGAACCCGGGTCATAGCGGTTTAAAACCAAAGGTTTAGACTACCCTCCCACTGACACCCCAGTGTCTATATCTAATTGTGAGGTAAATGTTGCAGCCCTTCCTGGTCAAGCTGGCTGGAGACAGATCCGGCAGCCGGGTGTTTGAAGCCGTGTGGAATAGGTCGGACCCTAAGCTCCAGGAAGCCATTTTGGAGGAGATGTTGGACAACGAGATGTCCCTCCAGTCCGCCCCCAACTGGAAGTTCATCCGGCTCCAGACCAACTTCAACCTCTACAAGTTCAACAAGCCCAAGTGGCACCGGACCTACGGCACTGCTGCTACTGCCAAGAAATGATTGTTGTTACATAAACCTTGTTTATTCCTATTATCAACCCCCCCAATGTACATAGTTGTTTTGTCTATGTATGTAAATAATGATGTTCTCTCTGTATTTTGTTGTCATTAAAAAAGTAAAATGTTCATTATTTTGTTTATTATAGATCTTTATATGTATTATTCTTAATATAAGCTCTCTTTAATGATAAGGTACAATTTGGATTATAGATTATAAACACAAGGTAATAACGATATTTGACAATTATCCCGCATGTGTTTCTTTTGAACGAAAAATCTAAATTTTTTACAATACAATGCCATGTTTTTAGGCTATGGTCTCTTATGAGAGACTCTACTCTATGTATTAGGAAAAAATACCTCATGCACAAAACATAAGGAAGTTGTACCTTTTACCATGTATATAGGGATTCAGACAATAACTCTGAAAGATATTACAGTGACCTTTATTGAAGACACACAAGATAAACAAGTGTGAAAAACCTCTGTCTCCTTAAAAAATAGATGACTGGCCACATCAAAGACTGTCAACTTCCTTAAGTTTTGTCCATGAGTGTATATATAAAATGAAAGGATTTAAGCACAAATGTTTCTTTTATACATGTAATGTACAAACATATTACAAGAAATGCAAATAAATCTTCTCTTTACCCTTTCGCTGCCGTATCTTGGTGTGAAAATTTGAGGCTTTTACTCAGGTGCCTATACGGGATCTCAACATGTATTCCCCTGAAAGCATTAAAGCACGAATGTTTCTTTAAAAATAAAACAAATTTCTAATATCCTTATTGCGATGAATCGAAGGGATTGGCTCATCAGTGGTGAACCCTCCCAGCGGTTTCGCTAATTTAATCTACCAGAACGTTTCTTACAGCTCTAATACTGTATTGGACGATTTTGATTATATACACAGCACTGAAATCTCATAATACAAACTTCTGTGTATATTGATGATGAACACTCTTTTTTTTTGCTTATTACTAGTACACGTGGTACAGGCCATGATGGTGGGTAGAAGTAAGCGACTGCTTTTACTGTAAGTGCACCACATGTCTACATATGTGAAAAGCAGTTTGACTTTGCACTTACAAATGTGCCAGAGCCCCGTTTGGTTACTTGCAGTCGCTGGTGGGGTTGGACTTTTGCAAGAATCGGGGGCCATTGAAGCTTTTTTTTTTTTTAACATAAAAAAGTGCCCAATGCGGGAATCGAACCCGGGTTGTAGCGGTCGAAAACCAATGGTTTAGACCATCCTTCCACCGACCCCCATGAACACTCTGGAAGGTAAGAATGAATAGAAAGAGAAGGACAGGAAGAATTGGACTGGATGGGAAACTATGAAGAAGAGTGACTCCTTGGAAACCAAGACTTGTCCAAGAGCAGTGAAACTGAACAAGATGTTTCATGTAAACTTTATATCTCCTTTAAACCTTCTATATGAACTTTTTACCACGCACTGTCTTAACTTCTAAGTTATTATAATGATTATTTAAAACTGTTTTAGGGGGTTGATGGAAGGATGGTCTAAACCGTTGGTTTTCGACTGCTACGACCCGGGTTCTATTCCCGCATTAGGCACTTTTTTTCTGATTAAAGAAAAAAAAATTGCTCCAATGGTCCCCAATTCTTGCGAAAGTCCAACCACACCATCAAGTGCAAGTAACCAAACGGAGTTCTGGCACATTTTAAAGCGCAAAATCAAACTGCGTTTTACACATGTGTAGATATGTGGTGCACTTACAGTAAAAGCGGTCGCCTACTTCTACCCACCATGATTATTATGGCCTATACCACGTGTACTAGGGATAAGCAAAAAAAAAAACTTTTTTAGATGCTATGATTCTTTTAAAAATTAACACTTTCGACCCGAGGGACGCGAATTTGCATCCTTGTCGACGTTTTACAGGTACATTAGGTCATTTCCCCCAACCCACTGATAGATAGAAGGTATGGGACAAGATCCTGGTGGATTCGTGTCGGCCGCCGGCGATTTTATATCAAGCCAATTTTGCATCAAGTCCTTCGGGCTTGATGCAAAATCGGAAAAGACGCGAATTCGCATCCCTCGGGTCGAAAGTGTTAAAAAATTATATCTACTGTCTTTACTGCAATAAAAAATCGTAGATTAAACTGGGAAACCGCTGGGAGGGTTCACCACTGATGAGCCAGGCCTTCCTATTAATTTTTCATTTCAGTGTAAGGACAGTAGATAATTGTTTGATTTTAAAGATAATCATACGATTTTCTAAAATAGTTTCAAATTCTCATAACAGATGGCGCTCTAATACATCATATTATCATAATGATATTGGAAATCGATTTTCGCCTCAAAACTTATCCCATTTAAGACAGAAATGTTTGTTGTAATCTTCTTCTTCTTCTTTATCTCCACTCAATCATATTAGAGTACTGGGTGAAGTAGAATATGTCTGCCATTGTTATTAAGACTGGGAGCACTACTCAGTGGCAGGCTGACTTAGCTCCAAAATAAATGGCCGCCTCTGACATGAGGAACAGACGCCATGTACAGCCGCTCCTAACATAGAGTATACAAACGCTGCTCATCCTGTATCCCTGGATTAGAGGAGCCCTTACAGGGTAATATCAGCCGGACCAGCTGAACCCAGGTTTTTTAGTGAGCTTGTTACTGCTCCCTTCCTGTTCTTGTTGAGTTCTTGTTGTAATGATTGTATTTATTTGTAAACAATATAAAAGTTTCTTTGAGATGTCTTTAACACGAGTGTAAGATTTATTGAGAAACTACTGGACAACAACGTCAATATTGAGAAGGATATTGATGACGTCATTCCAGTCATTAATAAAGCCTCAGTCGTGCATACGAATGATTCATTCTCGACCAAAAAACCCACATATATACCGAACAATTTGTAATACGATTCACTAGCGCGCCTCCCTCGAAGCCCTCCCTTTAATTTTTCCATTGCAGTAAGGGCAGTAGAAATTGTTTAATTTCAAAAAGAATCAAACGCGTTTAAAATAGTTTCGAATTTTGATATCGAACAATATCCTGGTGGAAAGAACAGTCAGTGGACGAGTGGTTAAAACCCTCGATTCCCGACAGCCATGAACAAGGATCGAATCCCGCGTTGGAAACTTTATTTTAATATGTGAATGATCTTTACACATATTATTATTCATTGTTTTAAATATCATAAGCTAGGTTGCTCTTCTTGAGCGGTACCTAGTAAAGTTATTTTGGAATCAGTATCCTGACGGAAACTGTGTCTGAACGTACAGAAAACGGTCACAGTTAAAGCACATCGCGTAAAGAAGAAAGCGAGATACCTTCTGAAAAGAGTATTAGAGAATTACACAAACATCTCAAGAGGAGATATCAAAGGGAATGGATACATGGATGGCGTCGCGTTTGCTCAAACTGTGATATCTCTTCTTGATGTACACACACACACAAAAGCCTTTATTAAGACACACAGGTCTTACAGAGGATTCTCCTTGGGGTTACAAGACGGAGAAAAACCTATGAAAGTGGGAAATAAAAAATGGAGAAAGATTATATACATATGGTAAATATATACAGATTATAAGAAAAAAAAAAATAATAAGAAGAAGAAAGAAAAAAAAATTGGAAGTATGGATGGGAGAAGTGGAGAGCGAAAATAGGAAAGAAAACAGGTATTTACATATGGAACAAGTCAACTTAAGCCTCTTCTTGATGTACTGTATATAGGTTTTAAAAAAAAATCCAAGCAGGAAAACATGCTTCACATCTCTCTCAGATGGTAAGAGGTTTACTGAAAATCCGAGGGTGCTCTCACCAGAACACGTGATGCTTACTATGGTCCCAGTCCACCAAATGCAAAAAAGATGCATCACTCACCTGCGACCAAGTACGACCCTAGTTTAACCAGCAGCAAGCTGTAGAGATTCCTAACTGAAATGTGAATCTTGTTAAGCCAGGGGATGGACGGCATTCCCACATTTTTGATTGTGAAATTCACTAGCAAATTTGAAATACTTTTTTTTTAACTCTAAAAAGAATGCCTACAGCTCAAGTAATTCCCAAGTGATTTGAAAGAAGGTCTTGTAAAACTCATTCCAAAACCAACTAGCGAAAGATAATTATCATTACAACGTTATTATTACCATTTTTATTAACATCATGAAACGCGATATCCCAAACTCAGGGATATTTGCGTCAATACCTTTCACTACATCACAACAAATCGGCTATATACAATCCTGTTCAATTCATTATTTTACATAATAAACCAAAGAAAATTGTCCAAAGAGAAAAACAAATAACAAAGCAAAACACACAAAGCAAGCATCGCAATTCTTTTCTTTCTAAGTTTCCTTCTCTTTTTTCCAATTCAAAAGAAAGTCGTCCAATTACCTTGATTTCGGGATTTTGCAAAACTATCAGAAAGATTGACAAGACTAGAATGGAGGGCGGCGAGACTTGGCCAATTATCGTCTTTTCAATTCGGATTTAGACCAACCACCATCAGCACTTCTTTACCTTAAGGAAAATCTTCCTAAATCCTTAGACACATAACAGTAGAACTTGGATAATTTGAACCTCTTATAAATATTCGGATTAAACACGTTCTCGAATTAATCTTGGACTTTTAAGCCTTTTATTCAAAACATCTTTAATTCGAATATTTATCTTGGTCCCTAGACTTTTAAGCCTTTTATTCAAAACGTCTTTAATTCGAATATTTATCTTGGTCCCTAGACTTTTAAGTCTTTTATTCAAAACGTCTTTAATTCGAATATTTATCTTGGTCCCTAGACTTTTAAGCCTTTTATTCAAAACATCTTTAATTCGAATATTTATCTTGGTCCCTAGACTTTTAAGCCTTTTATTCAAAACGTCTTTAATTCGAATATTTATCTTGGTCCCTAGACTTTTAAGCCTTTTATTCAAAACGTCTTTAATTCGAATATTTATCTTGGTCCCTAGACTTTTAAGCCTTTTATTCAAAACGTCTTTAATTCGAATATTTATCTTGGTCCCTAGACTTTTAAGCCTTTTATTCAAAACGTCTTTAATTCGAATATTTATCTTGGTCCCTAGACTTTTAAGCCTTTTATTCAAAACGTCTTTAATTCGAATATTTATCTTGGTCCCTAGACTTTTAAGCCTTTTATTCAAAACGTCTTTAATTCGAATATTTATCTTGGTCCCTAGACTTTTAAGTCTTTTATTCAAAACGTCTTTAATTCGAATATTTATCTTGGTCCCTAGACTTTTAAGCCTTTTATTCAAAACGTTTTTAATTCAATTTTTTTTGGTCCGTTGGGCTTAGAATGATCGAAGTTCGACTGTTTTATTCTTAATAAAACTTTATATCAAAGGATCATTTTGTAACGTCATGGATTCCAGTATCCTAAAAGAGTTTAGCAATTCCCCAGTTGTCCAGAAAACTTCATTCACTTAAGTGAATCCTTCTTGAGTGATCGAGAACAGTTTATATGGAAGAGAATGGATGTCTTGAACATTCTATTGGTATAGAATCATTTTATAATTCTCTGAACAACACTTTTACGTTTTGAAATATCTTCGAGATCTTACCGTGTTCTTCTTTGTCTTCATAGATAGTTTCTTCCTTGAAGGATTTATTGAATGATTTGCCTCGTACATTTCAGGATTTCATATTAACTTGAAAATTTTTATTAAAAACTTTGAGTATCTTGTTCTTAAGACATGAATATATCGTATCTCTAGCATCAAAAGCGAACATCTTGTTCCAATACCTTTGATTGATCGGTTTGCTCGAGAGTCCCATTGTTAAAAATAGAGCTTTATATATTTCGTCTCTTCAAGGTATTATCATGGGGTATGTCTCTTTAAAAAAAAAGGAGGCTAATTCAAGATACAAATAATAAAAAAAAGCTACGCTCATGCACAAAACTTAAGAAATTGGAAAGTCTTTAATATTGCCGGTCATCTATATATATATACTAGCCGAATGACCCGGGCAACCCCCGTGTTTTACCCGATTGAATGTTTTTATTCAAATACTATTTGTTACAATTATAAATTGGCGCCTTAAATAAATGCATATATTAGTTAATAGCTATAGCCTATGTGCTTTATCTGTCTATGTACTGTTGGCTTCCGTAGGCGTCTCTTACTGGGAAAAAGAAAGAGAGGATTCCATTTAGTTATTAACTAATATATGCATTTATTTAAGGAGCGACCCGCTCCAACACAATAGTTACAAAAATGAGGGGGGGGGGGGGGACAAAGGTGGCGTGATCGTAGCCGACCAATAGGAGGGCGCCATTCCAAAAATAAAGCAAACCGTGACAGAGGCGACGAAGAATGACGCTCGTAACTGTATATAGATTTTTTTTTTTAAGGAGACAGAGGCAATTTTGTTCACACTTGGTTATCTCGTGTGTCTCCAATAAAGGTCACTACAATATCTTTCAGAGCTATTGTCCCGATATACATGCTAATAGGTACAACGTCCTTAAGTTTTGTCCATGAGTGTATATAAGAAAATGCAGCTAACTTCTCTTTAATTTTTTTTTCTCTTTTGAAGGTGTGGAGATATGAAACATATTGCTCCAAGATCTCTTGTATTTCTGAGGCCAAGAGGACAATTCCAGAAAGAGAGATCGAGAGAGTAAAATAATCTGAATAAATAAATACCAGCGCTAGATTCTCTTTTTTAAATCTTTTTTTTTTCTTCTTCTTCTTTTTAAGGTGTGAATATAAGACATGTCACTACAGGATATCGGGTATTTCTGAGTCCAAGAGAATAATTAAATTAACCTAAAGCAATAACGCGCCAGTAAGGGCAGAAGAAGTTTGTATTATGTATGAAAGAAAAATTCGTGCTTTTAAATCCTTTCATTTTATATGTATAGATGGCGCGTTATTGCTTTGTGTTAATTTATGCCTAACTGGCCTTGTCTTTATTGTTTGAGGAAGAGCATTGCTCGATGCAAATATTTGAATGTAATTTTACTGTCCTATAAGCTAATGTCCATAGTTTTCTTGAAAACCATTTCTGAGATTCCACCCTTCAGTGCTGCGTATATAAGCAGAATCGTCCAATACAATATTAGAGCTCTGAGAAGCGGACTGGTGGATTAAATTGGTGAAACCGCTGGGAGGGTTCACCACTGATGAGCCAAGCCCTCCCAATATATTTTTTCATCGCAGTAAGGGCAGAAGAAGTTTGTATTATGTATGAAAGAAACATTCGTGCTTTTAAATCCTTTCATTTTATATGAAGAGAATAATTCCAGATCAAGAGAGTGAAATGATCCGAGCAAAAAAATACCGCCGCTAGCTTCTCATTGACTCCTATTTTTTTCGTTCTTCACAAGATGTGTGCGAATATGAGGCATATGTTGTCACATCTCATGGATTTCTTTGTCGTTGACTTGTGTAAGAAGATATTCTTACTACTTGCGGTAGATTAGGTATTAATTGTAACACTTATTTATGTTATAGAGAATACATCATAATTGTAGGTTTGGGGGGAGTTTGAACAATTCAAGTTGTAGATTCCATCAACCTTTTTTTTCAACTTTTTACTTCTTTGATGTATTGTACACGTATAAGGGCGTCTTTCCTGAACACACTTGTATAAGTATTCTATAAATGAAAGAAACCCTTTTCCTCGTATTGTGTTTTTTTTATTCTATTAACGAATAGGTAGATTCCTTAATTATGGCTGATGATGTTTTGCCTTTCCATAGGATCACGTCTGACAGGCTAAAATTTGGCTTTAGAAATTTCCAGGGCAAAACAATCTTTATCAACTTGGTTAGAATTTCTTCGTGAGATTATGAAGTCCAAGAGGATTCCTTTGTTATTCATGACTCCGTGTTAGGACTAGTTGATGTGAGTGAGGTGGTCAGGAGAAATTGAAGAGGTCGTAGCTAGGAATTAGGTAGTTTAACGGATAAGGTAAAAGAGGCGTTCCATATTATAATATTTGGAAGCAAACAACACTGTAATGATTCCATATGCAAATTTTATTCTTAAAGAAAAAATGAAGCATATATGTAGATATGTATTAATTTTCTGATAGAAAATTAAATATGTAAAATGATTAGATGTATATAGAGTGTAAGAGGAGAGCGAAAGTATCTTTTTTTTATAGAAATAAATAGTTTATACCTTATAGTGTTCGTCAAGTGCTATTTTTGTTAGGTAGAGAACACAACAAACACAAAGGCATGATTGGAGCTACACTAGAACCTAAATAACAACACCTAGTTGCAGAGTCATAATGTCCTTTAGAAAGAGGTGTTGTTTTACCGGAGAGGAGATAATGGAATTAAAAATGACCTTTAGAGATAAAAACTATCCGTTTAGAGAGAGGTGTCCGCTAGAGGGAGTGTCTGGGAGGTTGTCCTGTCTAGGACCCCTGCTGTTGACGGCACGGGGAGGTGCGACACAAACAAGAGAGACATTTAAATGACAGAAGAGGGAGGCGTTGACAATAAGTGCAGGACAAAAACACAATCATCGCAGGTCGTTAGCCGGGGCGTGGCCACCCCACATCCATCTCTGGTCTGGCTGGGGAATCTGCTAATTAGAATGCTTGGCGGATCTTCATAAATTATGGAAACACCGACGTCCCATAGCTGACTGACTGACTACACAGCGGCTCCCATGGCGGTATATTCCAGAACACCGACGTCCCATAGCTGACTGACTACCCAGCGGCTCCCATGGCGGTATATTCCAGAACACCGACGTCCCATAGCTGACTGACTACACAGCGGCTCCCATGGCGGTATATTCAAGAACACCGACGTCCCATAGCTGACTGACTACCTACACAGTGGCTCCCATGGCGGTATATTCCAGAACACCGACGTCCCATAGCTGACTGACTACACAGCGGCTCCCATGGCGGTATATTCCAGAACACCGACGTCCCATAGCTGACTGACTACACAGCGGCTCCCATGGCGGTATATTCCAGAACACCGACGTCCCATAGCTGACTGACTACACAGCGGCTCCCATGGCGGTATATTCCAGAACACCGACGTCCCATAGCTGACTGACTACACAGCGGTTCCCATGGCGGTATATTCCAGAACACCGACGTCCCATAGCTGACTGACTACACAGCGGCTCCCATGGCGGTATATTCCAGAACACCGACGTCCCATAGCTGACTGACTGACTACACAGCGGCTCCCATGGCGGTATATTCCAGAACACCGACGTCCCATAGCTGACTGACTGACTACACAGCGGCTCCCATGGCGGTATATTCCAGAACACCGACGTCCCATAGCTGACTGACTGACTACACAGCGGCTCCCATGGCGGTATATTCCAGAACACCGACGTCCCATAGCTGACTGACTACACAGCGGCTCCCATGGCGGTATATTCCAGAACACCGACGTCCCATAGCTGACTGACTGACTACACAGCGGCTCCCATGGCGGTATATTCCAGAACACCGACGTCCCATAGCTTACTGACTGACTACACAGCGGCTTCCATTGCGGTATATTCCAGAACACCGACGTCCCATAGCTGACTGACTACACAGCGGCTCCCATGGCGGTATATTCCAGAACACCGACGTCCCATAGCTGACTGACTACACAGCGGTTCCCATGGCGGTATATTCAAGAACACCGACGTCCCATAGCTAACTGACTGACTACCCAGCGGCTCCCATGGCGGTATATTCCAGAACACCGACGTCCCATAGCTAACTGACTGACTACCCAGCGGCTCCCATGGCGGTATATTCCAGAACACCGACGTCCCATAGCTAACTGACTGACTACCCAGCGGCTCCCATGGCGGTATATTCCAGAACACCGACGTCCCATGGCTGACTGACTACACAGCGGTTCCCATGGCGGTATATTCCAGAACACCGACGTCCCATAGCTGACTGACTACCCAGCGGCTCCCATGGCGGTATATTCCAGAACACCGACGTCCCATGGCTGACTGACTACACAGCGGTTCCCATGGCGGTATATTCCAGAACACCGACGTCCCATAGCTGACTGACTACCCAGCGGCTCCCATGGCGGTATATTCCAGAACACCGACGTCCCATAGCTGACTGACTACCCAGCGGCTCCCATGGCGGTATATTCCAGAACACCGACGTACCATAGCTGACTGACTACACAGCGGCTCCCATGGCGGTATATTCCAGAACACCGACGTCCCATGGCTGACTGACTACACAGCGGTTCCCATGGCGGTATATTTCAGAACACCGACGTCCCATAGCTGACTGACTGACTACACAGCGGCTCCCATGGCGGTATATTCCAGAACACCGACGTCCCATGGCTGACTGACTACACAGCGGCTCCCATGGCGGTATATTCCAGAACACCGACGTCCCATGGCTGACTGACTACACAGCGGCTCCCATGGCGGTATATTCCAGAACACCGACGTCCCATAGCTGACTGACTACCCAGCGGCTTCCATGGCGGTATATTCCAGAACACCGACGTCCCATGGCTGACTGACTACACAGCGGCTCCCATGGCGGTATATTCCAGAACACCGACGTCCCATAGCTGACTGACTACCCAGCGGCTCCCATGGCGGTATATTCCAGAACACCGACGTCCCATGGCTGACTGACTACACAGCGGTTCCCATGGCGGGATATTCCAGAACACCGACGTCCCATAGCTGACTGACTACACAGAGGCTCCCATGGCGGTATATTCCAGAACACCGACGTCCAATGGCTGACTGACTACACAGCGGTTCCCATGGCGGTATATTCCAGAACACCGACGTCCCATAGCTGACTGACTACCCAGCGGCTCCCATGGCGGTATATTCCAGAACACCGACGTCCCATAGCTGACTGACTACACAGAGGCTCCCATGGCGGTATATTCCAGAACACCGACGTCCAATGGCTGACTGACTACACAGCGGTTCCCATGGCGGTATATTCCAGAACACCGACGTCCCATAGCTGACTGACTACCCAGCGGCTCCCATGGCGGTATATTCCAGAACACCGACGTCCCATAGCTAACTGACTGACTACACAGAGGCTCCCATGGCGGTATATTCCAGAACACCGACGTCCAATGGCTGACTGACTACACAGCGGTTCCTATGGCGGTATATTCCAGAACACCGACACCCATGGCTGACTGACTACATAGCGGCTCCCATGGCGGTATATTCCAGAACACCGACGTCCCATGGCTGACTGACTACACAGCGGCTCCCATGGCGGTATATTCCAGAACACCGACGTCCCATGGCTGACTGACTACATAGCGGCTCCCATGGCGGTATATTCCAGAACACCGACGTCCCATGGCTGACTGACTACACAGCGGCTCCCATGGCGGTATATTCCAGAACACCGACGTCCCATGGCTGACTGACTACACAGCGGTTCCCATGGCGGTATATTCCAGAACACCGACGTCCCATAGCTGAATGACTACCCAGCGGCTCCCATGGCGGTATATTCCAGAACACCGACGTACCATAGCTGACTGACTACACAGAGGCTCCCATGGCGGTATATTCCAGAACACCGACGTCCCATAGCTGACTGACTGACTGCACAGCGGCTCCCATGGCGGTATATTCCAGAACACCGACGTCCCATAGCTAACTGACCATACAGACGCTCCCATGGCGGTATATTCCAGAACACCGACGTCCCTTAGCTAACTGACTGACTACACAGCGGCTCCCATGGCGGTATATTCCAGAACACCGACGTCCCATAGCTAACTGACTGACTACACAGCGGCTCCCATGGCGGTATATTCCAGAACACCGACGTCCCATAGCTGACTGACTACCCAGCGGCTCCCATGGCGGTATATTCCAGAACACTGACGTCCCATGGCTGACTGACTACCCAGCGGTTCCCATGGCGGTATATTCCAGAACACCGACGTCCCATGGCTGACTGACTACACAGCGGTTCCCATGGCGGTATATTTTAGAACACCGACGTCCCATAGCTAACTGACTACCCAGCGGTTCCCATGGCGGTATATTCCAGAACACCGACGTCCCGTAGCTGACTGACTGTACAGCGGCTTCCATGGCGGTATATTCCAGAACACCGACGTCCCATGGCTGACTGACTACACAGCGGCTCCCATGGCGGTATATTCCAGAACACCGACGTCCCATAGCTGACTGACTGCACAGCGGCTCCCATGGCGGTATATTCCAGAACACCGACGTACCATAGCTGACTGACTACACAGCGGCTCCCATAGCGGTATATTCCAGAACACCGACGTCCCATAGCTGACTGATTACACAGCGGCTCCCATGGCGGTATATTCCAGAACACCGACGTCCCATAGCTAACTGACTGACTACACAGAGGCTCCCATGGCGGTATATTCCAGAACACCGACGTCCCATAGCTGACTGACTACACAGAGGCTCCCATGGCGGTATATTCCAGAACACCGACGTCCCATAGCTAACTGACTGACTACCCAGCGGCTCCCATGGCGGTATATTCCAGAACACCGACGTCCCATGGCTGACTGACTACACAGCGGTTCCCATGGCGGTATATTCCAGAACACCGACGTACCATAGCTGACTGACTACACAGCGGCTCCCATAGCGGTATATTCCAGAACACCGACGTCCCATAGCTGACTGATTACACAGCGGCTCCCATGGCGGTATATTCCAGAACACCGACGTCCCATAGCTAACTGACTGACTACACAGAGGCTCCCATGGCGGTATATTCCAGAACACCGACGTCCCATAGCTGACTGACTACACAGAGGCTCCCATGGCGGTATATTCCAGAACACCGACGTCCCATAGCTAACTGACTGACTACCCAGCGGCTCCCATGGCGGTATATTCCAGAACACCGACGTCCCATAGCTAACTGACTGACTACCCAGCGGCTCCCATGGCGGTATATTCCAGAACACCGACGTCCCATAGCTAACTGACTGACTACACAGCGGTTCCCATGGCGGTATATTCCAGAACACCGACGTCCCATAGCTGACTGACTACACAGCGGCTCCCATGGCGGTATATTCCAGAACACCGACGTCCCATAGCTGACTGACTAAACAGCGGCTCCCATGGCGGTATATTCCAGAACACCGACGTCCCATAGCTGACTGACTGACTACACAGCAGCTCCCATGGCGGTATATTCCAGAACATCGACGTCCCATAGCTGACTGACTGACTACACAGAGGCTCCCATGGCGGTATATTCCAGAACACCGACGTCCCATAGCTGACTGACTACACAGAGGCTCCCATGACGGTATATTCCAGAACACCGATATGACGAGGCATTGGTACGATGGTATTGTCTCAAGAACATCAACACCACAGAGTGTTATTCCAGAGCGTTTTATGGTCCTAAGGCAACAGCGTTTAACGGCGTTATATTAAGTTTGTTCTCTAAGTTTTGTAGCAGAATTTCTATGTGAAAACTGAGGTCTTCGAGATAAGAAGACATCTAGTTACTTCATGATTGAATGAAGACATGTGACAAGTAATAGGATAAGTTGTACGTGTGGCTTGCTATTGGTTACCTCGGGATAGGAAAGTAGACAAGAGCGATGCGATAGAAGACGAATGTGGCTTGCTCCTGGTTTCCCTGGAAAATGTAAGAATACAAGGAGAAAGAAGAAACGACTTGGGATAATAAAGAAAACATGGGATTAATTCATGGGATAAGGAAGAAGACATGGGCTATTATTGTAAGAAACCGAGATAAGTAATAGAAAAAGACACACAGGATGGTTGTTACAACGAGAGTTACAACTTTCTCTCTGAAGTTTGCGATAAGAAAATAGGTCGCGGTGTCGCCAAGGCCACTGACAAGACAAATTGTCCTCCGCTTCATTAGCGACACGAGCCGCTGCTTTGATGCCACCGCTGCTATCTGCCCCGTGTCCTCATTAGGGGACATTTTATGGCCGGGTTGACACAGTCAGGGGAATTTCCTTCCTCCCCCGCCCTGATGGACACTGTTGGCGACATTCTAGCATGTCTTCATCATCCAACTGCAGAAGGTGACTACGGCGTAGAGAAGTCTAAATTCTTCTATTCATATATTTGATTTAACTTGTTCCCTGATACTTGATCATCCCAATTGCTTGATAAATCAATAAAATCCGAAAACGTACGCGTTTCGTAATATTGGCGCTAATCAGCGTGGTGCAGGCTATACCTCTACGACCAAAAATTTGGTTCTAGAGGCTTCTTGAGAAATCAAGAAATGGGCATGTCCTGCCATCTGAAATACTTTTGTGAGCGGTCAAGATATGCTTTTTTTTAGTTGTGTGTGTGTGTGGGTTTTTTTTTTAATGGTCCCTGAGATACCAGTTCGGCGGTACAACTACTACAATAGGAAGGATACAGAGAAGATTAACATGGCTCCTGAGATACCAGTTCGGCGGTACAACTACTACAATAGGAAGGATACAGAGAAGATTAACATGGCCCCTGAGATACCAGTTCGGCGGTACAACTACTACAATACAGAGAAGATTAGCATGGCCCCTGTGATACCAGTTCGGCGGTACAACTACTACAATAGGAAGTATACAGAGAAGATTAGCATGGCCCCTGTGATACCAGTTCGGCGGTACAACTACTACAATAGGAAGGATACAGAGAAGATTAACATGGGCCCTGAGATACCAGTTCGGCGGTACAACTACTACAATACAGAGAAGATTAGCATGGCCCCTGTGATACCAGTTCGGCGGTACAACTACTACAATAGGAAGTATACAGAGAAGATTAGCATGGTCCCTGTGATACCAGTTCGGCGGTACAACTACTACAATAGGAAGTATACAGAGAAGATTAGCATGGTCCCTGTGATACCAGTTCGGCGGTACAACTACTACAATAGGAAGGATACAGAGAAGATTAGCATGGCCCCTGAGATACCAGTTCGGTGGTACAACTACTACAATAGGAAGTATACAGAGAAGATTAGCATGGTCCCTGAGACCCAGTTCGGCGGTACAACTACTACAATAGGAAGGATACAGAGAAGATTAGCATGGCCCCTGAGATACCAGTTCGGTGGTACAACTACTACAATAGGAAGTATACAGAGAAGATTAGCATGGTCCCTGAGACCCAGTTCGGCGGTACAACTACTACAATAGGAAGGATACAGAGAAGATTAGCATGGCCCCTGAGATACCAGTTCGGTGGTACAACTGACAAAAGTTAATACTTTTGCGTTAAACACACCAAAATGGAATAAGCTAGGGCCTAAATTAAATGTACCTTAATACACAGAAAAGCGTACACTCAAGAGTACAACACCAACAACAAAAAGGAGAAAAAAAAACAACTCACGATTTGTTAAATCTATATATATAAAAATGAATGTATTTGTGTCTGTTTGTTTGTTTGTTTGTTTGTCCTTTATGCCTGACCAAACCACTCATTGGAACGCCATGAAACTTTGGGAAGTTATTTAGCATAGTACTGGGAAGGTTTCTAGCAAATAAAATTTTTGAAATAACTTTTCGCTTTAAAATAATCAAGATAAATATTCTAATTTATCTGTTATAATTCAACAATCTGCTCTAAATATTATCATGATGATACGATGATTTTGTAATGTAGAAAATTAGGAAAGACAAAATTCAGGATGACACGGCAATTTATTTGAGACAAGAATAATGATACAATTCCAAGGCAAGATACTATTCCTTTAACTTCCAATTACCGAAGGAACCAATTAATATTGATTTTATTCAACTTATCGAGTATTTTTCAAGGGACCGGGAAAAAATGTTCACTTTATCGAGAGATTCGTTAGACAAATCTTTACTCGGGTAAAACCCGGGCGAAGCCGGGCGGGTCCGCTAGTAAAATAATAAAAAAATACTTAGCTTTATTGTAGCGACAATTTTGACAATTAAAAATATTTATTGTCATCTAGACAATATTACACATCAAAAACAAAGAGAAAGAAAGAGAAGAAGAGAAATATATACATGAAAGAATGAAGTATAAACATGTATGAAACAAATATTTTACAAATTGAAGATGGGGGATGAAGGAAGAAGCAATCCTCGGCGCTGGAGGGTCCTGGACCAGGCGTAAGCGGGTCCTCCACTGCTCCTCCGAGCCCAACCTGAACAAAATGGCGATATACGCGCAGCTTTGCCGACGCCAGGATGGAGAGAGCGTCGTCCTCAAGGCCGGACCCGCCGAAGATCCAAGCCTGCAGGTCAGGGGGGGCGCCCGATGATGTTGAAGGTCTCTCTGATGAGAGGCCTGATGGAACGGCAGCACCAGTATCGGTGGCCGAGGGAGCGGTCGATGGACCCGCAGGCAGGACACGCGGGGCCGTCCGAGGCAGGATGGGCCGGATGGGGCAGGGCGTGGAGGGCCAACTTGAGGGCCCCGTCTGCTTCGTGACCCGAGAAGGCGTAGCGCCGCAGCGAGGCCCAGTCGATCCTTGATGGTGGATTGATGGTGGGCGTCCATCTCGCCAGGAATCTGGAGATGGGCGTGGCGGCGAGGCGCGGACGATCCAGGGCCCGTCGGGCCGAGCGGGTCGTAAGGCCGTTGAAGAACGGCGTGGCCATCCCGCGCAGCACCACGGCCGCAGCAAGTGAAGATGAAGATGGAGATGACTCCGCCCCGAAGCCCACGGCGTTCTCGGAGGTCAGCCTCCGGCAGAAGGCGCTCAGGGCCGCTGCGTCAGCCAGGGCGGAGCGCGTAGGGCGGGCGATAAGGTGGTCCTCCACGATGAGGTCCCGGACTCGGGCGCCGCGCCAGCGGGCGGGGGCCAGGAGGTCGGGAGGGCGGAGAAACCGGCAGCCGCCGATGATGGGGTGGTCCAGCAGCTGAGCTGTGGGGACCGCCCGGTGGTTGAGGCCCAGGATGTAGGAGGCCTCCTTCCAAAGCTTCAGCAGCCGGAGACGGCGGGGCTGAAGACAAGTGCCGTCTGGTGGAGGGTGGATCCAGGCCTCTCCGCCGCTGCCGTTGACGAGCCAGGCAAACCCGTTCCTGCCCCAGCGGAGCGCGATCTGCACCCCCTTGAGGCAGGCGAGCTGGAGCTGTGTAGCGAGGTCGAGGCCTTCGATGGCAACTGGCCTCGCCATGATGTCGGCGGGAAGCCACGCCGTGTGTTCTTGTCCCCAGACGAACCTCGCCAGTCGGGCCTGCAGCTTGGCGATGGTCGGGGGTGATGGTAGGTAGCCATGCAGGTGGTGCTGGATCGTGGACCCCGCCAGCGAGTTCGCCGCTCTAGCTCGTCCGACGAGGGAGAGGCCGCGGGTGAAGGGCGTCCATCTGCGGCAGGCAGTCTCCAGGAAGGCCAGGAGATGCTGCTCCCGATGGGCGACGGTGCTCCTGGGGGCGATGTCGAGCCCGAGGACCCTGATGGAGGTGGTCGACCAGGAGGCGCCGAGAGGGGAGTCGCCGCGGTTACGCCAAGCGCCGCACCAGAGGCCAGCGTTCTTCCAGAGGTTCACGCCGATTCCGGAGGCCTGCCTGTAGTCTTCGAGAACGGTCGCTACCCGCTCGAAGTTTCCGTCGCGATGGAATAGGAGGACGATGTCGTCGGCGTAGGCGATGACGTTGCCCACGCCGAGGGTCGACTCCAGGCGACGTAGCAGCGGCCCCGTGGCGATGCTGAAGAGAGCGGCGCTCACGGCGCAACCCTGCCTGAGGCCGTTAAGGAGGGGGAAGGCGGTGGTATAGAAGCCTCCGGCCCGGATCGAGCTTTATTGTAGCGTTGGGAGGGATCGAACTCGGGTGACACCGGGATGCGAAGCTAACAGCCAGACAGGGAAAACTTCGTAGAAAAACACTTTAGGCGTCTCCACACCAATTCTCCACGCTCTGGCCCCCTTCACATTCCCTTAGTCTCCTCTTATATACAGACATGGCCACATTCCTCCAATGAAAAGGCGTGAGAGATTGGTTCACTAACAAACGAAGACAACATTCTTCCCGCTAAAAACTGATCAGAAAAAAACTGAAAATGTTTGTCAATATAATTTGACACAACTACTACAATAGGAAGGATACAGAGAAGATTAGCATGGCCCCTGAGATACCAGTTCGGCGGTACAACTACTACAATAGGAAATATACAGAGAAGATTAGCATGACCCCTGTGATACCAGTTCGGCGGTACAACTACTACAACATAGAGAAGATTAGCATGGTCCCTGTGATACCAGTTCGATGGTACTAATATATATATATATAATACTTTAAGAACGAAATACTTGATGAGGAAAGAGTTTCTTTTCTCATCAAGTATTTCGTTCTTAAAGTTTAGTGAAGGAATTATTACTTCAATATATAATACTAGCCGAATGACCCAGGCAACGCCCGGGTTTTACCCTATTCAAATACTATTCGTTACAATTATAAATTGGCGCCGTGGATGTCACTCTTGTGAAACGTACCGCTCCAAACTTTGTGTCTGAGAAGCGATATTTTTATAGAAAGATGATCTGGCTTTTGTTTTCTGCTCGAATGAATGTTTTTCTGTTAGAATTTTGTTCCTGCATACAAAATAATGAACAGGTTTCACCCGTGGTCTCTGCTTTTTGGAATTTTTCCCGTTATAATTTTGTATCTGAAATTAAACATGATACAGCAATATCATTGGGTGTTGTTCGTAATTTTTGCACGAATCATAATTAAAACCTTCTAAAAGTAAATTGGAAAGTCTATCACGCGAGTTTCGTGAGGCCAAAGTTCTTTCCCTGACATTCAGAATCCTGGCCGTATGTTCTTGTGGGGTTTCTGCCGCTCTCGAAGTACTGACCCTGTTTCTATTTTGCCGAAGCCTGTTCTCACGCTGTCCCACGGATTCCGCCGCTCTTGAGGTACTGGCCCTGTCTCTATCATGTTGAAGCCTGTTCTCACGCTGTCCCACGGATTCCGCCGCTCTCGAAGTACTGGCCCTTTCTCGATTAATCCTAAGACGATGCTCACGTTGCACAGCAGTCTCAGCACCAGTAATAAAAATAGGCAAAGTAGAGAAAAAATATGTTATTTAAAAGCTAAACAAAAGTAAAGAGTATAAAGCAGCCAATGGGCGCGCGCCGCCGTCAGATCCCCACGCGTTCTAGAAGGCGCTGTTTGTGAGCTAAGTTGAATAATTTGAATATATAGTTTTAATAATTGATTTATATATTTTTTAAAATAGCCTATCGTCTTCCCCGTATTCTTTTACCTATGTATGGAAATTTTGGTTTGAATTAGTGAACTACTGCGAATTTGTATACCGGACATACAGACAAACAGACATACAAACATTCATTTTTATATATATAGAAGATAAGGAATGAAAAATGCATAGCAAAATTAAGCCGAAATAGCTCAGTTGGGAGAGCGTTAGACTGAAGATCTAAAGGTCCCTGGTTCGATCCCGGGTTTTGACACTTTTTTTTTGTTAAATTTTACTCCTGCATTTTACCAGTTCGGCGGTACAACTACTACAATAGGAAGGATACAGAGAAGATTAGCATGTCCCTGTGATACCAGTTCGGTGGTACTAATATATATATAATATATATATATATATAAATGAATGTTTGTATGTTTGTCTGTTTGTCTGTTGGTTTGTATGACCTGTATACAAATTCGCAGTAGTTCACTAATTCAAACCAAAATTTCCATACATAGGTAAAAAATAACGGGGATGACGATAGGCTATTTTAAAAAATATATAAATCAATTATTAAAACTATATATTCAAATTATTCTACTTAGCTCACGAGCAGCGCCCTCTAGAACGCGTGGCGATCTGCCGGCGGCGCGCGCCCGTTGGCTGCCGGCGAGCACGTGACTTCCCTGCCCCCTGCCCCCCCCCCCCCTCCGTCGAGAAAATGTAATCGTCCGGCTGCCGGCCGGTTGGACAGTCCAAGTTCCCACCGACCAATCAGAGGGATCAAGAGGTCCTGGCGCGCGGGGGCAGAGTTGGTGACACAGCCTCGCGGGTGACCTCCGGGAACTACGTCCATCTTCCATATGTAATATACATTTAATCGTGTAAACCCGGGCGTTGCCCGGGTCATTCGTCTAGTATCTATATATATATAAATCAATGTTTGTATGTTTGTTTGTTTGTTTGTATGTCCGGTATACAAATTCGCAGTAGTTCACTAGTTCAAACCAAAATTTCCATACATAGGTAAAAAAATACGGGGAAGACGATAGGCAATTTAAAAAAATATATAAATCAATTATTAAAACTATATATTCAAATTATTCTACTTAGCTCACGAACAGCGCCCTCTATCAACGATTAGATTAAATTATGCTGATGCAAACAAATAGATAATGCTAATAACAAACAATTATAAAAAAAAAATCTTATCAAATTATATATCACTCGGGTAGATATGCACACTGGTCAATCCCGGGGCGAAGCCCGGGTCACCCGTCTAGTATAATATAAAGAATGAAAAGTGCATAGCAATATTAAGCCGAAATAGCTCAGTTGGGAGAGCGTTAGACTGAAGATCTAAAGGTCCCTGGTTCGATCCCGGGTTTCGGCACTTTTTTTTTCTGTTAAATTTTACTCCTGCATTTTACCAGTTCTGCGGTACAACTACTACTATACAGAGAAGATTAGCATGGTCCCTGTGATACCAGTTCGGTGGTACTAATATATAATATCTATATTAATAAAATGGAAATTTCATAAGTGTTGTTCACTAAAAACTTTCGTTACAATGCATCAATTTCGACCAAATTTTCAACATTTATGTAAAACGAGATGGAGCAGGTTTTGCTTAACATCAAAATATTTTTCCTAACTTTAACATGCGTAACTTTGCTTTTATCGATTAAATACAAAAAAAAATTCAGCAATTCATTCAACTCAATCTAAAAAAATATTCAAAACAAGCAATTTTAAGATAACACCATATGTAAAACAGTCGGCCAAGAAAACAACAACGATATTACATCTTTCTCACATATTCACACACAATCTTGATTAATAATTAAAACTAATCTTTAACATTGTTTAT
>CP092882.1:7463959-7649622 GCA_030710605.1 Cordylochernes scorpioides | reverse complement strand
TATACTTCATAATATATAATATTCGTTAGGCAAACTTTCACTCGGATATAATATAAAGAATGAAAAGTGCGCCTAGCAATATTAAGCCGAAATAGCTCAGTTGGGAGAGCGTCAGACTGAAGATCTAAAGGTCCCTGGTTCGATCCCGGGTTTCGGCAATTTTTTTTTCTGTTAAATTTTACTCCTGCATTTTACCAGTTCGGCGGTACAACTACTACAATACAGAGAAGATTAGCATGGCTCCTGAGATACCAGTTCGGTGGTACAACTACTACAATACAGAGAAGATTAGCATGGTCCCTGTGATACCAGTTCGGTGGTACTAATATATATATAATATAAGGAATGAAAAATGCATAGCAATATTAAGCCGAAATAGCTCAGTTGGGAGAGCGTTAGACTGAAGATCTAAAGGTCCCTGGTTCGATCCCGGGTTTCGGCACTTTTTTTTTTCTGTTAAATTTTACTCCTGCATTTTACCAGTTCGGCGGTACAACTACTACAATACAGAGAAGATAAGCATGGTCCCTGTGATACCAGTTTGGTGGTACTAATATATATATAATATAAGGAATGAAAATGCAAAGCAATATTAAGCCGAAATAGCTCAGTTGGGAGAGCGTTAGACTGAAGATCTAAAGGTCCCTGGTTCGATCCCGGGTTTCGGCACTTTTTTTTTTCTGTTAAATTTTACTCCTGCATTTTACCAGTTCGGCGGTACAACTACTACAATACAGAGAAGATAAGCATGGTCCCTGTGATACCAGTTCGGTGGTACTAATATATATATAATATAAGGAATGAAAAATGCATAGCAATATTAAGCCGAAATAGCTCAGTTGGGAGAGCGTTAGACTGAAGATCTAAAGATCCCTGGTTCGATCCCGGGTTTCGGCACTTTTTTTTTCTGTTAAATTTTACTCCTGCATTTTACCAGTTCGGCGGCACAACTACTACAATACAGAGAAGATTAGCATGGCTCCTGAGATACCAGTTCGGTGGTACTAATATATATATATAATATAAGGAATGAAAAATGCACAGCAATATTAAGCCGAAATAGCTCAGTTGGGAGAGCGTTAGACTGAAGATCTAAAGGTCCCTGGTTCGATCCCGGGTATCGGCACTTTTTTTTTTCTGTTAAATTTTACTCCTGCATTTTACCAGTTCGGCGGTACAACTACTACAATACAGAGAAGATAAGCATGGTCCCTGTGATACCAGTTCGGTGGTACTAATATATATATAATATAAGGAATGAAAATGCATAGCAATATTAAGCCGAAATAGCTCAGTTGGGAGAGCGTTAGACTGAAGATCTAAAGGTCCCTGGTTCGATCCCGGGTTTCGGCACTTTTTTTTTCTGTTAAATTTTACTCCTGCATTTTACCAGTTCGGCGGTAAAACTACTACAATACAGAGAAGATTAGCATGGTCCCTGTGCAATATTAAGCCGAAATAGCTCAGTTGGGAGAGCGTTAGACTGAAGATCTAAAGGTCCCTGGTTCGATCCCGGGTTTCGGCACTTTTTTTTTTCTGTTAAATTTTACTCCTGCATTTTACCAGTTCGGCGGTACAACTACTACAATATAGAGAAGATTAGCATGGTCCTTGTGATACCAGTTCGGTGGTACTAATATATATATAAGGAATGAAAAATGCATAGCAATATTAAGCCGAAATAGCTCAGTTGGGAGAGCGTTAGACTGAAGATCTAAAGGTCCCTGGTTCGATCCCGGGTTTCGGCACTTTTTTTTTTCTGTTAAATTTTACTCCTGCATTTTACCAGTTCGGCGGTAAAACTACTACAATACAGAGAAGATTAGCATGGTCCCTGTGATACCAGTTCGGTGGTACTAATATATCTATATTAATAAAATGCAAATTTCATAAGTGTACATCACTAAAAACTTTCGTTACAATGCATCAATTTCAACCAAATTTTCAACATTTATGTAAAACGAGATGGAGCAGGTTTTGCTTAACATCAAAATATTTTTCCCTAACATTAACATGCGTAACTTCGCTGTTATCGATTAAATACAAAAAAATCAACAGAGTTAATTTTATTTATATATAAATACAAAATTAAATTTCAAAAGAGTTAATTTTTTTACATACTAGCTAATAATCTCAATCTGAAAAAATATTCAAAACAAGCAATTTTTAGATAGCACCATATGTAAAACAGTCGGCCAAGAAAACAAATAACGTGTAATATACAGGGTGATCCAAAAGTCCCGCACAACTTTAAAAATTAATAACTCCGCGAATATTTGCGCTAGAGCAATGCGGTAAACACCATTGTGTTCAGGATGCAATGGGATTTTTTATGGCAAATAATGAAAAATTCGAAATTGATTTTAGTTACAATTTTATTCGCCAGATGGCGCACTACCAAAATCAGAGATTCAGCGGCCAAATTGTTTGATAAATTGAAAAATATAACTGATCGACACGTATTTTTCCTTTTTGAATACCAGGAAAGAACCCTAATAACATAAAATAACAAATTAATAAAACACCACTTCGCCAAAAGTATGAAGAATTGGTTAACAATTTTTAAATACAATCAGAGATATGTAAAATAGGTAAATGCAAATTTACACATGTAGCAAAAAAAAAATGATATTTTAGATACGGTTTGTGTTTCCGAAGATAATAAATTTCTAATATTTTTAATTCAACTCTCTCTCATACTGTACCCAATTTTAAAAAATGTGTCCCCTCAAATAAAAATATTTTTCAAATCGACCTTTTGCGTTGAAAAACGGGGTAGTAAAATCATTTTGTATTATTTTTTTGCACAAAATTTCTAAAGTTATTGGTGTACAGAAAATATTCCTTATGCTATTTCTTCTAATGAGCGAAAAGCGAAAAACTAAACATAAGGGAAAAAATTGTGTGCACCAGTGTTATTCGAGAAGTTATAACACTCTGGTTTGCACGAAATAATATGTGAGCAAATACAAACAAAATATTACTGTTCACAAAAAAAAAGAGTCAAGATGTGAGGACAGCATTTATTATCCCATATCCCAATTATCCCCCTTATCCCATTCTCTCTTGTATTAGGTCACAATCCTTGCTCAATGTGGCACCCTTCATTCTCAATCACCGCCTGCAGACGACAAATGACAGAATGGACAGCATTAAGAAAAATATCTGTTGAAATTAATAAAACGTGCCATCTGATAGAAGCCTTTAACATGGCCAATGTGGTATGCCAGCATCGATAAGCACACGATTTAATGTACCCCCATAAACAAAAATCGCAAGGCGTCAAGTCTGGTGATCTTGGAGGCCACTGCTATATAAAGTGGCGACTTATCACACGATTTTCAACGAACGTATTCTTCACCAATTGTTTGGCACCGCGGGAGATATGAGGAGGTCCTCCAACTTTCATGAATGTTATTTCGCTTAGTGCATTTTTCCCTGCAATATGGGAATACCCCATATGAACATAACGTTCACCAGTTACAAAAACGGTTTTAAAAGTTCTTCCATTGATTTTTCAAAGAAAAATGGCCCAATAATAAAAGAAGAAGTGAACCCACACAAAACTGTAACTCTAGGCTGATAAAGTGGCATTTCTGTAAAAATTCTAGGGGTTTCTGTTGCCCAAAAACGGCTGTTTTGAATGTTAGATTCTCCGTTTAGAGAAAAGTGTGCATCATCTGTCCACAGAACATTCGACAGCCAGTTTTCATCAATATCAATTTTCCGGAAAACCCATGAAGCGAATTCTTGACGCATCTCAAAATCGCCAACTTTCAGCTCGTGAAGCCTCTTCGGATATCACAATCATACTCGGCGATTTTAACGCCAAAAGTTCAACTTGGGGATCATCTGTCCAGGATAACAAAGGTCACCGTACTCGACCTTACACCATTAAATAAGGGAGAGAACACCAATCTATCCAAGTCGACAGGCACAGAATCCGCAATAGACATCACAGCGATAAATTTCAACATCGCACCCACAACACAATGGAAAATCCTGAGAGGTGCAATCAGTGACCACAGACCAATTTTAACAACCCTAAACTTCAAAATTGAGAATGTCCAACAGAATAAAAGAACATGGAACTTTAGGAAAGCCGACTTGAATAATATTCACAGAAAAGCTTGAAGAACTGTGCAACGAAAAATTGAATTACAGAACGCTTGACAAAAACTTGGAAAACTTCTCTTCGAATATATCAAAAGCTGCAAAAGCATCGATACCTAGAAGGAGACGTTAGACCTGTGGATACCTTACTGGAAAGACCACAACATCAAGGCAATGATTGCAGAGAGAGACAATATCAATGAACTTCTTTAAAAAAAATAGAAGAAAAGAGAAAGTAACACATTGAAATTAGTCACAAAATAGAACAAGAAATTTGGATATGCAAACAAGAGAAAATGGCAGAGTTCTGCGAAAAAATGGATCCAAGAAAGGACAGCCAACACTGGAAAATGATTAGAGTGTTAGAAAAGAATCAAAACCAACACCAATCCTCCAATACTGTAACCGATATGAATAGAACAAAGAGAACGAGAACAAACAGATGACTAACATAATTGCTGAATATCTTTCAAGCACTTCCATACTCAAATATACGATTGAAGACAATCTAAAAATAATATAAACCAGTTAGTTAAACAAGCAAGAAACTTCCATCAACAAGATATTTTCTCGAGAGACTTCACACTGAATGAGCTAAACTCATCAATAAAAAAATCTAAGAGGTCACCAAGAGATAATCTAATCTTTGGTCAAATGATTAAACACTTTGAAGACAAAGCTAATAAACAACTCCTACGAATACTGAACATTTCATGGTAAACTGGTGAACTACCAAAGAATTGGAAGATATCAATTACTGTGCCAATACTGAAACCAAACAAAGATGCCAAGGAATCCAAGAACTATCGGCCAATTGCTCTCACCAACATACTTTGTGAAATAACAGAACGAATTATCCACTCTAGGCTCATAGTCTGGCTCACTTTCAATAATAAAATAAACTTCTACCAAACTGCCTATAGATCCCAGCGCTGTACGACTGATCAACTGTTCTACTTCTGTCAATCAATAATAGATTCTTTCCAGGAAAAACTGCCAAAGAAGACCACGGCTATATTCCTTGATATGACCTCAGCTTTTGATCGAGTGTGGAGGGAGAAATTACGTGAAAAGCTGCACAACATCGGAGTAAGAGGAGAAACCTTAACGTGGATTGCAGACTTCTTAAGGTGAAGAAGGTTAAAGGTTTGGGTCAATGGAGAATTTTCCAAGGAAGAAAGAACGTGTGATACTGCAGTCCTGGATCTTTCCAGTTGGTCTCGACGACCAGGCCATCACCGAGATGTACGCGACGAAGTACGCGATCTAGGTATTCATCGTAGATGGCAAAATGCGTGGTGTCGCTGGAGACCCACTGGCGATTCTCCACCAAACTCTGCAGCGCTGGCAGAGGCGCCATATTCATTGTACATAGTGTATGTGATGATTTAAGACCATGGAATTGTTGTAAATAGTCCAGATATCTACTACCACATGTTCCACCACGTAATTGTATATAACTTCTTATTTACTGCAAATAGAAAGCCTCAACTAACATCAATCTGTACCGCGTAAGAATCTAATAAAGTATAGCAACTGTACAGATAGAAGGAATGGAGACTAACAGGAAAAAATTAAAGTTAAAACTAATCAGGCTTAGGTGAAAATAGGAGAGAAGACCTAGCAAACCCAGCCCAACTTTTACAAGGTCGTGGCCCTCCTGGATAATAAAACTTCCCCCCCTGTTTACGTCAGAAAAGAGCAGTGACCTGTTCGGACCCAGCTCAGCTATAAAAGGAGGCCCCGATCCTCAGTTAGTCAGTCCTTAGTTAGTCTTCGTTCCAGTCCCTGTCCACCGGACGCTCCGATAAAAGGTAAACCCTTTCCTGCCAGAAATCTCCCCGTCCCATTCCTTCTTGGCGTTCAGACGCTTCTAAGTGGAATCTCTATTTGCTTATTTCACCTTTGGCCCAGCTGTGTCGCCTTCCACCACAACTGCACGGTAGAGTTGACATCGAGGTTCGTCTAGCATCAGGTAACACTGGTCCCAGAGGTCCCAAGATATCACATGTATATAATGCATATTATCTTTTTTTTAAATAGTGCAGACTGTGAACTTTGTATGTATTGACAAGATGTCAATAAAATTATTTTAACTGTCATTGATGAGGAATTGGAATTTTCAAAACACATAATTAGCACCTCAAATAGAGCTACCAGAAAACTAAACATTCTGAGATGGCTATGTGGAACAAATTAGGGAAAAAAACCTAGAATTCTCAGAACAACATATATCACCTCAATAAGGCCGATAATGGAATATGCAACACCGGTCTGGGCTCCCTCAAGCTCATCACTAAAAGTAAGACTAGACAGTGTTCAAGCAAAAGCGGCCAAAATAATCACTGGTGCTGTTTCATCCACCAACAATGGAAAATTCAGAGAGAATGTGTTCTAGACCTACTCGCTCGAAAGCAGAAGATAAAATAAAAACAACTTGGATCGGCACTTCGGAAACGAGGAACCAGAGGATGAGATCTCTCTGACCACTTGTGATTTGGTGGATCCGCCCTTTTCTGAGAATGAGGTGAAACTGACGGCTTTCAGGTTCGGGAAAAGGAAATCTCCTGGTCCCGAAGGGATTGATAACACGGTCGTGAAAGCCCTGTTAAGAATGCACCCATCACTTCTTGCCATGTTTTTCAATAGGTGCCTGGACACTGGTACTTTTCCTGAGGCATGGAAGGTTGCCCGAGTAGTGCTTCTCGAAAAGTCTGGTAGAAAGGGTAATTCTCCTAATGATTATCGTCCGCTTTCTTTACTAGTGTGTCTAGGTATGGTCCTGGATAGCCTACTAGCTCAGTGACTGAAGCACTGGCTAGAGAGTAATGAGCTCCTTTCCTCTTTCCAACGTGGTTTTAGGGAAGGGAACTCCACAACCACGGCTCTGAACGAGGTGTTAGAGGGGGTTGAGATGGGCTTAAATAAGGGTGCTTGGGTTCTTCTCGTGGCCCTGGACATTGATGGCGCGTTCAACTCCATGAGCAGGAACAAGCTGATGAAATTTGATGGACATGGGTTGTCCTGATAATTTGTGCAGCTTGGTTTGTGACTTCCTGAGAGATAGACGGATTAGCCTCAGTTTTGGTGGGCGGAAGTTGGAAAGAAACTGTGCTAGGGGTTGCCCCCAGGGCTCTTGCTGCGGACCTATTATGTGGAATATCCTGGTAAACACTGTTTTCCAGGAGGAGCTACCTGAGGGAGCCTGGCTGGTTCTCTATGCTGACGACCAGTTCCTCATCATTGAGGCTGCTTCGAGAGCGAAGGCTGATAAGTGTGTTGAAGCTTCTCTCCAAATCCTCTCGAACTGGGCTCATGACTCTGGCCTTAAGTTCAATGTCTCCAAAACTAAAGCCCTCAGCTTTAAGCCTAGGGACATAAGAACTAAAAGGAAAGGGATCAAATGGGAGCACAAGCCGGCTATCCGGATGAAAGGACGGAGGGTAGCGTTGGTCAATAGGATGACCATCCTGGGGGTGGTCATTGATGACAAGATGGGTTGGCAATACCAGGCGGAGGAGATGGTGACGAGAGGCAGGGAGGCGTTGTGCAGGCCTGTCCTGGTTGGCTCTCAATAGGGGGGGGGGGAGAAGGAGGGTACTATTTTTAGGAACCTCTGCCTCTCCTGTGTCGAGCCAATCCTGCTATAACAGGGATCAGAAGGTGGCAAAAACTCTAGAGAGCGTGCAGAGGACAGCGGCACTCAGAATCACAGGGGGATATCGCACTACCAGCAGTGAAGCCTTTTTGGTCCTCGCTGGGCTTATTCCCCTGGGATTGAAACTAGAGGAGGAGACCATCAGACAGAAGATCTGGGAGAATAGGGAAGGTGCCCTGGGACTTGAAGCGGGTGCCCTGGAATGGAAGGGGGACCCAAGGAAGCCTCCGCAGTGGTTGCCAAAGTGGAATTGGAGTCCTGGAGGGCCGACAGGGATTGACACGGAGGTTTTCACTGATGGTAGTAAGTCTGGAGCCAATACTGGAGCTGGAGTAGTGATTTTCACTAATGGAGAGCTGATCTTCCAAGAAAGCTTAACACTCAGAGTGGACGAATTGGTCTTTTCAGCCGAGCTGGTTGCGATCAGGGTAGCCCTCAGAGTGTGTGCCGAGAACTTCAGCCCGGACCGCCTCTATTCAGATTGTATGTCGGCCCTCGTCGCCATCAATCTGGTGAAAGGGCAACTCGCGCATCAAATAATCCAGGAGCTGGAGATGATAACGCGGGCTCCGGAGGGTTAGGGGACAGCCTCATCGAAGGTAATGAGTTCGCAGACAGGCTCGCTAAGGCAGGATGCTTTAGAGGTAGATCACTGAGGACCCCAGTGACCAAGAAAGAAGTTTATAGGAGGATCAGGGGGCACGTCCAGGACTTATTGTTGGACAGATGGAGGAAAGGTGTGAAGGGAGAGAGGTATTCAATTGGGTAACAACACCCAAGTACCTCTGTAAGGTAATGCCCCACAAATTCATTAGGGTAGTTCGGGACATGGGCTCTTCCCCAAGTCTCCACAGATTTAAAATTAAGAGAAACCCTTATTGAGTCTATGAAGAAAGGGATGAGGATGCACGCCACTTCGTCTTGAATTATCCAAGGGTAGTGGGTGAGCAGGAAGAGAGAAGGAGGGCGAGGGGCGCGATCGAGAGTAAGCTGCTGAAAAACCACAGCAAGCTTCTTGAGAAAGCCCACGATGTGGCATCTGAGCTTTTCCTCAACTGTGAGTGAACAGAGTCGACCGGGGGCTGCCTCCCCGCGGTCCCTGCTGGACACAGTAAATAGTTTCCTCTTTTGCTGTGTTTAAAGGCCACCGGTATAGAAATCCTTCCAGACACGTTGTCTGGGAGGTGGTGTTTCCAGGTACAATGTCCAAGCTCTAGCTTGAAAACCGTTACTTGGCTTATGAGTTGAACAGAATAGCAGCGAAGGGCATGCTTCGGATGCCGGCTTGTGAACCGAAAGGTCTGGGTGGCCATCTGCTTCTAGGGTGTACCAACTGTGCTTAGGTGGGATCCTCCAGTTCTTGTTTATTTTTGTTTTGGCTACTGTTTCTATTTCTTTAAAAGTAAGTTTATTTTTCTGTAGTAAGGGTTCTTTTGTGTATTTTTTCGCTAGCGCATCAGCAGCTTCATTGCCTTCAATGCTTACATGTAAGGGTATCCATTGAAGGTGAATTTTTGAGGTATTGAGAGTTTTTGGAGATAACCAATTATGTTCCTGATTACTTTGTCTCTAAGTTCCCTTGTGTGACTAAAGTGTTGTATGGCACTTCTACTATCAGTAAGAATCCATATATCGTGATGTTTAGTGTTTCTGATGGATTTTAAGGCTTCATAGATGGCTATAAGTTCGGATCTGAAGACTGAGGAAAAATCTGGGTTTCTTCTGATTATTTTCTCATTGCTATTTGTGGTTTTAATGAGAGAGTCACTGTCAGTGTGTCCAAACTCGTCTCTGCTACCATCGGTATAGATAGTTATTACATTTTTAGGAATTTTATTAATTATTTCTAATGATAATTGTTTTAAGTATTCTGGATTTTGGTATTGTTTGTTGGTGGGTTCATTTAAAGTGGCATTAAAAATAACATTTTGTTAGTGATTCGCATGGAGATATTTTTTCTACTAAATAATATTTTTTCACTTTATATTTTAAAAATCCATTTCTTTTGGCCAGGTGGAGAGGGCCTTCTTTTTTGAGTCTTATATTGGATTCCCAATTAAGTATGTAATTGAAAGTTCTGTGTTTGTTTTCATAACTATTGATTTTGTTTATATATTTTGGCAGATTGTAGCTTCTTCTATCCTTAAGGGCATAATGTCTGCCTCGTAAAGTACAATATTATTAGGGCAGGTATTTCGAAGACCTGTAATAATTCTAGCTGCATTTAGTTGTATCCTTTCCAGTGATTTTAGATTTGTTTCAGATGCTGTACCATAGATTTGATATCCATATTCCAAGATAGGTCTCATTAGAGATGTGTAAGTTAATTTTAGTGTTGTTGCTTCAGCTCCCCACTCTTCCTGAAATACATTTCAAGATTTTTAGTCGGTCTCTTCCTTTTCTAACAACTTTTTCAATATGTTTACTGGAGTTAAATGTCTGGATCCAGGGTGTAGCCGAGATATTTAGGATGTTTATTATATTGCAATTGTTGTTCTTTCAGAATAATATTTGGTCTTATTTTGTATAGTTTCTTATCGGTTGTAAAAAGTCAGGTTTTAATTTTAGGGGGTTAAATTCTAATTCATGTTTATTAGCAAATTTTTCTAGGCGGAGAAGAGTCTTGTTCAAATCTCTTTCATCTTTTTTCCAGTTAGTGTTGCTGCTCCATAGAATAATGTCATCAGCGAAAAGTCCAATATTGGTTTTATGTAAAAATTTTTTCTTCTATGCCTGCAATAAATAGGGTGAAGAGATTTGGGCTAAGGACTGATCCTTGTGGTAATCCTTGATACAATTTGAAGGTTTTAGATAGAGTGCCATTATATTTGACCCTGATGTATCTATTTTTAAGGGAATCATTTATCCAAGTGATAGCTTTTCCATCAATTTTGAAATGTTTGTATAATTTTGTAAATAACTTGTTTTTCCATACCTTAGCAAAAGCTTGTGTGAGGTCTAAAAAAGCAGCTATTGTGTGGTTAGTTGTTTTTCTGTTTTGTGCATCTTTTTCCTTTTGTGTGAAAAATAAGAGTTGGTCTATTGTCCCGTGTCCTTTCCTAAATCCATATTATTCTTCTGGTAAGAGATTTCTTGTGTTAGGGTGGTAGGTGAGTCGTCTGAGTATAATATTTTCCATTAATTTTCAGCAAATACTTGTGAGGGAGATTGGTCGGTAGTTTTTTGGGTCATCAGCAGATTTGTCAAGTTTTTAAATGGGAATTATTGTGGCATTTTACAGTCTTGAGGCAATTTTCCAGTTTTCCAGGAGTTATTGAAAATATTAAGAAGTCTTTGTTTGCCAATTTTGCCCAAGTTTGATATCATTCGGCCATGGATTCCATCTGGCCCAGGAGTCTTGTTTAGGTCAGTGTTTTCTAATGCATAAGCTAGCTCTTTCATATTGATTTTTTTCATGGAAAATATTATGAGTGCTGGTGACATTTTTACAGTCATGAATAATTCTTCGGGCCTTTGTTTCAACCTTGATTTTACTACTTATTTGATATGAATTACCTGAAAGATTGGCAGCAATTTTGTCATTAGTTGCTGGTGTACCATCTGTATTCTCAATCATATTAGTTTTTTCGGTTTGTGACTGGGATCTGTCAATTTGTTTTGCCAAATTCCAAAGTTTTGTATTTGGGTTTCTTGGGTTCAGGTTTTCACAAGTTTGTTTCCATTTTTCCCTTTTCACATTTACGTATAATCTTTTTATTTTTGCATTCACAATGTTCAGTTCAGTTCTACAATTTGTTTGGTTTTGGGTGCTCTTTTTTGTAGTTCATTTCCTTTAGTTATAAGTGTTTGAATATTTTTTGCCCTCTTGGTATTGAAACTGTGGCTGCTTTAATAATGGTGTTTTCGAAAGATATCCAATTAGCCTTTTTGAAGTTCCAGATTTTTTCTTAATTGAGCTGGGTTTGGTCTTAGTGCTAATTTCTATCAAATTAGGCAAATGATCACTTACAATACTTTTTAATATTTGCTATTTGCATTTGTGGAAAATGTCAGGATAGTAAAAACTTATATCAAGGGCTTGTGCAGTATTATAGCTGTATGAATGATGGGTAGGATTTCCATCATTTAAGCACATGATGGCATTGTCGTCAAATATGTTTGAAAGTATTTTGCCTCTTGGGTTTGGCGTGGAACATCCCCATAGTTGATGTTTGGCATTAAGGTCACCTACAATAAGAGTTGTCTGTAAGAAATTGAGCCATTGTTCCATCGTCAATAAGTGTATTGTTTGGAGGGTGATACATATTGTATATGTTGATGGCTTTGTTTTGATTGAGGTAGACTTTGATATCTTGGGCTTCGAGGTCTAATGTGTTTGAAATATTAACGGCTATGTCCTCATAGTACAAATTATTGATTAAAAATGCTAGGCCACCCCCTTTAACAGCATATACAGATGGATCTTCAGACCTTACCCTGAGTTATGGAGGGGCCGGAATTAACATGATACTGCAAGATGGAACGCACATCAAAATCAAAGAAGGAGCAGGACAGATTTCGTCAAACTTCACTTGTGAACTGACGGCTATCTGGAAAGCCCTTGATGTATGCCTTAACCAACCATCCCTGCATCAAGCAGAAGGAAATTTAATATACAGCGACTCCATATTCGCTCTAGAAGCAATTCAGAAGGGCAATACTAAAATCACACGGAAAATACACTCGTTACCTACCCAACTGGAACCATTGGAGAATAACTGCATTCTACAATGGATCCCTGCCCATGCTGAGATCGGGGGTAATGAAATGGCATCTGAATTGGCAAAGGAAGCCAGAAAGTTGAGCCAGAGGAAAGAACAAATGTCATTATTTGACGCTGATTCTTTGTCAAAATACAATATAATTAAACAATAAATAAGAAAATATCAAAATGCGAAATAAACTCTGAGAGAAAAATGACAAAAACTATAACAAGACTTAGAACAAAACACTATAAAGGAATGACAATACACCCAGATGGCACAATAACCTATAGGGCATGCAACAATTGTCCTGGTGTGAAACTTACACCTACCCACATATTCTCATAGCCAGCAATGGCCGCAGCCTTGCAGAAATTTGACATAGACCCAGAGCAGCAGCTTTACACACCCAAGATAGTGGACATTGCTGCTGCTGTGATGGAGATGCATGGATACATCTGAGGCTCTTTATTGGACACGACAACAACAACGGCATTCCAGAGTAAAATAAATTATCAGAGATAGATACATATTTTTCAAATGAATTAAAATGAATATAATCGATACTGAGAGAGAGTTGAATTAAAAAAATATTAGAAATTTATTATCTTCGGAAACACAAGCCGTATCTAAAATATCAATTTTTTTTTTTTTTGCTACATGTTTGAATTTGCATTTACCTATTTTACATATCTCTGATTGTATTTGAAATTGTTAACCAATTCTTCATACTTTTGGCGAAGTGGTGTTTTATTAATTTGTTATTTGATGTTATTAGGGTTCTTTCCTGGTATTCAAAAAGGAAAAATACGTGTCGATCAGTTATATTTTTCAATTTATCAAACAATTTGGCCGCTGAATCTCTGATTATGGTAGTGCGCCATCTGGCGAATAAAATTGTAACTAAAATCAATTTCGAATTTTTCGTTATTTGCCATAAAAAATCCCATTGCATCCTGAACACAATGGTGTTTACCGCATTGCTCTAGCGCAAATATTCGCGGAGTTATTAATTTTTAAAGTTGTGCGGGACTTTTGGATCACCCTGTATATATAATATAATATATATAATAAAATCTTAAATATTGTTTATCAAAAGTAAGATTATCTCAGGATGACACGGCAATTTATTTGAGACAAGAATAATGATACAATTCCAAGGCGAAGATACTATTCCTTTAACTTCCAATTACCGAGGGAACCAATTAATATTGATTTTATTCAACTTATCAAGTATTTTTCAAGGGACCGGAAAAAAATGTTCACTAGATAAAACGATGATTTTGTAATGTAGAAAATTAGGAAAGACAAAATTCAGGATTACACGGCACACAGGGACCGGGAAAAAATGTTCACTTTATCGAGAGATTCAAATTTACAAGTTTCAAATTATCAAAATATATCTTCTCTTTTAAATAAGTTTATAGAGAATTGTTTTAACAAATGTTCGTTAGACAAACCTTTACTCGGGTAAAAACCCGGGCGAAGCCGGGCACATCCGCTAGTATATAATATAAGGAATGAAAAATGCAGAGCAATATTAAGCCGAAATAGCTCAGTTGGGAGAGCGTTAGACTGAAGATCTAAAGGTCCCTGGTTCGATCCCGGGTTTCGGCACTTTTTTTTTCTGTTAAATTTTACTCCTGCATTTTACCAGTTCGGCGGTACAACTACTACAATAGAAAGGATACAGAGAAGATTAGCATGGTTCCTGTGATACCAGTTCGGTGGTACTAATATATATATAATATAAGGAATGAAAAATGCATAGCAATATTAAGCCGAAATAGCTCAGTTGGGAGAGCGTTAGACTGAAGATCTAAAGGTCCCTGGTTCGATCCCGGGTTTCGGCACTTTTTTTTTTCTGTTAAATTTTACTCCTGCATTTTACCAGTTCGGCGGTACAACTACTACAATACAGAGAAGATTAGCATGGCTCCTGAGATACCAGTTCGGTGGTACAACTACTACAATACAGAGAAGATTAGCATGGTCCCTGTGATACCAGTTCGGTGGTACTAATATATATATAATATAAGGAATGAAAAATGCATAACAATATTAAGCCGAAATAGCTCAGTTGGGAGAGCGTTAGACTGAAGATCTAAAGGTCCCTGGTTCGATCCCGGGTTTCGGCACTTTTTTTTTTCTGTTAAATTTTACTCCTGCATTTTACCAGTTCGGCGGTACAACTACTACAATACAGAGAAGATTAGCATGGCTCCTGAGATACCAGTTCGGTGGTACAACTACTACAATACAGAGAAGATTAGCATGGTCCCTGTGATACCAGTTCGGTGGTACTAATATATATATAATATAAGGAATGAAAAATGCATAGCCATATTAAGCCGAAATAGCTCAGTTGGGAGAGCGTTAGACTGAAGATCTAAAGGTCCCTGGTTCGATCCCGGGTTTCGGCACTTTTTTTTTTCTGTTAAATTTTACTCCTGCATTTTACCAGTTCGGCGGTACAACTACTACAATACAGAGAAGATTAGCATGGCTCCTGAGATACCAGTTCGGTGGTACAACTACTACAATACAGAGAAGATTAGCATGGTCCCTGTGATACCAGTTCGGTGGTACTAATATATATATAATATAAGGAATGAAAAATGCATAGCCATATTAAGCCGAAATAGCTCAGTTGGGAGAGCGTTAGACTGAAGATCTAAAGGTCCCTGGTTCGATCCCGGGTTTCGGCACTTTTTTTTTTCTGTTAAATTTTACTCCTGCATTTTACCAGTTCGGCGGTACAACTACTACAATACAGAGAAGATTAGCATGGCTCCTGAGATACCAGTTCGGTGGTACAACTACTACAATACAGAGAAGATTAGCATGGTCCCTGTGATACCAGTTCGGTGGTACTAATATATATATAATATAAGGAATTAAAAATGCATAGCAATATTAAGCCGAAATAGCTCAGTTGGGAGAGCGTTAGACTGAAGTTCTAAAGGTCCCTGGTTCGATCCCGGGTTTCGGCACTTTTTTTTCTGTTAAATTTTACTCCTGCATTTTACCAGTTCGGCGGTACAACTACTACAATACAGAGAAGATTAGCATGGCTCCTGAGATACCAGTTCGGTGGTACAACTACTACAATACAGAGAAGATTAGCATGGTCCCTGTGATACCAGTTCGGTGGTACTAATATATATATAATATAAGGAATGAAAAATGCATAGCAATATTAAGCCGAAATAGCTCAGTTGGGAGAGCGTTAGACTGAAGATCTAAAGGTCCCTGGTTCGATCCCGGGTTTCTGCACTTTTTTTTTTCTGTTAAAATTTACTCCTGCATTTTACCAGTTCGGCGGTAAACTACTACAATACAGAGAAGATTAGCATGGTCCCTGAGATACCAGTTCGGTGGTACTAATATATATATAATATAAGGAATGAAAAATGCATAGCAATATTAAGCCGAAATAGCTCAGTTGGGAGAGCGTTAGACTGAAGATCTAAAGGTCCCTGGTTCGAACCCGGGTTTCGGCACTTTTTTTTTCTGTTAAATTTTACTCCTGCATTTTACCAGTTCGGCGGTACAACTACTACAATAGGAAGGATACAGAGAAGATTAGCATGGTCCCTGTGATACCAGTTCGGTGGTACTAATATATATATTTATATAATATAAGGAATGAAAAGTGCATAGCAATATTAAGCCGAAATAGCTCAGTTGGGAGAGCGTTAGACTGAAGATCTAAAGGTCCCTGGTTCGATCCCGGGTTTCGGCACTTTTTTTTTTCTGTTAAATTTTACTCCTGCATTTTACCAGTTCGGCGGTACAACTACTACAATACAGAGAAGATTAGCATGGTCCCTGTGATACCAGTTCGGTGGTACTAATATATATATTTATATAATATAAGGAATGAAAAGTGCATAGCAATATTAAGCCGAAATAGCTCAGCTGGGAGAGCGTTAGACTGAAGATCTAAAGGTCCCTGGTTCGATCCCGGGTTTCGGCACTTTTTTTTTCTGTTAAATTTTACTCCTGCATTTTACCAGTTCGGCGGTACAACTACTACAATACAGAGAAGATTAGCATGGCTCCTGAGATACCAGTTCGGTGGTACAACTACTACAATACAGAGAAGATTAGCATGGTCCCTGTGATACCAGTTCGGTGGTACTAATATATATATAATATAAGGAATGAAAAATGCATAGCAATATTAAGCCGAAATAGCTCAGTTGGGAGAGCGTTAGACTGAAGATCTAAAGGTCCCTGGTTCGATCCCGGGTTTCGGCACTTTTTTTTTTTCTGTTAAATTTTACTCCTGCATTTTACCAGTTCGGCGGTACAACTACTACAATACAGAGAAGATTAGCATGGCTCCTGAGATACCAGTTCGGTGGTACAACTACTACAATACAGAGAAGATTAGCATGGTCCCTGTGATACCAGTTCGGTGGTACTAATATATATATAATATAAGGAATGAAAAATGCATAGCAATATTAAGCCGAAATAGCTCAGTTGGGAGAGCGTTAGACTGAAGATCTAAAGGTCCCTGGTTCGATCCCGGGTTTCGGCACTTTTTTTTTCTGTTAAATTTTACTTCTGCATTTTACCAGTTCGGCGGTACAACTACTACAATACAGAGAAGATTAGCATGGCTCCTGAGATACCAGTTCGGTGGTACAACTACTACAATACAGAGAAGATTAGCATGGTCCCTGTGATACCAGTTCGGTGGTACTAATATATATATAATATAAGGAATGAAAAATGCATAGCAATATTAAGCCGAAATAGCTCAGTTGGGAGAGCGTTAGACTGAAGATCTAAAGGTCCCTGGTTCGATCCCGGGTTTCGGCACTTTTTTTTTTCTGTTAAATTTTACTCCTGCATTTTACCAGTTCGGCGGTACAACTACTACAATACAGAGAAGATTAGCATGGCTCCTGAGATACCAGTTCGGTGGTACTAATATATATATAATATAAGGAATGAAAAATGCATAGCAATATTAAGCCGAAATAGCTCAGTTGGGAGAGCGTTAGACTGAAGATCTAAAGGTCCCTGGTTCGATCCCGGGTTTCGGCACTTTTTTTTTCTGTTAAATTTTACTCCTGCATTTTACCAGTTCGGCGGTACAACTACTACAATAGGAAGGATACAGAGAAGATTAGCATGGTCCTGTGATACCAGTTTGGTGGTACTAATATATATATTTTTATATAATATAAGGAATGAAAAGTGCATAGCAATATTAAGCCGAAATAGCTCAGTTGGGAGAGCGTTAGACTGAAGATCTAAAGGTCCCTGGTTCGAACCCGGGTTTCGGCACTTTTTTTTTCTGTTAAATTTTACTCCTGCATTTTACCAGTTCGGCGGTACAACTACTACAATACAGAGAAGATTAGCATGGCTCCTGAGATACCAGTTCGGTGGTACAACTACTACAATACAGAGAAGATTAGCATGGTCCCTGTGATACCAGTTCGGTAGTACTAATATATATATAATATAAGGAATGAAAATGCATAGCAATATTAAGCCGAAATAGCTCAGTTGGGAGAGCGTCAGACTGAAGATCTAAAGGTCCCTGGTTCGATCCCGGGTTTCGGCACATTTTTTTTCTGTTAAATTTTACTCCTGCATTTTACCAGTTCGGTGGTACAACTACTACAATACAGAGAAGATTAGCATGGCTCCTGAGATACCAGTTCGGTGGTACAACTACTACAATACAGAGAAGATTAGCATGGTCCCTGTGATACTAGTTCGGTGGTACTAATATATTTATTTATATAATATAAGGAATGAAAAGTGCATAGCAATATTAAGCCGAAATAGCTCAGTTGGGAGAGCGTTAGACTGAAGATCTAAAGGTCCCTGGTTCGATCCCGGGTTTCGGCACTTTTTTTTTTCCGTTACCCTTCACTTCTGTATTTATACACAGGGCTCTATCGGTAAGTCAATTCACTTTTTGAAACATGAAAAAAATCTCACAAGAGCCAAATAGAACTAAAAAATCATAAGCATCACCAGAAGCAAAGAGGACTATAAAGACCTTAAAAATTAAGAGAAAAGTACAATAAAAGACAAGATAGGCAAATATAACTAAAGACCATAAAAATCAATAATGATAAAGCACAATTTGGATTATCTATATATATAAAAATGAATGTATGTATGTGTGTGTGTGTCTATCCTTTATGCCTGACCAAACCACTCATTGGAACCCCATGAAACTCGGGAAGTTATTTAGTATAGTACTGGGAAGGTTTCTAGCAAATAAAATTTTTGAATTAACTTTTCGCCTAAAAATAATCGAGATAAATATTCTAATTTATCTGTTATAATTCAACAATCTGCTCTAAATATTATCATGATGATACGATGATTTTGCAATGTAGAAAATTAGGAAAGACAAAATTAAGGATGGCATGGCAATTTAGTTGAGACAAGAATAATGATACAATTCCAAGGCAAGATACTATTCTTTTAACTTCCAATTACCAAGGGAACCAATTAATATTGATTTTATTCAACTTATCGAGTATTTTTCAAGGGACCGGAAAAAAATGTTCATTTTATCTTGAGATTCGTTAGACCAGTGTCGGGCAACCTTTTTCGAGTTGCGGCGCACTAAGCTTAATTTCTTTTTTTCGCGGCGCACCTGTGGTTCTTACTATAAATTTCCTCGTAGGTAATTAAAATACAACAATAAATACTAGTAAAAATTTAAACATATATATCACATTTTATTAATTTTCAATATTAAATTAACATAATCAATGCGAGCATTGCGATTGTTTTTGAGAGCATATCAAATCAATACGGGGATCTACTTGTGAAAGACAAACGCGCATCTCCTCATCTATCATTTGAAGTCTTTCGCGCTTCTTAGACTTCATTTCTGTGAGTGTTGAAAAACCTTGCTCACACAGGTAGGAACTTCCAAATGGCAACAATGATTCGATGGCCGCATTACTAAGTTTAGGAAATTTGGAGTTTAAGCACAACCAAAACTCAGATAGCTCCTTTTCAGTGAATAGTCTTTTGAAAACTAAATCGTTTTTTAAATCAATTAAGTTTTCTTGCATTTCTTCTTCCAGATGTTGAATTTCACAGTGCATAAATGGGTTAACTACCCATTCCATCTTTTCAACGTCCAAGTAAGGAAAATATTTATCAAAAGAAGCGGATAGTAATGTCAAAGTTTCTTCGACTTCTTTTTTGATAATAGATTTTGATGGATTCTCTTGAACCATCGGAAAAGATGCAAAATTTTCTTTAGCAATGTTTAAATTCCATAAACTGAGTTTTTCCTTAAACGCTTTCAACTTGGTAGAGATAGTGATAATGTTCTCCTGAGCACCTTGCAAATTTAAATTAAGGCTGTTTAATTTGTCGAAAATATCACCCAAAAATGAAACTCGTAACCACCAAATATCACTCATCATGAAAGGAAAATTAATCTCTTCGTTATCAATGAATGCCATTATTTCATTTTTCATTGAAATAAATCGATTTAAAACTTTGCCTTTCGACAACCATCTGACTTCAGTATGAAACAATAAATTTTTATAATCGGAATCCATTGCTTCACAAAATGTTGAAAAATTCTCGATCGAAGAGCATTTGATTTGATGTAATTGACTACTTTGACAACTTCATCTAGAGTTGTGACAAGGATGGGAGGAACCGACTTTGACACTAACATTTCTCTATGAATCATACAGTGAACAAATTTGATATTTGGATTTTTTTTTTATGACATGTGCTATCAATCCCTTTCTTGAACCTTTCATAGCTGGAGCTCCATCCGTACAGACGCTAACACAATTTTCCCATCTCAAGTTATACTTCATAACATTTTCATCAACTAATTCAAAAATGTCCGCACCAGTCGTTCTTTGTTTTAATTCTTTACAAAAAAAGAGTAGTTATTCACAATTTTTCCTGTATCGACGAACCTCAAAAATGCCAGCAATTGAGCTTTATTACTAATATCTGTGGTTTCATCAAGCTGTATAGCCCATTTTGTTGATGAATCATTAAAAGATTGTTTTATTTGCAACTCAATATCTTCTGACATATCTTCAATTCTTCTCGCAATAGTTTTTGATGATAGTGGAATTTTCGTAACCTTCTCCATAGCATCATTCGTTAACATACATCCTGCCACAATTTTTAAAGCAGGCAAGATAATTTCCTCTGCTTCCGCGTGAGCTTTCTTCTTTCGAGCGATGAGTTGAGCTATCATGTAACTAGCTGTTTGAGCTTCATCTGAGGTGGTCATAAATTTCTTGAATTTTTTTGATTGCTTTTGAAAACTTGATCGTATATTTTCAAAGTAGCTTATTGGATTGTTCATCTGCTCCCGATGATTTGTCTCAATATGTCGAAGTAGTTTACTTGGCACCATTGTTTCGTTGCTGAGGGTTTTTTGGCAAATTAAGCAAAACGGCAGTGATGGATTATTAACAGATGGTATAAATCCATATTTGAGATAATCTTCAACGTATTTCCTCTTATTTCCAGTTGATTTTACTATTTTCTTATCTTCTTTATTTTCGTTTTGATTTTGTTTATCACTGGCACCTTCTCTAATTAGAAATCTCTCCATCTAGTTTTGAGAGAATTTAGAAAAAACACACAAATATAATAATAAAATGTTTAAATAAAGTTACCTTGCGTTAAAAGTGAGTGAAAATTTCGTAACAAAAATATTTTTTTCCTTTTTTAACCAACAGATTTTACGGTGTACAAAACTTATTGTGTGAATGTGTGTGTGTTTTACAACATGCAAAAAAAAATGAATAATTACTACAGCAATACTTTGACGAAAACTCCGAATAAATTTTTTAAATAAATTTATAATTTTTTTTTGTTTTCTTTTTTTTTAAAGCTTTTTAGCTTTGAGTCTCTATTAATAAACAGCTGTGACAAAGATTGTAAATGACGGTTAAGTTTGGTCATATTATTTTAAAAATTAGGTATTTTCCCGCAGTATGTATTCAACTTTATTAAATAAAGTTGTTTTCGCGGATTGTTTTTTTTTTAACTTATGATTTTACATAGGTACGTACTATTTGCATTTTTATTTTTTAATAATGGCACGTGCCAGTTATGTACGTCAAGATTATGTACATACGTTATATGAAATATAAAATTATGCAAACTGTTGTAATTATAATACCAAAATAAGTTTTATATAAAATGAAATTTGCTTTTTTTAAATTTCATTTTTTATATGAAAATTTTTGAAAAAAATTATTAAAATTGAATAAAAAGTATAAAAAATATTTTTTGAAACATTATTTTTAAATTTAACCAAAAGTTCTAAATACCTACAAAAATGTTCGCGGCACACCTAGAATTCTTCGCGGCACACCAGTGTGCCACGGCACACCGGTTGCCCGACACTGCTGTATAGAGTCAGTGACCCTAAATAAAGGCTTTTTTGTTGTTGTTGTTGTTGTTTTAATGAAAGTTTTAAGGGAGAGGTGCTTCTTTTGGTACGAGAGAGAGATATTGGTTTCTTTACTCTACTAGAACTAGCTTTCGGACATATCTTTTCACAGGTATGTCTATCTAAAAATGCATCCACACTCATGGATAAAACTAAAGGAATCTCCAGCAAACATCAAAGACTAGTCATCGAATCCCTCCTGTGTCAAGCAAATTCCACAGCCTTAATAGAAAATTTGATTTACCGGAAATTTACAATGTAATATTCCTTGCAGCCACCAAACCTCCCACCGTACCATGAACTCTGAGACCGCAAATTCAATAGTTAGTCTGTCCTGTGTTTCCAAAATATGCCATATTCTTTGTCTTATTCCATATCAGTTCATATTGTAGACATGCAAATTCTCTATATATGTATACTTAAATTTCCGTTTTATTGTTTTATTCACTATGTAAATCAGCTCTTTGCATAACTGTAGTATATTTTCGGCTTCTTTGTGTGTATATATATGGATTAGATCCGTAAACGTCAGTAGCGTAATTTTCCTGTCGAAGGGCGGTTAACCCCGAAAGCTTGAAATAAATTTATTTGCTAAAGATACTCATCCCTCAAACTTATTGTTTTTTTTTAACAAAAAAACTAAGGGAAGTTGAAAGTCTTTGAAATCGCCGGTTCAAGATTTTACTCAATATACACTCATGGACAAAACTTAAGGGAGTGGAACGTCTTTGATGGTCGTCTGTTTTTTTATTTTATTTTATTTTTTTCATTTTGAAGGAAACAGAGAGGCAATTTTGTTCACACTTTGGTTATCTCGTGTGTCTTCAATTAAGATCACTGTGTATCAAATATATTTCAGAGTTAATGTCTGATTCCCGATATAAATGCTAAAAGGTACAACTTCCTTAAGTTTTTATCTATGAGTGTACAACATCATGAGGTCAAAAGATCACAGAATCATAAGTCCTTATAATCAAGCCATCCACATAGGATCAACAGGCCATAGAGCTGTCAAAAGACCTTAGGATCAAAGAATGGTAGAGAGACTTCCCAAAAGAGATATTTCAACCAAAATACCATAGGATCAAGAGACACTATAGAAACCAAAAGACACTATATAATAAAGAGAGGTCAAAGATCGTAAGATAAACAGGTCCTTAAACTTAAAAAATAATAATAATAATAAAAATAGGGCACACAGAAAAGATTATAAAGCCTCATTAAATCAAGAAATTATTTTAAATAAAAGTGACAAATGAAATCATAAGACTATATCTCAAAATACTACAAATATTACCCCTTAAAATTTCCATGATATACAACATAAAAAAAAAGATCATACAATTCACCATACACGTTCATCACTGACTTTACAATTTAATAAAATTTACAAGAAATTCAGGGCCAAGTTTCTTTTATTATTTTTATTTCTAAAACTTTCGGTCCAACATGTCCTTCAACAGGAGAACTAGAAGTATGATTTCCAGCTTTACATACATACACGCCTTAGTGGCCAACATGCTCGTCAACAGGAGAACTAGAAGTATGATTTCCAGTTTTACATACATACACGCCTTAGTGGCCAACATGCTCGTCAACAGGAGAACTAGAAGTATGATTTCCAGCTTTACATACATACACGCCTTAGTGGCCAACATGCTCGTCAACAGGAGAACTAGAAGTATGATTTCCAGCTTTACATACATACACGCCTTAGTGGCCAACATGCTCGTCAACAGGAGAACTAGAAGTATGATTTCCAGCTTTATATACATACACGCCTTAGTGGCCAACATGCTCGTCAACAGGAGAACTAGAAGTATGATTTCCAGTTTTACATACATACACGCCTTAGTGGCCAACATGCTCGTCAACAGGAGAACTAGAAGTATGATTTCCAGCTTTACATACATACACGCCTTAGTGGCCAACATGCTCGTCAACAGGAGAACTAGAAGTATGATTTCCAGCTTTATATACATACACGCCTTAGTGGCCAACATGCTCGTCAACAGGAGAACTAGAAGTATGATTTCCAGCTTTACATACATACACGCCTTAGTGGCCAACATGCTCGTCAACAGGAGAACTAGAAGTATGATTTCCAGCTTTATATACATACACGCCTTAGTGGCCAACATGCTCGTCAACAGGAGAACTAGAAGTATGATTTCCAGCTTTACATACATACACGCCTTAGTGGCCAACATGCTCGTCAACAGGAGAACTAGAAGTATGATTTCCAGCTTTACATACATACACGCCTTAGTGGCCAACATGCCCATCAAAAGGAGAACTAGAAGTATGATTTCCAGCTTTACATACATACACGCCTCAGTGGCCAACATGCTCGTCAACAGGAGAACTAGAAGTATGATTTCCAGCTTTACATACATACACGCCTTAGTGGCCAACATGCTCGTCAACAGGAGAACTAGAAGTATGATTTCCAGCTTTACATACATACACGCCTTAGTGGCCAACATGCTCGTCAACAGGAGAACTAGAAGTATGATTTACAGCTTTACACACATACACGCCTTAGTGGCCAACATGCTCGTCAACAGGAGAACTAGAAGTATGATTTCTAGCTTTACATACATACACGCCTTAGTGGCCAACATGCTCGTCAACAGGAGAACTAGAAGTATCATTTCCAGCTTTACATACATAAACGCCTTAGTGGCCAACATGCTCGTCAACAGGAGAACTAGAAGTATGATTTCCAGCTTTACATACATACACGCCTTAGTGGCCAACATGCTCGTCAACAGGAGAACTAGAAGTATGATTTCCAGCTTTATATACATACACGCCTTAGTGGCCAACATGCTCGTCAACAGGAGAACTAGAAGTATGATTTCCAGCTTTACATACATACACGCCTTAGTGGCCAACATGCTCGTCAACAGGAGAACTAGAAGTATGATTTCCAGCTTTACATACATACACGCCTTAGTGGCCAACATGCTCGTCAACAGGAGAACTAGAAGTATGATTTCCAGCTTTATATACATACACGCCTTAGTGGCCAACATGCTCGTCAACAGGAGAACTAGAAGTATGATTTCCAGCTTTACATACATACACGCCTTAGTGGCCAACATGCTCGTCAACAGGAGAACTAGAAGTATGATTTCCAGCTTTACATACATACACGCCTTAGTGGCCAACATGCTCGTCAACAGGAGAACTAGAAGTATGATTTCCAGCTTTATATACATACACGCCTTAGTGGCCAACATGCTCGTCAACAGGAGAACTAGAAGTATGATTTCCAGCTTTACATACATACACGCCTTAGTGGCCAACATGCTCGTCAACAGGAGAACTAGAAGTATGATTTCCAGCTTTACATACATACACGCCTTAGTGGCCAACATGCTCGTCAACAGGAGAACTAGAAGTATGATTTCCAGCTTTACATACATACACGCCTTAGTGGCCAACATGCTCGTCAACAGGAGAACTAAGGCGTGTATGTATGTAAAGCTGGAAGTCATACTTCTAGTTCTCCTGTTGAACATGTTGACCTGAAATCTAGGGAAATAAAAATAGTAAAAGAAACCTGGTCCTGGATAGCTTGTTGATTTTATTAAACCATTCGGCATAGTTTGAACGGATAATAAAAAAAACACACGGGGGTATTCTATATACAGTTACGAGCGTCATGCGTCGTCAATTCTTCATCTCTTTCACCGTTTGCTTTTTTTTTTTTTGGAATGGCGCTCTCCTATTGGTTGGCTACGATGGCGCCGCCACTACGCGAGACACTTTGTTTTTTGACTTTGCCCCCCCCCCCACTCGCTTTTTGGTTTTTGTAACTATTGTGTTGGAGTGGGTCGCTCCTTAAATAAATGCATATATTAGTTAATAACTAAATGGAATCCTCTCTTTCTTTTTCCCAGTAAGAGACGCCTACGGAAGCCAACAGTACATAGACAGATAAAGCACATAGGCTATAGTTATTAACTAATATATGCATTTATTTAAGGCGCCAATTTATAATTGTAACAAATAGTATTTGAATCAAAACATTCAATCGGGTAAAACACGGGCGTTGCCCGGGTCATTCGGCTAGTTGTACAATAAAAAGAAACCCATAAAGTCGGTGGACGAGTGGGTAACACCCTCTATTCCCGACAGTCATGAACCGGGATTGAATCCAGCGATAACATTTTGTTCAATATGTGAATAACCTTTACATATTATTCATTGTTCCAATTATCATAAACTAGGTTGCTCTTGTTGAGCGGTACCTATTAAAGTGATTTTGGAAAAGAAACCCACAATATCAAAAATTATCCTTTCAGACTCACTACCATCCTGGAACTACCTGGTCAACTGGTCCATCACAGCAATCTACTCCCTCTATGACTGGAAAATTCTTCTAGAAAGCCTGAGTAGTTGGTGATTTATACTCCAGGAGAACCCGGGTTACCCCTCTCTCTCTCTCTCTCTCTCTCTCTATCGAATGGCCGTAAAACTAAAGATAACAAGATTGAGGACTCTTAGGAAACTCCGCCTTTGCCGGTTCCAAACCTGGATGAAAAATGAGGAGGGGGAGCAGTAACAAGCTTGCTAAAAAACCTAGGCCCGGCTGATAGTACACTGTAAGGGCTCCTGATCCAAGGATACAGGATGTCTGTACTCCATGTTAGGAACAGCTGCATATGGTGTTTGTTCCTCAAGTCAGAGGTGGCCATTTCATATTGGAGCTAAGTGCTACTGAGTAGTGATCCAAGTCTTAATGACAAAGGCAAACGCATTCTACTTCACCCAGTCATGGGATAACATTTCAATTCAGATACCTTCGAAGTTTTCCCACTATGTACTAAGTGCATTTTTGAACCTGCAACCCCAAACTACATTATTGACTGAATTGACTCATCCATTGATGAGCTCTACTCATCCCCAACAGACACCATCAACAAACTCTACAAGCTTGATACCCTGATATGATTGAGTGGAGATAAGAAAGAAGAAGAAGATACTTTCGAATCCAATTAAGATTTACTTTTTTTAACTTGGAAGAGAGAGAAAACACAAAATCTCTCTGCGGCGTCATTTCCCCCATTTGTAACGACTTTTTAAGACAGAGTGAAAAAGGGTAAAAGAAATATAACATATGGAATATAACAAGGGTATATTGAATATAAGCCTGCATGTAAAATAGGATTTAGTGACAAATACAGACCAATAATATAGTCAGATGTTACAATTTCGTTAAAATACAGGAAATGTCGTTTTATTGATGAGTATTAGAAAATATATATTACAAAAAGCTGTTTGTATATATCACATGATATTAAAATATTGAAAAAAAAAAGTAAAAAATAGTACAAATGTGAAATTCTTAATGCTAAAGAAATATTTAATATTTATATTTTTTATATGAACACCTTCGAATATAATTTTAAAATTTAAAAAAAGTGTGCTATATATATATATTGGAAACAGAATTTAAATACACGCAGACGAACTATTATTGCAAATAAGGAAATATAAACAAATACATCCCAAGCTGCCCTATAAACTCCGCCTACCAATCCAGCCAACCAATCAGAAGAAAGGGAGGGGAAGTTGACCACGCCCTCCGCGGACCCGCCCACCTTCAGTTCGCCCCATGTCACGAGTGGTTGAAGATCAACGAGGCAAGTTTGAAAACGACGAACTTTTTCGTCGTCTGAGCCGAGAGTCGGAGGTAAGTTTTTATTCATTTGGCAATAAATTCTTGAGGCATTTAGAATTATAATTTGATAAATCTCTCCATAGAACTCTTTTGAAGGATTTCATTATACGAATTTTGGCGAGGAAAACATAAAACTCAATCTTTTGAATATATTAATATATATATTGAGCTAAGCACTACATATACATTGTGAATCCACAGGTCATCTTCTGAAATTTGAATCTACAGAAAAAATTACATTCAGGTATCACTAACAGAATGCAAAGACTTACTATAGAGGTCTTAGGATCCATCAAGAATCCTTCCTCAGTTAATACAGACATTTATATAAATATCTTCCTTCAAGCTTACAGCGGAGGGTGTGTAATTTCTGAATATATAAATATCCCCAAACAGTATTAATTTCATCTCTAATAATAACCATAAAAAGTAAGTCCTTTACATATAGTTACCGGAAATTTACATCTATATACATATTAATACTAATAACATCAGTAAATTTACACATTTTGTCAAAAAATTAAATCCAGCAATGGCCGCAGCCTTGCAGAAAATTGACTTAGACCCAGAGCAGCAGCTTTGCACACCCAAGATAGTGGATATTGCTGCTGCTGTGATGGAGATGCATGGAGACATCTGAGACTCTTCTTTGGACACGACAACAACAACACATCAGTAAATTTACACATTTTGCCACAATATTTGCATTTTTCCTAAATAGTACCTAGTTGTATATAGCTACACAACCTCTAATAGCTACCCAGTATCATATTATCTTTCATAATTTCAGATTAAAGAGCCTTCACCGAAATTCATCTTTTGTTTTGGGTTCGTTTACCATTAAAGAATTAACATTCACGGAATTATGTGACAAATTTTACTTTATAATATAATACACTGCGGCTTGTGATTGTAAAACAACACTTGAAGTTACACCGCATGAGTTTCTTTTCAATGAAAAATCAAAATTTATTTCAAGGTGAAATATTGACTATTTCTAACCTTTTCGGATAAGGTATGAAAGGGTGAATTATGAAGAGTAATAATGAACGGAAAAATAAAAGTGTCCAGGGATGGGAATTTTACTTTATTCGGTTTATACACACAAAACAAAACAACAACAAAAACTAGGGCTTAAACTTAACACAGAGAAAACGCGTACACTCAGAAATACAACAAAGATAAAAAGGAAGAGATCCTTGAAAACATCGAGTTATGGACTTAAAAGAATAGTTGGTCATTCTAAATAATGGATACACATATGTATGGATACACGATTGTACACATACACAACTATATATATTTCCCTACATTTTATCTACCCTTTATTTACTATTTTATTATATATTTTTTTCACCTTTGTAACAATTGATTAGAAGAATCAATATAATTGTTTAAATTGTCAATTGTCTAAAGAATGAATAGAGTATAAGTACAGTTTATTCCAGATTTAAAACTTTCTGAATTGTAAGATTGAACCGTATTTGAAAGATACTTTTACTGTGACACAATCTAAAATTTTATTATTTTTTAAATATCAAATTTAATATTAAATATTATTAAGGATATATGAGAAAACCCCCCAATATCAACAGACTATTTCATGGCTTCAGAGATCCAGCCTGGCAGGAGAACGTAGAATTGATGATGAATTTAACGAGGATGGATGATATCTAATGATGATTAAAAAAAAAAGGAAAATGAGTTTATTTCAGATCAATATCATCTAGTGCATCCCGACCTGGTCTTAAATCGAAACAGCGCGTTTGTTTGTAACAGTGTCAATATTTTTATGCTATTTTTGAATAATAAAAATAATAATAAAAAACACTCCATTAACAAAGTGTATTTTAATCCAGCTCTAAAACGAGGCGAACTCACAAACAAGATTCTCTTTGACGGCAGATTGCAAAATTGAAGAGGCCATTCCCCAGCATATACTGAAATGTATTGGGATGGATAAGTGCAAATATATTAGGGTTGTGTTTATAGCAAAAACGAGAATTTATGCTTAATTTGAAAGAGAAAAAAGTGAGGTCAAAGAAATATTGACGATAGAGATATAAAGAGAAGCATCTTACCTGACATGTATAGAGCTAACTTAGTCCCATATAGCATGCAGCAGTTGTACGTGATTAGACTATAATATCAGCAATGGAGAGACGTCCAAACACGAACAAAGGTCTGTGATGAAGATGCTGCAAATATCAAAACGAGAATTTTTGTTTATTTTGAGAAAAAGTCAAACAAATAAAGATAATTATATATTATGTCTAACACCTTTTTAGCTAACTTAGTCCCGTGTAGCATTCTGTAGTTTCTCGCAATTAAACTCTATAATTCCAGAAATGGAGATGTCCAAACGCGAACAAAATTTTGAAATGAAGGTGCTGGATATATCAAAGCGCGAGAATTTGTGTTTTATTTGAGAGTGAAGTAAAAAACAAATACAAATAAAGATAATTATTATGTTTAACACCTTTTTAGCTAAATTAGTCCCGTTTAGAATACTGTAGTTAGCACGTGGGTAGACTATAATTCCAGAAATAGAGATGGCCAGACTTGAACAAAAGGTCTGTAATATTATACAATACAAAATTACAACATATCAGAAAAAATCATTCATTTCAGATATAATAAGAATTATGATCTCTAAATTTCTGCCACTGAAGTGTACAAGCCTCATTATTTCCTGCTCATAAGACTCCTCTGGTTGAGAAGCCAGCCATCCATCAGCCTCAGCCCCTACCTCGATGTAGGCGCCAAGAAGCCGTTCTTTTAGCATTTCCAGAAAGTTCCAAAGATATGAAAGTCGCTTGTAGAAAGATCTGGACTGTATGGGAAGTGGTCCATAACAGAACGGAAGGTTTTCTGATTATTTGAATCTCATATCAACCAGGAAACCGATTACAAGATTTTTTTTCATGTTTGGACGCCCTCTAATGTTCGAATTATAGCATGCTATAGCATGATAGCAATTGCAGCCTGCTGAACGTGGCTAATTTAGCTGAATATCTTAAGTCAAATGTTCCTATATTTGTATATCGTTACTCTATCTTTTGCTATCTTTTCGTAATCACATTAAACATAAAATCTCGTCTTGATACGAAGAAAGTACTCCTCTGTTTTAAAAACCAAAATCTCCAAGATTTGGCCTGAAGGAACAATAGATAAGAATTTTTTGTTTATGAAAACAATTCGCCATATGATATATTGGCAAAAGTAGTGAAAAGCACAGAACCAATGCATTGGCGTTTTACAAATTCTGGAGAACAGCACAGTAAAAAAAATGCAACACAGAAGAGTGACCCAACATGAGGAAAGATTGATGTTATTCTCCACTTTCTCTAGACACATATTGCTCCTGTTTTACCCAACTAGGATAATCCTGTGCGGGACGAGTGTCCCCCTAATAAAGGCTTTGTTGTTGTTGTATAAGAGTTTTAAAACATATATATATTGCCACGTTTTTATTTTTAAAACGCTAATTTTAGTTTAGTAAAACTTTATTTTTAAAGTTTATTATTTTAAAAGTGAAATGTTTGTTAATGAAATAGACATTTTGCCTAAACTCATTTATTGCTGCTTTCTTTTTCAAGCCATTTGTTTATGTATATTTTTACATATCGTTTTTATTGAGTTTTTACTAATTTAGTATGTACATCATTGACTTTTAATGAATGGAAAAAGAAATTGAAAATAAACATATGAAAAATTAAAGTAACATTTTAAAGGAATTTATGTACAATTGAAAATTGTTTTTTGTAACGTCTCAATATATTTAATTAAAAAGGCACATTTATTTTACCAATATTTCAGTTGGCTGAAAGCCAACCTTTATCAAGGTGTTATAACATATTTAATGCTATAACACCTATGTTATAACACCTTGATAAAGGTTGGCTTTCAGCCAACTGAAATATTGGTAAAATAAATGTTATTTTGATCCAATATATGCCTTTTTAATTAAAGATTTATTTATGGATTGCTCTATTTTCAAAAAATATATATATTAAAAAGCACACGTATTTTATGTTGGAACATGAGCCTGTCGCATAAAAAACGAAAAAATCCGAAAGAGATCCAAATCTAAATGATAAATTTGTGTGTGTTAACAGTCTCCCTTTCAACTCTTTAAAAACGAAAAAAATAACTTTTTAAAAGGTCTCTCTTTAAAAAAAGAGCTGAATTAAAAACTGATTGGTGCCAGGAAACAGAAATGTATAGGATGGGATGAAGAACACACAAGTGTGCTGTGTACATATCACGTATCTAATTATACATGTATCTAGTGTGATGTACTAGAATACTAGAACGGGTCAAGAACGACAGACATTCCTTGTTCCAAAATCACTTTATTAGGTATCGCTCAAAAAGAGCAACCTAGTTTATGATATTTGAAACAATGAATAATATGTGAAGAGGCTATTCACATATTAAACAAATTGTTAATTTTACATATTGTGCGCATTTTTGTATGTATTGACAAGATATCAATAAAATTATATTAATTGTCAAAAATAAGGTGTGAAATACACACACCTGCAAGGGATGCACGGGATTCAATCCCGGTTCATGGCTGTCCGGGAATCGAGAGTTTTAACCACTTGTCCACCGACTTCTTTATATAGACAGCCATTCCAAGCCGTATTAAAGCTATACTCATTGACAAAACTTAAGAAAGTTGTACCTAACAGATAATTCAAACCAAAAGTTTCACAATATCATTTTTAAAAAATAATTATCAAATTTCTTGATAGCGTTAGATAGTGTGTGCATCATCCCTTGCAGTGTGTGTGTTTCATACCTTATTTTTGACACAATTAACATAATTTTATTGATATCTTGTCAATACATACAAAAGTGCACACAGTCCGCACTATAGATATATGCAATGAATTGATGTAAATAATTATATGCAAATAATCTATGTCAGGATTAGAATGACGAATCCTGTATGGGACTTTGATTCCAGTAAAAGGCTTTTTGCTTCTGTTGTATATAGTCACAGTGTAGAAAATACTATACTATACCTACTACATATAGGTTTCTCTCTGTATTCTTAGTTCTCTTCTCTTCAATTACTCTGTAAACTGGCGAATCCTATATAGGACGAGAGGTCCTCAATAAAGGCTTTTGTTGTGTTGTTGATATATGCAATGAGAATAACAACTCAAGAAGACTATATTTAGAAAGTTGGACATCAATGGAAACAGTATCAACAGAACATCCCTCCATTATATTTACAGTTCAAATCTAATATAATATAATGCGGCTTGTGATTGTAAAACGACATTTGAAAATTATCCCGCATGTGTTTCTTTTCAACGAAAAATCAAAATTTATTTTAAGGAGAAATAACGATTATTTCTAACCTTATGGATGAGGTATGAAAGGATGAATTGTGAAGAGGAAACGGAAAAATAAAGTCTCATCCCTGGACACTTTTATTTTTCCGTTTCCTCTTCACAATTCATCTTTTCATACCTCATCCATAAGGTTAGAAATAATCGTTATTTCTCCTTAAAATAAATTTCGATTTTTCGTTGAAAAGAAACACATGCGGGATAATTTTCAAATGTCGTTTTACAGTTCAAATCTACCTAACAGTCCTATCATACTTATTATAGGATAATTTATTATTGTTTAATTTTTATAAATGTACATATATAATATATATTTGCATAAATTTGTGCGTATATATTTGAAAAAATGTTAACCACAGCGTGCGTTTTTATTAATCTTTCATATATCGTCGCGTGAAGATATCGCATGGTTAACCAAAACATTTACAAAATAAGGAAAGACCTTGATGAAGATAAGCGTACAGCCTAGCGAAATATTGGATTTTTGTAATAAATAGAATGTTTTATTTTATTTTCGATACAAAATATTCCGTTTAATTAATATACAAAAAAAGCTTATATCCATATTTCATTTAAAATACCATTTCCAAGAGGTCAGGTTCAGTATCGGTATAAAAAAGAAAACAGAAAAATGCACAATATTACCCGAGATTATAGTATATTAAACTAACAAAACCGCTGGGAGGGTTTACCACTGATGAGACATAATCTCCCATTAATTAATAGTTGAAGAAAGGGAAGTAGAATTTTTTCTTTTTAAATTTTGAAAAAGAAATCAAACACGTCTAAAATAGTTTCAAATTCATTAACAACTATGTACAATGTACATAGCGCCTCTACCACCGCTGCAGAGTTTGGTGGAGAATCGCCATTTGCACCTTATTGAGATTATATTTCTTATAGTTTTGTAACGAGATATGTAAAAATATGTGGCAAAATAACATCAAGTTAGTTTACAAGAAGAAAGGACGAGATTAAAAGAAGTATACACGCTTGTTCGACGGTGAAACTACTACAATAGGAAGGATACAGAGAAGATTAGCATGGCCCCTCTGATACCAGTTCGGTGGTACAACTACTACAATAGGAAGGATACACAGAGAAGATTAGCACGGCCCCTCTGATACCAGTTCGGTGGTACAACTACTACAATAGGAAGGATACAGAGAAGATTAGCATGGTCCCTGTGATACCAGTTCGGCGGTACAACTACTACAATAGGAAGGATACACAGAGAAGATTAGCACGGCCCCTCTGATACCAGTTCGGTGGTACAACTACTACAATAGGAAGGATACAGAGAAGATTAGCATGGTCCCTGTGATACCAGTTCGGCGGTACAACTACTACTATAGGAAGGATACAGAGAAGATTAACATGGCCCCTCTGATACCAGTTCGGCGGTACAGCTACTACTATAGGAAGGATACAGAGAAGATTAGCATGGACCCTGTGATACCAGTTCGGCAGTAAAACTACTACAATAGGAAGGATACACAGAGAAGATTGCATGGCCCCTGTGATACCAGTTCGGCGGTACAACTACTACAATAGGAAGGATACAGAGAAGATTAGCATGGCCCCTGCGATACCTGTTCGGCGGTACAACTACTACAATAGGAAGGATACAGAGAAGATTAGCATGGCCCCTGTGATACCAGTTCGGCGGTACAACTACTACAATAGGAAGGATACAGAGAAGATTAGCATGGCCCCTGCGATACCTGTTCGGCGGTACAGCTACTACAATAGGAAGGATACAGAGAAGATTAGCATGGCCCCTGCGCAAGGATGACACGCAAAATCGTGAAGCGTTCAAAGAAGAATAAAAGAAAGAAACATTCACTTTTTCTCCAACCTATCATCAACATAACAACGCCAGGGGAGGGGGGTTCTGACTTCTGGTTGGCCACCTGTCCAACCACTACCAACCTGTACCAACATTGTGACGTAACTTGACCTCATTTGACCACCACAGTCGAGGGGGGTGGGCCTGCAATCTTGTAATTTTGGCGGAGGGGAAAGATACTTTGACCGTTTTTTTTACATTACATTATTTAAACGGGGGACGTTATTTCCATAATATTGCCACGTGGAAAATTAGGGAAATACAAAAACTTCAGGAGGAGGCAACAATTTATTTCAGGGAAGGACAAACTAAGAATGGTAAACAAAAGATAAGCCACGAGGGAAATTTACAGAGTAGCAAAATATAAACATAAAAATGACCACTCTGTTAATAAAAATAATAAAATTAATAAATACTTTGTTACATAGCTTCTTCCCTATGGGAGCTGTGACCCACAGCTAGCAATTATTGTAGATACTGACATGGATCTGACGTGCTTCTGCCAAGGATTCCATCGAAGTCTTGAAACTTTGTCCCTAGTACCTTTGCGTCCTTTTTCTTGCGGCGTGAAGAGCGGTTTTGTCGTCGTATCGTCTATAGGGACATCGTCTTCTTCGAGGGAGGTCTTGGCTTTAGCATAGCGGTGGAATCCTGGAGTCAGTCTCCGAAAATGTAGATCACAGCACCCATGGCTTCAAGGTCTCCTCGGCATTCTTCAGTTTGTTTTCCCTAACTTACCCAGCATCTCCACCCAAATGCCACGTGGAAAATTAGGGAAATACAAAAACTTCAGGAGGAGGCAAAAATTTATTTCAGGGAAGGACAAACTAAGAATGGTAAACAAAAGATAAGCCACGAGGGAAATTTACAGAGTAGCAAAATATAAACATAAAAATGACTACTCTGTTAATAAAAATAATAAAATTAATAAATACTTTGTTACAATATATATGATCTCTGCACATTGTGTTTCGCAAAAAAAAAAAAAAAAATGCATGGACAAAATAAGTTGTACCTTTTAGCATGTATATTGGTATTTAGACAAAAAAACTCTGTGAATGATATTACAATTACCTTTATTGAATGTCACACGAGATAACCAAGTGTGAACAAAATTGCCTCTTGTCTCCTTCAAAAAACAGACGACCGGCTACATCAATGACTTTCTAATTCCTTAAGTTTTGTCCATGAGTGTATATTCAAAGTTTTGACCGCGTCAACCCTGTCAAAATGTCCTCTGACAAAGTAATGATTTCTTTAAGAACATATTTTCACGCATTAATTATAATTAATATTATTAATAATAATAATTATAAGGCTATAATTTAAAGCGCCATATATATCAAAGAGAAATACAACTATAAAATTAAAAAAAAAAATGAATTTCTTTCTTTTTTCAACAATGGCATCAAATATTATATCTACAGACCATACTGCAATGATAAAAGTTAAATTGTTAAATACAAGAATATCAAGCATGGATTTTGTTTCTTTTTTATGTTCAAAAGAAAGATTCTTGTTTAATCTGTTTGAGTTAAAAGGCAATCCATAAATTAAGATTATATAAAAGGGCGTACCTGTATCTGTAAAGAGAAAAAAATTATTATTTTCTTTACAGATCCAGGTACATCCTTTTATATAATCTTGTTTAATCTTTTTATTTCTTATTTCTGCACTTAGCTATTTCTCCTATGGATCTTCTATAGGTATATTTAAACAGGGGTATATCTAACACCTACTCACATATTCTCATGCCCAGCAATGGCCGCAGCCTTGCAGAAAATTGACTTAGACCCAGAGCAGCAGCTTTACACACCCAAGATAGTGGATATTGCTGCTGCTGTGATGGAGATGTATGGAGACATCTGAGGCTCTTCTTTGGACACGACAACAACAACAACAACAAACAGGGGTATTCAAATTGGTATTTTAATCTATTCATAGTTCTTGAAAATAAGAGACACTTTGAACATAAAAACCTTTACTATGGCCCAAATGTCTCTTTATTTTTAAGAACTCTGAATGCGGGATAGAGGCAACCTCTATCTTCAAAGTCTATAAAAGAAGAAACACAAGTCGGGAAAAATGGCTTCTTTTTTACGTGGATGATCGTACAAGTTTTAGGCAAGACACCCTTCTACGGGTACAAAATTTTGAGTACAGTTTATTAAAATGGCAACTCTCCCGGGTTATTCATTGTTCAATTATCATGAACTAGGTTGCTCTTGCTGAGCGGTACCTATTTATGTGAATTTGAACCAGACTCTCCCGGGTTTTACCTGAGTGTGTATGTATAAAATGCAGTTTTCAAATAAAATACTATTCGTTGTGCGATTATATATCATGACATGGCTCCGCCTGGGATATCCCCGAGTGAATATTTTCCCTATGACTAAGGCTTCAACAAATAATATCTATCATTATTTTATAGCTTATTGAAAATTTCTAAATAATTTGATTGCTATGGCGTGTGATTAAGCTGAAAATTAGTCAAATTTATATAAAACGCTTTTAAAAGAATTGAAAAATAAGGGTATATAGGAAGGCAGATGTCAATATTATATCGAAGTCGGTGTACGAGTGGGTAACACCCTCGATTCCCGACAGTCATGAACCGGAATTGAATCCTACGTTAAAATTTTGTTTAATATGTGAATAACCTTCACATATTATTCACTGTTTTAATTATCATGAACTAGGTTGCTCTTGTTGAGCGGTACCTAATAAAGTGATTTTGAACCAGTAGGGCGTCTTCCCCGAAAGCTTGTAAGATCATCCACGTAAAAAAGAAGCTACTTTTCCCGACTTATCTTTCTTCTGCTATATCGAACAGGGAAATAATTGTTATATTCGTAGTCTACCTGGAAATAACCATGGTCAGAGTCTATATTGTTGTTGAGAGTTGAATCTAGACTTGGGAGCATTGAGAGCTTAGAACTTGCAGTAAATCTCAGGAGAAAAAAAATCCTAGTGGTGAAGTTGGTCTTCAATGTCCGTTCACGTTCTAAACGCGAACTTGTCCACTTTTTTTACTGCAGGCGACACTTAACAACTACAATAAGTGTTAGCATTTTTATAAGTTGTTTTTCCATAGATTTATATATTTATATTTTTGATCAGATGACCGGACTACTTTACATGTCTATATATTTGGTTTTGAAATGATGTAAGTTAGTTAGTTATGAAAGGAAATTAAAAGTGTTAATTTTTTAGAGGTGTTGGTGATTACTCTGCTCGATGGTAGAATAGGAAAGTCTTAGTTCCCAACAATAGGCAAGATATATGCGGCCCAACCTTACAATACAACTGCGGCGTTTTACTCAACCGAGTTTGAATATTGTGTGTATAAAAAGTCACCCTGTTTGCCATACCTTAATTGTAAATACTCTATCTTCCCCTTTTCTCTTATGTTTAATATTGTCTGTAACTCTACGACGAATCCATAAAGGGCAAGATGCCCTATTAAAGTTTTTTGTTGTTGTTGTTGTTGAATATTGTGTGTACAATGTAGGTTGCAGATGATGCAGATTTGTGTATAAAAATAGTATAAATAAATAAATAAAAAGTATAGATAAGCAAAAAGAGTAATATACTCAATAACATCTAATAATAAAAATTTAATAAACTACACTCATGGACAAAACTTAAAAGAAATGGGAAATCTTTTACATCGCCGATCGTTTTTTCTTTCTTTCTTTTAAAGGAGACAGAGGCAAATTTGTTCATACTTGGTTATCTTGTGTGTCTTCACACAATAAAGTTCACTGTAATATCTTTTAGAGTTATTATCTGAATTCCAATATACATACTAAAAGGTACAACTTCCTTAAGTTTTGTCTCTCCATTAGTGTATATTAATAAACTACATGTATTAAATATTTTCTATCGGCACAATTTTAATAAAGGTTTTGAGGTATTAAGCGATCCGCGCGTTAAATCTAAGAAAAGAGGTGTATACCTGGAGATATATGAATTTTAAAAAATAAATAATGAATTTTTGGAAATGCTTCGAGATGCTTTGAGAGATGGAAATGCTTTCTACCTTTGGGTAAAACAAACAGGATTTATAGGAGAATATTTTTAAAATTTAACGCTTTTATCGATCCAGGTAGAAAACACGCCTCTTTCATTACCAATAGTTCATTTTCGAAAAGCCAATAGAGACAGAGAGCTATTTACGTATTATCTTCAGCGCCACACACACTTCTTCCAAGTTTCCACGAAGCCATCCTACATGTCCTTCTACCAAATGTTCCTCATCATATTTTAACTCTGTGTGACGGGGGGAGGTTGGGTGATGTAAGAGGAGGGGCTTTGGTGAAATCAGGGGAGTATGTAGTTAGGGCCAAAATTTACGGTACTGAGGGGAGGGATATAGCCCTCAAATTACACCATTAGACAAGTAATTGTTGGTATAACATTTTCTTGAAACTATGCCATTTTGCCATTAATGGTAAATAAATAGGAGGGGTTATTCCAGGACACGTGCGGTCATTGAACTGCCTGTTTGCTGTTGTAGCTATGTATGTGCGGAGATTTGTACAGGTATAGATATATACACTCATGGGCAACACTTAAGAAAGTTTTACCTTTTAGCATGTATATCGGGATTCAGACAATAACTATGAAAGATATTACAGTAACCTTTATTGAAGACATACGAAATAACCAAGTGTGAATAATGCCTCTGTTTTCTTCTTCTTCTTCTTCAAAAAAGACGACCATTAAAAGACGTTACAGTTGACGTTGTGTCCATGACTGTATATTGGGTGAAATTTTATGGAACCCTCTTCCTTAACCTCCCCCTAAATACAATATCTCTTTATCCCGGTAACCTGATCACTTTGACTCTCTGTCGTTTCTTTCTTTTCTGACATATCCTTTTTTTTTAAATCTATTTCTTTCATCATAACTTTTATTTCCGAATAGAACACATCACGCACCTATTGGTGTCGCCTTTGTTGTTTTTGTCCTCTTTAAACGGAAGAGAGATATATACTCGAAGCTCAATATTGGTGATCCTGGATCTTTCCAGTTGGTCTCGAGGACCACGACATCTCTTCAGCGGCGAAGTACGTGTATAAGTACTCGTATGTGATCTACGTATTCTTCGTAGATCACGAAATGCGTGGTGTGGCTGGAGACCCACTGGAGATTCTCCACCAAACTCTGCAGCGCTGGCAGAGGCGCCATATTCATTGTACATAGTGTATATAATGCATATTATATATTTTTAAATAGTGCAGACTATGCACTTTGAATGTATTGACAAGATGTCAATAAAATTATTTTAATTGTCAAAAATTGTCAATATTGGTGAAACTTATACACTTACTGAACCCTCTTTTCATGGTTCCTTTATGCCCCATATCCAAGGATTAACATATTCAATTGCACAGACCATAAGCAGAAATGAATACTCCAATATTCACACTCATAGACAACGAAACTTAGGAAGTAGAAAGTCTTTGATGTATTCTGTCTTTTTTTTTATTTTGAAAGAGACAAAGGCAAATTTTTTGGTCGACTGATGCGATGGATTGTGTAGTAATTAAAAGGTGTTTATGTACATGTTTTAAAGATTATATTGTTACATCATGATTAATGGCGTATTTCTTATATTAGTTTTAATATATTTGAAATTTAAATTATATATTTATTTATTTTTATATAAAATATTCTATGATATTTATTTAAAACAGATTATTAATTTATCATCATTTGTATTTAGGTACACTGTGACTTCACTGCTCTCTTTGATGTGAGAAAATAAATAAAGGATTCTGGTGGCTACATAAAGTAGACTTATCTCATTATTCCCTTTTATAAATTTGTAGGATGGTTGAAACACGCTCTGGTAAGATGCAAGACCCAGCACAGGAGAGAATCAAGGCTGAAGAGTCTGCCAAGCCGCACCCTGGTGCAACAATTGGTAGAGATGCTAGTTCCGACCCAGTTGTCCTGAATCCCAACATCGACATCCCCAAGTATGATGGAACGGAAGACCCTCGCCCATGGATTGAATCTCTTGAAGAAATTGGCTTCTTGTACCATTGGGCAGACTACATTATCTCTCGTTATGCCGCCATGAACATGACGGGAAGCGCTAAAACCTGGTTGAATTTACACAAAGCTAGTTTCACGAGCTGGGAAAATATTAAAATCCGCCTCATTCAGGATTTTTCTTTGGACGCGAATAAAGAAGAACTTAGAATGAAGCTCAACAGAATGCAACACTGGAATGAACCAGCAATCAGGTTCGCGGAAGACATTCTAGTGTTGTGCAACAAGGTTGACCCCGCAATGGAAGAAGAAACAAAAATTGAACATGTTATTGGAGGACTGAAAAAAGAGTACTCATTCGCGCTCTACCTGAACCCTCCTAAAACGACCGATGACCTTCTTGTCGTGTGCAAGAAAATGGATTATTTTGAAAAGAAGTATCGGGAACGTGTGGAGAAATCCAGAAACCTATATAACGGTCCACGCTATTCTAGACCCCAACAACAATCGAGGTACGTGCCGCCGACTGCCGCACGAAACTACCAGACCACTTCCAGGCCCCAAGCCCCTGTTTCCAATAATTACAAGAACGACTCCCCTCCTACCCCCAGACAGTATCGAAACAACTTTCCCCAGCCCTCTACCCCTAGACGTCCTTATAATCCTAACTTTGTGCCGAAACCAAACCTTCAGAGAAACACTTACAATAAAAGCCAAGAAGTGAGCAAAAATAGGACGGAAGATGGAAGACCAATCTGCTTTAAATGTAACAAGCCAGGGCACGTGGCCCGTTATTGTAGGGTCAAGTTTATAAGAATCCTAGAAGAGGATCCAACAGATACCCAAGAGAAGGTCGAAGAGAAAGGCCAAATGAATGAAATATCAGAGAAATCAGGACCTCGGCTTTATGCTGATGTATGTCATAGCACACAGACAAATATTCCTACCCGGAATAGATATTCCGTGTTGGAAGATTTAAACTAAGCGTCGCGCCTGAATCTGTCAATCAAAGCAAGTCGACCATAAACGGAATCAAGAAGTTGGACCCTAAATACAAATTAAAAATTAATGTGGACAAGATAGGGACTTTTGAAGCTTTGGTTGATACAGGTGCTGACCTCTCAGTGGTCGACCTCAGAACGGCCCTCGATACAGGCCATGGTATAAGTAAACTCGCAAAAATTTGTGCAGGACCCGATGGAAAAAAATTGGACATGGTAGGAAGTATATTTTTAAATATAAAAATTGATGACGAAACATTATCACACAACTTTGTGATATTGAAAACGCATTTACGGACATTAATTCTTGGGAGAGATTTCCTTAAGAAAATGAACGCAAAAATAGATTGTAAGCAAGAAACTATAAAATATGATTTGACGAATAATCATGACGAAATCAATTTTGAAATGTTGAAAATAAAGAGTGCCAAGGATTCCATTGTACCGGAATGTTCCATGAAATTGATCAAGGCATTGGTAGAAACAGAGGATGGAGAATATATTATCGAGGAGAGCAGCAAAATGTTTCAAACAAATGGACTTCGTCTAGCAAGAAGCTTGATCAATGTTATAAATAGGGAAACACACATCTGGATAACTAATCCGTATCCTCGACCGTTAAAAATAATGAAAAACCAAACATTGGCTTTTGGAAGTAGTCCAGCGAAAATAAATGTGAGTCGAGAAAGAGAGGTAGAAAAGAACGAAGAACCTAGATTCCAAATAAACGAAAATCTTTCACCAAAGGAACAGAAGGAGTTAAAACAAGTTTTAGAAAGGTATGGAGATCTTTTTTCATCGAGATTAGGGAGAACCAATTTGGCAAAACATCGGATAGACACAGAAGACGCGAAGCCAATTAAACACAAGCCTTACCGGGTAAGTGCTAAAGAACGAGATATTATAAAAGAGCAAATTGACGAGATGCTTACAGAAGGCATAATTAGGCCATCTTCTAGCCCCTGGTCTTTTCCAGTAATATTGGTCAAGAAGCGAGATGGTAAATACAGATTTTGTGTGGACTACAGAAAACTGAATAACGTGACAGTAAAAGATGTCTATCCGATCCCTAGAATAGACGAAGTTATGGATACTCTCCAAGGATCTACACACTTCTCAGCAATAGACCTCAGATCTGGATATTGGCAAGTTGAAGTCGAAGAAAGAGACAAAGAGAAAACAGCTTTCACTACAGCGCATGGATTATATGAATTCAACGTGATGCCTTTTGGACTTTGTAACGCGCCTGCTACCTTTGAGAGAAATATGGAGAATATGCTTGGAAATCTGAGATGGCAAATTTGTTTGTGTTATCTGGATGATGTTATCATATATAGCCCGGATTTTCCAACGCACCTCAAAAGACTTGAAGCTGTTTTTAGATGTTTTCGTGAATCTAATTTAAGGTTAAACGACAAAAAATGCCGATTTGCTTTTGAAGAATTGGAGATCCTCGGCTATATAACGAGCAAACATGGTATAAAACCCGCGGAACATAACATCAAAGCTGTCAGAAATTTTCCTCGGCCCAAAAAGGTCAAAGAAGTACAATCCTTTTTGGGAATGTGTTCATATTATAGAAAATTTATCAAAGACTTTTCAAAAATTGCTGACCCTTTGACCAACCTTATAAAAAAAAGTGTACCATTTACCTGGACAGAAAGACAAGAGGAAGCGTTTCAAACCCTAAAAACAGCACTATTAAGTCCACCAATTTTAGGTCACTTCAATCCAAATGCACCTACTTATGTTCATACTGATGCGTCCAACATCGGCATAGGTGCAACACTTGTCCAAGACATCGGTGGTGAAGAGAAGGTGATCTCATACTTGAGTCGTACCCTAAGTAAAGCGGAGCAAAATTATTCAACCACTGAAAAAGAATGTCTGGCCGTTGTCTGGTCAATGTCAAAATTACGACCCTACCTTTATGGAAGACACTTTAAAATAGTAACAGACCATCACGCCTTATGCTGGCTCAAAAACCTGAAGGATCCAACAGGTCGATTGGCAAGATGGGCATTGAAAATTCAAGAATATGACTTCGATATAATACATAAATCGGGAAAGAAGCATCTGGACGCCGATGGCTTATCTAGGGGGCCCTTACCAGAAACTGATTGGGATGAGGATTTTGAAAGGCTATTTTTGAATCAAATAACAGACGAAGAGGATAAATTTATCGAAAGTGTTAAGAAAAACCTTAATGGAAGCAGGCGATCAATTGCGCAAAACTTTAAAGAAGAAGATGGATGCCTCTTTAAGAAAAACCCGAACCCTGAAGGCAGGGCGTGGTTGCTTGTGGTTCCAGAGAATAAAAAGAGAGAAATTATGAAAGAATATCACAATCATATGTCGAATGGCCATCTGGGCGTCGCCAGAACCATGTACCGAATAAAGAGTAAATACTTTTGGCCATCCATGCTAAAGGATGTCTCAGAATTCGTTAAGACGTGTCACCTTTGCCAAAGTAGGAAAGGCTCAAACCAATTACCTTCTGGACTACTACAGCCCATCCCCCCAGCCAACTTTCCTTTCGAAAGAATTGGAATTGACTTTGTTGGTCCACTACCATCTACGAAAAACAGGAAAAAATGGATAATCGTGCTGACGGACTACTACACTAGATATGCAGAAACAAGAGCAGTCTCGGAAGCAACAGTGAAAGAAGTTTCTAAATTTCTAGTAGAGGATATTTTTCTCCGGCACGGAGCCCCACAATATCTTATTAGTGACAGAGGCTCTCAATTTACCAGTAATTTAATGAAAGAGGTGATGAAAACGTGCAAGATTAAACATTGTTTCACAACGAGCTATCATCCCCAGACTAATGGATTGACAGAGCGGTTAAATAGAACATTGATCAATATGCTCAGTATGTATGTGAACACTGATCAGAAGAATTGGGACGAAATACTCCCATTCATCACTCACGCTTACAATACTACAATTCAGGAAACCACAGGATATTCTCCCTTTTTCCTGATGTTTGGAAGAGAACCCACGTCTCTTTTGGACGACAGGAATATCTCGGTGGACATTGACAAGGATGATTATGATGAATACATAAAACATCACTTAGACAAAATAAACAGAACAAGAAAATTAGTTATTAACAACACAATAAAGACTCAAGAAAGAATGAAAAAGAACTATGACAAGAAACACATGGAAAGAAGCTACGAACCAGGAGAATTAGTAGCAGTTTGGACACCAATTAGGAAAATAGGAAAGTGTGAGAAACTACTGAGAAAATATTTTGGCCCATATAGAATATTAAAGAAGCTGTCCAACGTAAATTACTTAATTGAACCAAAAGATAATCCTGACCAAGACCCATTGATTGTCCATGTCTCAAGAATCAAACCCTATTTTGAAAGAATTGATGAGGTCAATCACGAGGACGTGACGACCTCTGGAGAGGGGGAAGTGTTACATCATGATTAATGGCGTATTTCTTATATTAGTTTTAATATATTTGAAATTTAAATTATATATTTATTTATTTTTATATAAAATATTCTATGATATTTATTTAAAACAGATTATTAATTTATCATCATTTGTATTTAGGTACACTGTGACTTCACTGCTTTCTTTGATGTGAGAAAATAAATAAAGGATTCTGGTGGCTACATAAAGTAGACTTATCTCATTATTCCCTTTTATAAATTTGTAGGATGGTTGAAACACGCTCTGGTAAGATGCAAGACCCAGCACAGGAGAGAATCAAGGCTGAAGAGTCTGCCAAGCCGCACCCTGGTGCAACAATATCCTGTAATAAATACGAGGTTCATACGTGATGCACGATATATAAATATCAAAGAAGGCAAATCCTGACCACGAGCACATGGTCTTTTTAGACGGCAGAGCGCCATCTAATGAAACAGAAATAAACTAAACGTTGATTTAGCCTGTTCCCTGATATTTGGTCAACCCATTTTCTTGATAAATCAAGAAAAGTCAACCACGAACGCGTTTCGGGCTGTTGGCCCTCGCCAGCGTGGTGCAGGTTGTACTTCAACGACAAAAATGTTTTGGTCACAGAGACTTCTTGAAAAATCAAGAAATGGGTATTTAAGGCCAAACTTACGTAAATACGCTTAACATATATCAAAGAAAGCATATCCTGACCACGAGCACATGGGCTTTTTTGACGGCAGAGCGCCATCTAATGGAACAGAAATAAACTAAACGTTGATTTAGCCTGTTCCCTGATATTTGGCCAACCCATTTTCTTGGTAAATCAAGAAAAGCTAACCACGCTGTTGGCCCTTGTCAACGTGGTGCAGGCTATTCATCTACGACAAAAATGTTTTGGTCCCAGAGGCTCTTCTTGAGAAATAAAGAAATGGGTATTTAAGACCAAACTTGCGTAATATACGCTCTCTGATTAAAATTAAGAAATCACTTTTTTAAGCATACCAGAAAATAAAACATTCTTTCGGTAAAGAGCATTAAAATACCAATTATTCCTTTAACTGTTTTTCTAAAGAACCTGATCATTGAATGACAAGTTTTGGAATCCGTGATGTAAGGAGATTCTTCAGTGGATGCCATTCGGGGCTCAAAAATCATTCATTTTGGTTAGCAGCCCCGTAAATAAATATATTTCCGTTCAGTGGATGCCCGTCATTACTTTCTGCGAAAAAGTATGTTTGACAGAATCATTTAATTCTAAGTGACGGAGGAATGAAATTGGCTGGTTGACAATTTGAGGTTGGAATTCAAATTCTTTCTCAATCGGGCTAACTGTTGGAACTTCTTGTTAAACATGCCTTCTATACTTCTCTATATCATTCTAAAAAATTACACACATTCCGCCAATTTTACAATTTCCTTCTAAACCCGTTTTGTGGCAAAAAAAAAAAAATAATAATAATTAAATCGAAAACATTTTACAATATATAGCATCCTACCAGTCGTAAATAAAAAAAATTAACTTCTTTATTCTGACCTAAAAGAAAATTGTAAAAAAACGATATATTTAAAAAGCAAACAGACGATAAAATAAAATAGCAAAAGACAATAGTGACGCGTGGACAGCGGAAGGTGATGACACGTGTTCAATTGACCTTTGTGACCTGTGAAATAGGAGGAGAATGGTACAAAAGACACCTCCCCTCCAAACATCGTAAAAGTGGTGGGGGGGATCCCCTTCTTAATGTCCCCCCTGTAAAGTCTCCATTAAGTCTTTTGTCGTCACATTTGACATGTCACACTCTATTAGCTTTCTGTGACAAATACCAGTCTTGTCCTCCTCTTTTCTCTCTCTCTTTATATTTTATATTTACATTTACATATATTTATCATTAATCTTATAATCTAATAATCTTATTTATTCGTATTTAACGTATTTAACCATATATAATCTTATATGAACATTGGAATAAAGTAGTTTCAATCTCATCTTTCTCTCTCTCTCTCTGAGACCCGCATTTACAAATACTTCCTGGCCCTGGAGTTGCGGGGGGTCCAAGAGGACCCACTCCTGGTCTGGAGGAGGACCCTGTCAAGATGGTGGAGCCTTCCTCACTCATAAATCATTGTAAATATTCCCATTATTCTTCATTAATTTTGTAAAACATAATTGACAAGATGTCAATAAAGGGTGTTTCAATCAAAAAAAAAATCTCTCTCTCTCTCTGGCGTGATGAGGTTGATGATGATGAAATAGTGGCCGCGGTTCTACACCTCTCTGACAGAGAAACACTCCCCGATGAACTCTCCTATGGAAACAGGAAAATTCTGTACGATTTCCTCGGCGATGCAATTGAGCACGTTGGGGACAAAAACCCCTTTATAAGTACGGGCCTTTCCGAACTCAGGGCGGCTTTGAACATTTGACATTGTCCAGACGTCCCTTCAGAGAAGGCTCATGTCTGATGTAAATATACATTTATGTTATTCTTTTTTCTGTAACTTTAAATTTGGCACTATATAATATTATATGAAAGATTAATAAATCAGTTTCAATCTCAATCTCTCTCTGTCGAAGGCAACCATCTACAAGGTACCATCTTGGTCTTGAGTTGGGTAATGCCAGCCATCACATAGACCTGTCCATTCTGTGGGAAAGTCTTTCCCACGGTGGGCCCCACCAATGAAGACTGTATATCTATATATATAAAAATCAATGTTTGTATGCTTGTTTGTTTGTATGTCCGGTATACAAATTCGCAGTAGTTCACTAATTCAAACCAAAATTTCCATACATAGGTAAAAAAAATACGGGGAAGACGATAGGCTATTTTAAAAAATATATATATAAATCAATTATTAAAACTATATATTCAAATTATTCTACTTAGCTCACGAACAGCGCCCTCTATCAAAGATTAGATTAAATTATGTTGATGCAAACAAATAGATAATGCTAATAACAAACAATTATAAAAAAAAATCTTGTCTAAATATATATCACTCGGGTAGATATGCACACGGGTCAATCCCGGGGCGAAGCCCGGGTCACCCGTCTAGTATATGTATATATTTATCAATTATTTTTATATATTTACTAGCAGGGTGTGACCCGGGGTACGCCCGGGATTTACCCGAGTGCTTGTCTGCCCTAGTGAATATATATTTGGTTAGATCATTCCTCGGGCATTGCTCATAGAGCAAGCGTCTATAAATATTTCAATTTAATTTTTCAAACGACCTTTTTGAAAAGGGTTTTTAACTATATATATATTTGAAACATGGAAATTATATAATACTTTAAATAAATAAAAATAGGGTGAACACAAATAAAACATACCAAATATTTCGAATTAGAGCAGTTATTTTAAACGGCGAATTAGATCAGTTATATCTAAAAATGAAATTATATAAATCTTCAAATCGAGCAAGCGTCTATAAATATTTAGATTTAGATCAAGTATTCTAAACGTATGTGTTATTAAGCGAACTATTATTAATAAAATATTGAAAAGATTTAGATTTTAAACGTATTTATAACCTTTTAGTACTTGATAGAGGGCGCTGTTCGTGCGCTAAGTAGAATAATTTGAATTTATAGTTTTAATAATTGATTTATATATTTTTTAAAATAGCCTATCGTCTTCCCCGTATTTTTTTACTTATGTATGGAAATTTAGGTACTGTAAAAAAAAAAACTTTGCTTCAATAATATAAAAAAACAAAAAACACCCAGGCTAAGTTTCGAACCAAGGTTGTGGAAATACGAAGCCGTACACCTAACCATTAAGCTACGCTTTGCATTATAAATATGCGCATGTAAAGCTATTTCAGGCCTTACATATTTCTAACGACCTTTTTGAAATAGGTTTTTGAAACATGGAAATTATAATACATCAAATAAATAGAAATAGGGTGAACACAAATAAAACATACCAAATATTTCGAATTAGAGCAGTTATTTTAAACGGCAAATTAGATCAGTTATATCTAAAAATGAAAATATATAAATCTTCAAATCGAGCGAGCGTCTATAAATATTTAGATCAAGTATTCTAAACGTATGTGTTATTAAGTGAACAATTATTAATAAAATATTGAGAAGATTTAGATTTTAAACGTATTTATAACCTTTTAGTACTTGATAGAGGGCGCTGTTCGTGAGCTAAGTAGAATAATTTGAATATATAGTTTTAATAATTGATTTATATATTTTTTAAAATAGCCTATCGTCATCCCCGTTATTTTTTACCTATGTATGGAAATTTTGGTTTGAATTAGTGAACTACTGCGAATTTGTATACAGGTCATACAAACCAACAAACCAACAGACAAACATACAAACATTCATTTTTATATATATATATAGATATATAGATATCTATTTATTCATATATTTATCACTATATAATCATATTTATTCATATTTATATTTATTCTATATTTAACCATATATAATCTTATATGGACTTTGAAATAAAGTAGTTTCAATCTCTCTCTTACTGTTCTGTGACGATAGTAAGTTTCATTCATTACGGTGGTCATTGGTCAAATTTGTTTTAATATTTTTTTCTTACCCTTTTCACTGTTCTTGATTAATCAAGAAAAGGGTATTTGGCCCTTTAAAAGAGTTTTTTATTTAAACAATTTAATCGGAAGTTTCTGTATGTACAATACTTTTTATCGCGTGAAAAAATTTACAATTAGTTTTGAATCACAAACTTATTTTTTTTTTGGTTAGATTTTTTACCCTAAATAGACTTTTTTTTTTACATTTTAATATTAACACATTTGTGTCCTTTTTATTAAATTCCTTGAAAAAAATTTTTTTTTCATATATCAAATGCTATATTAGGTGTTTTTATTTTTTTCACTAGTGAATGAAAAAGGTTTATATAAAATAATTTTATTTTTTTAAATATTAAATTCACAAATAGCAAGATCGTGTTTTATAAATAAGACTTTAAAAAAATGAAAATATAACACGTTAAATATAATTCAGTTCCCCCCCCCACAACACACAAACTATAATTATGAAATTTTAGAATTGTTTACATATAAGGATTTAACACTTTTTGTTTCATACATCGAGGCACGCAATGTCCACTACAGCCATATTTCATCAAGTATTTCATTCTCAAGATTAGTACATGAGTTTATATATCGAAGTATGCAATGTGTGAAGAATTAAATATAAGAATTGTATTAATTAATTATTTAGTTAACCCAGGCTCCTCCACGAAGCAACGTACAGAAGTCACCCGGGCTGTTCTTATGACAACCTAAATCCTTTTTATCTCATTTACAATGTCAGTGGAAGTTCAATTTACGAGGTGTCGCCAGGCAGGTTTTATTTTTAAGGAAATATTTTCCAGAGGGACGCTGGGTTTAACTTATTGGTTCTTAGGAGAAATTTTTGGTCTGATTATTTGGTATTCAACAGTTGGACAGCTGGATCTTTACTTTGACAATGGGGATAAGAATTTTAACGGGGGAAAAAAAGAGGAGGAGGGCTTTAATAGAAGAAGCTGCTGAAAATACAGAAGATATAATCGATATTTTACACAAATAAATTTACTGGCAATGCGCTTTTTTTAAATATCATCAAATATTATCTCTACAGACCTTACTGCAATGATATGAGTTATTGCAGTAAGGTCTGTAGAGATAATATTTGATGATATTTAAAAAAAAGCGCATTGCCAGTAAATTTATTTGTGTAAAATTTTAACGATAGATGGCAATTAAATTTAATTTATATAATCAATAGTTGAAGAGGCTGATGTAGTCTAAAGTTTAGTATGGTGTTGTAAGGATTGGAGACATGGTCAATGGGGAGAAAAACAGAGGAAACCTTATTATATGTATGGGAAATTGAAAATATTTTTGACATTTATGATTATTTTCAAAATAAAACAATTTCCTATTGCCCTTATTGCAATGATAAAAATAATGGGAGGGCCTGACTCATCAGTAGTGAACCCTCCCAGCGGTTTCGTCTTTTTAATCTAGCAGACTGTTGTAATATTGCATTAAGCTGTTTTTTCCCTTTATTACGATACTGATGCTAAAAACTCTCGTAAAAAGGCATTTTAAATGAACTATGGACATAAGCATTGAAGACAGTAGAAATACATATATTTATGGAAAAAAAATGAAAAAAAAAAGATAAAAAGGTCAGAGGTGTTGAAATATAAAAAAGGCATATCCTGACCAGGAGCACATGTGCTAAAGGCAGAGCGCCATCTGGTGGAACAGAAATCAACTAAATATTGATTTAGCCCTGTTCCTTGATATTTGGCCAACCCAATAATATATATTTATGAATATATATATAATGTGCCTCGAGCATTGCTCTTCCGTAAAAAGTAAATAGGAGTATTTTCTTTCCCAACATAATAATATCATTGCAGTAGAGGGCATTAGAAAATTATTTTATTTTGAAAAGGAGCATAAGCGTCAAAAATAGTTTCAATTTCTTATTACAGATGGCGCGCTAATATATCGTATTATATACAATATCTTTCGTATTTGATATTTCTCAAAATCTGGAGGAGAAAGAATAAGTTGAGTTTGTTTAGACAGTATGAAGGAATGAAGAATTCATGGGAAGATTGGGAGAGGAACTCAGTATGTTTGAAGTTCATCAGAAAAAGTCAGAAGAATTAGATGGGACAATATATTAAGAACAAATGAAGAACGCGATAAAATGAAGAGAACGATTGGAAGAGAAGAATTGGACCAATGATGAACTAGATGGAGGGGGGAGGGATAGCTAAGAAGATATATGGCGGGCGCCATCGAAGACCAGAACCTGCTCAAGGGCAGAGACATTGAAGATCACACTATCTGCTAACCTTGATTATAATCTACCCGTGGCAGTTGTCTAAACTTGCGATTTCGACATCAAGAAGTTGGCTTCAAAGCCCGTGTTGAAGCTTTTTTTAAAACCAAATAACTTGCTTCAATATCTTCAGATTCTTTATTACGTCCAGCCACAGCTTCGATGATTCGAAGATTACCACGCGGCGAGAAATCTCTCGAAGAACTGGTGCAACGTAAGAACAGAGAACAGAAGAAGCCAGCTCTCGCAATTGTACGAATAGTCGATAGAAGAACGACCATTTTGGCTTGCATTAGATGCACTAAACAGGACTTTTGAGAGAAGCCGCTGTTTATCATAAAACTGCTCGGGGACTTATAAAATTCTTGTAATCTTTACACAAGGGGATAAGAAACAACTACAGAACGACCGCACCTCAGTTGTAACAAGCAAGATTACCTCTCGGACAATTATGAGTCAACTGTCTGAAACAAGTCTCGGACACCCATTTGGTATTCCCCACGCCAAACAAATGTTAAACTGGTGTGCGACAATTCGACATGTTATTGGCATAATATAGCCTTTAGCGAGGAGTCGCAAATCTTGTCTTCGGCAAAGAGATTGTCGACAACGGGTCTGTCCGGACATCTAAGGGCATCACAGACCTGGCTCTGTTTCGTGCGTCTAAAAGTCGCCTGTACCTCTAAGAAGACCCGCTCACGGTACAAAGGACCGTGGGTCTATTTAGTAAGCTAGAGTCTCGTTCGTTATCGGAATTAACCAGACCTGGCTACACTAACTAAGAACGGCCATGCACCACCACCCACCGAATCAAGAAAGAGCTATCAATCTGTCAATCCTTCCGGTGTCCGGGCCGGGTTCCCGTACAGCTCCCGTCCCTTGTACAGCTTCTTGTACAATCTCTCTTTCTCGTACAGGTTCTGAGTAAAGGTTTTTGTACAATCTCTCTTTCTCGTACAGGTTCTGAGTAAAGGTTCTTGTACAATCTCTCTTTCTCGTACAGGTTCTGAGTAAAGGTTCTTGTACAATCTCTCTTTCTCGTACAGGTTCTGAGTAAAGGTTCTTGTACAATCTCTCTTTCTCGTACAGGTTCTGAGTAAAGGTTCTTGTACAATCTCTCTTTCTCGTACAGGTTCTGAGTAAAGGTTTTTGTACAATCTCTCTTTCTCGTACAGGTTCTGAGTAAAGGTTCTTGTACAATCTCTCTTTCTCGTACAGGTTCTGAGTAAAGGTTCTTGTACAATCTCTCTTTCTCGTACAGGTTCTGAGTAAAGGTTCTTGTACAATCTCTCTTTCTCGTACAGGTTCTGAGTAAAGGTTCTTGTACAATCTCTCTTTCTCGTACAGGTTCTGAGTAAAGGTTTTTGTACAATCTCTCTTTCTCGTACAGGTTCTGAGTAAAGGTTTTTGTACAATCTCTCTTTCTCGTACAGGTTCTGAGTAAAGGTTCTTGTACAATCTCTCTTTCTCGTACAGGTTCTGAGTAAAGGTTCTTGTACAATCTCTCTTTCTCGTACAGGTTCTGAGTAAAGGTTCTTGTACAATCTCTCTTTCTCGTACAGGTTCTGAGTAAAGGTTCTTGTACAATCTCTCTTTCTTGTACAGGTTCTGAGTAAAGGTTCTTGTACAATCTCTCTTTCTCGTACAGGTTCTGAGTAAAGGTTTTTGTACAATCTCTCTTTCTCGTACAGGTTCTGAGTAAAGGTTCTTGTACAGTTTCTCTTTCTCGTACAGGTTCTTGTACAGTTTTATCTTCCATTGACAAAACCTTGTAAACTATCTCTATGACAATACTATCGGTTTTTACGACGGCATCGGAGATTAAGGAAATCAACGTTAATAACTAAACAATGAAAATATCTGGCGACTTCCAGTGACTTTAGTTCCACTCCTGGTGGTGCCCTTCCGTCAATTCCTTTAACGTGGCTTCAGAGCGCCACACTGGCTCAACTCCCGGCATTATGGTTTGGAGGGCGGATAACGATCAGCTATGGCAGCCATACCCCTATGACCAATATCCAATCTTTAAACATGACAATGCTCATCCTCATATTGCTATCGTCGCAAGAACATCCTTGCAAAGTGAAGGAACTGAACAACAATTAACCGAACAGGTCATCCAGGCATGGAGAAAAATAGCCCAAGATTACCTTCAAACACCTTGTCATTCAATGTCTTTTCAAGGAATCGGTAGTTTATAGATAGATGCTCATGGTGGGTGGGCACAACCGTCTTTCTAAAACACTCTCTCATTACAGACTTTAATTAACTCATTAAATGAATAAAAAAAATCAATTAGTCGATATAATAAATTCATGTTAAGTTACATTCCAATCATTCACCTTCTGGGTATAAAAATATTTCTACACTAGTGTATTTTAGTACTTATCGAAAAACCCGCAAAGCGCCCAAGTATGTGAATTGATTTATATGCAAATATGTCACAACCACATCATGATTGGGTGAAGTAGAATGCGTCTGCCTTTATCATTAAGATTGGAAGCACTACTTAGTAGCAAGCCGACTTAGCTCCAAAAGAAATGGCCGCCTCTGACATGAGGAACAGACGCCATATGCAAATATGTAGTTTATATGTATATAAATGCAAATATACTATTGTTTATTTTAAAATGGTAATACTCTGTTATCTAACACACCTACACAAATCAACAATTTAAATAACTAAAAATTCGCTCGGTTGGTCATGTTTAATAAAAAAATCATTTAACTTTTTATTTTGTAAAACTTTAACTGAACAGAGGACGGGTACTTTTGAGAATGGTGTGGGCAGTTTTTCGAAGTGTTGGATACGAGATAAATAAAATTAGGACTAGAGAGAGCGATTTTGATATGGTTTTGGAAACAACATTTGTCGGATGATATTTTCAACAATTATATGTGTTGTATATAGAGAGGCCCGCTATACTAAGGTGGTACAAGTGTGTGTTTGTCCCATATAGAGTACTAAGAAGTTCAGTACTAAGAAAGTGCACATGTGTGTGTGGCAGGTGCGGTACACGGGGTTCAGGGACCGGCCGAAAGAAGAAAGGAGACAGAGGTTCAGACTGGGGTGTGCCGAGGGCTCTCTGGAGGTGGTGAGTGGATGGATTGTACAGTTTCTATCACCTACACACGCTCTCTTATGGAGATTCTCTTCCGCCTATAGGTTCTTGTGCACAGTTTCTTTTCTGAGTGCAGGTTCTTGTACAGTTTCTCTTTCTCATACTAATGACAATACTATCGGTTTTTACGACGGCATCGGAGATTAAGGGAATCAACGTTGATAACTAAACAATGGAAATATCTGGCGACTTCCAGTGTCTTTAGTTCTCTCTTTTCTCTCTCTGTAGTTCATCGGCCTACACCATAATGGAACACTATCTTTCCCATATCAAATTACATAGGGTCGAAACTTCCAGGATGCAATAGTTGAAACTGTGGTGAGTTTTCTTGTTATTGTAATTCCCCTTGGAGTATATCATTGCCAAAATAGTCGACTCAAAAAGTAAACAAAAATTCCATTTAAAATAACAAAATACGAGGTGTATTCAAAAAGTATCGCGACTTTTGTGTATTTTCAAAAATTATTTATTTATTCATGAATACCTATTTTGTCCCCTTCAAAGTAATACCCATGAGATATTATACACTTGTGCCAACGGTTTTTCCAATCTTCGAAGCACTTCAAAAAATCATTTTTAAAAAATCTTTTTCAGCTCATCCTTCGATGCCGTCTTTATCTCGTCAAGCGTAGCGTAACGTCGTCCTTTCATGGGCCTCTTCAGTTTAGGGAACAAGAAAAAGCCACAGGGGGCCAGATCTGGGGAATACGGTGGCTGCGGCATCATTAGTGTGTTGTTTTTGGCCAAAAAGTCGCGCACAAGCAACGATGTGTGAGCAGGGGCGTTATCGTGGTGCAAAAGCCAATTTTTGTTCTTCCACAAATCCGGGCGTTTCTTCGCGCAAATTGCGCATAACTTGCAGGTAATATTCCTTATTGACCGTTCTACCCTGTGGCAAGAACTCATGATGCACCACGCCCCTGCAATCGAAGAAAACTGTCAGCAAAACTTTCACATTCGACCTAACTTGGCGCGCTTTTTTCGGTCTTGGTTCGTGCGGCAGCTTCCATTGAGATGATTGAGCTTTGGTTTCCACGTCATAACCATAAACCCACGCTTCGTCACCAGTTATGACCCTCTGGAGCAAATTTGGGTCGTCGCGGACAGAGTCCAACATCTCATTAGCAATGTTCATGCGATGCTGTTTTTGGTCGCAATTGAGCAATTTTGGTACGAATTTCGCGGCGACCCGTCTCATGCCCAAATCATTGATAAAAATCGAATGGCACGAGCCAATCGATATATTTAGGCCCTCAGCAACTTCTCTAACGGTGATTCGACGATTGGCCAATATGATTTTCTCCACTTCATTAATTTTTTCGTCTGTTGTTGAAGTGCTCGTGCGTCCGGCACGCTCTTCGTCGTTCACATCTTCTCGGCCTTCTGAGAACATTTTGTACCACCGATAAACGTTGCTTCGGTCCAAGGTAGCTTCTCCGTATGCCACAGTCAACATTCGGAATGCATCCGCGCACTTAATTTCGTTTTTCACACAAAATTTTATACAGGTTCTTTGATCCATTTTTTTTTTTAAATAGGTGAAAATCGAAGACGATCCAAAACACCTGCAAGCAAAGCAGCTGTCAACAATTAAGTGAACATTCAAAATGGCCGAGCTTGTCGGCATAAGTGAGAGACATGAGTACCAACATAAAGCCACAAAAAGATCGAAAATCGAATATACGTAACCCGCGAAAATTCAAAAGTCGCGATACTTTTTGAACACACCTCGTAGAGATGTGCAAAATCGACGTTTACATATGTGTATACCAAATTTATTACAATCATCATGTTAGAGCTCAACTCTAGTCCATGTGGTGTTAAGCAATACCCCTTTATCATAGAAACAAGTTTTAAATATGGACTCATGTTACTTTCTTGATTTCTATTTGTTAAGAAGGTCCAATGAGGTCCAAAGTAAAGGAGGGGTCATGAGCTTTTCGATGATGTCTGCTGGGGCCGAGTTTAGGGCATCTCGACGGATGATAAGACGGTACGATGGAGTTTACAGGTTCGAAGTTGCACTTATTAGTAACGTAGTGGGGGGGGGGGGGGGGGGGGGGGGGACCTTGAAAAAAAGGCCTATGGAAGGTCATTTTTTTCTGAAAATCCAAGAACACTGCTGTCCACTTGGGATTATGATAGTACTACATACATATGTTCTACACTATCATTTATATGTTCTACATAATATTGGAATTTGGACACGACAACAATATTGGATTTTTTGAATTTGGACACGACAACAATATTGGATTTCCCTTCTTGTTTGAGTTTTTCAATTTAGGATGGATAGCGTGGTGATGGAATCAGGCTGGATTCCGTATGACAAAGAGTTATTCTCTTCAGTAATAGGTAAGTCGGCCTATGAAGGAATGTACGAGGGTTGGACGCACCAGGGAATCGATATCAGACGGCCGACAGTTGCCTGGCGACACTTCCTGGTCGACCCTATTCCTCTCCCCCCCCCCCCCCAGGGAGTAGTAGTGGGGGGGAGGGACGCCGTCGAGGTCCCCGGCAAACATCCGTTCAGTAACGTGACGCCGGAAATTTAAGAACTTCCATCTCTTTGTTGCTGAGAACAAGCCGACACCCAAAGAAAATATTCTACAATTGGAGGAATCGCAGAATATCATTTCTGAGAAGGAATAAAAAGCTAACGGCCACAAGATTCTTTATTTAAAGAGATATAAGTTTGGAAAGCTTTCAGACAGTTACCTCCTTCAACAAGCTGTAATACGAATACAAGAAACTAAAGGAGAAATGATATATATGTACATTGAGTAATTTACATAAGTAAGCCTTATTAAGTTAGCCTTGAAACTGATGAAGTTTGTAGCATATTTGCATATTTTAGTTTAAAATTCAGCTCTAGCGAGAGGGCTTGAAGGGAAGCTTGCATCTCCTAGCTGCACTTTCTACATCACTCTGCCGTCTCATTAGCTTATTTTATAATCGCAGTGCCTGATGATAATTCGGCAAATTGGTGGATTTTGGTTGAATGACGAGCAAGTGTTAGCACTAGCGGAAGAGAACAGATGTGTTCCCCCTCTTATTAAAGTACTAAGAAAAAGGAAACTGTAAATTGGAAAGGCCATGTGGCAAGACATGATAATCTGTTGAAACTTTGATTGAAGAGGACGCATTGAAGGTACACCAAACCAGATTACACAAGGACGAGATCCTCGTACTACATTTGTGAACCAGATGAAGCGAGAATACCAAGATATCGTCTTACCAACAAATGAAAACTGTGGATCGATCAGATTTTTTTTTTCTAAATTTGGAAACGCGATAATTAAAACTTAGTTCTTCGTTTCTTCTTTTCGATAAAACTGAGCCACACAAGATTTCACACAAGCCATAGGATTTTCTTTACAGTCCTCTAATATATATACAAGACCCGTTGGTGATTCTCCATCAAATTCTGCAGCGGTGGCAGAGGCGCCATATTCATTGTACATAGTATGATGTATATATATAATTATCTTTTTAAAATAGTGCAGACTGTGACCTTTTGCGTGTATTGACAAGATTTCAACAAAATTTTGTTAATTGCTTTAAATACAGTTCTAATACATTTTATTGGTTAACAAGAGACCAAAGATAACAGCAACGAGTTTCTCATAAGTCGGTGGATGAGAGGGTAACACGCTCGATTCCCGACAGTCATGATCCGGGATTAAATCCCGCGTTAAAATTTGTTTAATATGTGAATAACCTTCACATATTATTCATTGTTCAATTATCATGAACTAGGTTGCTCTTGCTGAGCGGTACCTATTTATGTGAATTTGAACCAACGAGTTTCCTTATTAAAGGGTTTTAATCTTTGGGATCTTTCGGAGAATAACGTCCTTTAACAGGCTGTATGTAATACGAAGTCATGCATTCCTATTACAGCCTGTTGAGAGACGTTATTGTTCGAAAGATCGCCAAGATTATATCGCTCTATTAAAGAAATTCCACGCGCCCTTAGCTCTTATTTCTTCTCAGCAATAATTCCCGCGGAGATTCCTCCTATTTACATTTTTATTGTATTAAAGCTTTGAAGAAATGCGTTTTTGGCTTGGAATCTCTTCGCCCAATTTTATCTAAATAAATAAACGAAAATTCTAAGTTTTAATTCTCGTGTTTCCAATAACATCTGCGACCTAGTCACATTTATTTTTGTGATGGTTTTAACTGTTATACATACACCCGTAATTCACTCAATTCATTGAGATAGAACTTATATATTGTTGCATCATGGCTAATGAACCATTTTATTTTAATTTGTAATATTATTTTTCATATATATTAAATTCAAATTTATATATTATATTTATTTATTTTATTAAACAGAATATATGTATTATAGAATCATCATTTGTATTTAGGTACACTGTGTGACTTCACTGTCTCTTTGATGTGAGAAATAAATAAAGGATTCTGGAGGCTACTTAAAGTAGAGTTATCTCATTATTCCCTTATATAAATTTGTAGGATGGTTGAAACACGCTCTGGTAAGATGCAAGACCCAGCACAGGAGAGGATCAAGGTTGAAGAGTCTGCCAAGCCGCAACCTGGTGCAACAATATGCAACTCTTGGCAGACGTCAGGATGGTCAAGGTGTTGTCATCCAGGCCTCGCCTGATCACGTCTAATGAAGAAATGGATCAGATAGTTGACGTGAAGCCAACTTCGGTGCAACAATAGTTTACAGTATTTGCACGATTAATTGACACAAGAGGTTAGCATTTAAGGATTAAAATAAACTCTTAGAGATATACTTGAGTCTGTCAATTATAAAATAAAATATTTGCTCTAATACTAAAAGAAGAGAGAATATATTAAAAGGTGGTAAAATCGATTTAGAAAGTTCTTTAATGTTTCTCTGTATCTTCGAGAACTAATCTTTGAATCTTAGAGAGAGAGAGATTGAGATTGAAACTGATTTTTATTTCAAAGTCCATATAATATTATGTAAGATTAAATCTATATTAATAAAATGCAAATTTCATAAGTGGTGTTCGCTAAAAACTTTCGTTACAATGCATCAATTTCGACCAAATTTTCAACATTTATGTAAAACGAGATGGAGCAGGTTTTGCTTAACATCAAAATATTTTTCCTAACTTTAACATGCGTAACTTCGCTGTTATCGATTAAATACAAAAAATCAACAGAGTTAATTTTATTTATATATAAATACAAAAAAAAATTCAGCAATTCATTCAACTCAATCTAAAAAAATATTCAAAACAAACAATTTTAAGATAACACCATATGTAAAACAGTCGGCCAAGAAAACAACAACGATATTACATCTTTCTCACATATTCACACACAATCTTGATTAATAATTAAAACTAATCTTTAACATTGTGTTTATTATACTTCATTATATATAATATTCGTTAGGCAAACTTTCACTCGGATAAAACCCGGGCGAAGCCGGGTACACATCCGCTAGTACAGAATAAATATATGTCATAAAAAAAAAAGACGTATTCTAAGTACTTTACCATTCATGCAGTCGTGGATGGAAATGAATGATAACTTTTTTCCAAAAACTATATTTATTTTTTTTATTATATTTCAAAAACAAACAGTTTGCATACATAAAATGTAATGATGTTATTATCTATATATAAACAACAACAACAAAAAAAAAACTATTTGGTTGTATTCCTTTTGTTAAGGATTTCTTTACATTTTTTAAAAATTAACTCTGTGTTTAGTTCTTTGATTATTTAAATTATAATTTTAGTTATATTATGAAAACAATATTAATAAATATTATGGTTCTGATTATAAAATTTTAATTATATTAATGAATAATAAAAAATCATATTTTTATTATGTCATATATATATATGAATAAATAAGATTATATAATGATATATATATGAAAAATAGATATAAATATATAAAACAATTTATAAATATATATACAAAGTCTTCATTGGTGGCGCCCACCGCGAGAAAGACTCCGCCACCGATGGACTGCGAGAGTTCTTTTTTCCCACAAAGTGGGCAGGTCTAGGTGTTGGCTCGCATTCCCCAACTCAAGACCAAGATAATACTTGTAGATGGTGTAGAGAGAGAGAGAGAGAGAGAGAGCTGAAGAGAGAAGGTGGATTGCAAGAAAACTTCGAAAATAAATAAAGAAAAATTATGATATATAGTAATCTATCTTGTATAAAAATAGGTTTATACACTTTTACAATAATCTGTCTTACTATATATTAAGCGTATAAGTTTCATCTCGGTGGTAAAACAGATAAATAAATAAATAAGGTAGGAATCGTCTGTTTTAGCTTTTTTTCGATAATGTAATCTGGCCGAAGAACTCATGACCTGCTTGGTAGATGCCAATTTGCATACATTGACCTATATACATAATGGTACAACCCACCAATCAGTGTCTCCAGGAAATACCTCCGGTTGTTAGGGGCCTATTGTTGGGACCACCAGTCACTATTTTTTTTCACGTTTTTTTTAGGGATTCTCTATTTTAATAGTTGTACCGCCGAGCTGATCTCGCAGGGTCTATGCTAATTTTCTCTGTATCTTTCCTATTGTAGTAGTTGTACCGCCGAACTGGTATCACAGGGGCCATGTTAATCTTCTCTATATCCTTCCTATTGTAGTAGTTGTACCGCCGAACTGGTATCACAGGGGCCATGTTAATCTTCTCTGTATCTTTCCTATTGTAGTAGTTGTACCGCCGAACTGGTATCACAGGGGCCATGTTAATCTTCTCTGTATCTTTCCTATTGTAGTAGTTGTACCGCCGAACTGGTATCACATGGGCCATGTTAATCTTCTCTGTATCTTTCCTATTGTAGTAGTTGTACCGCCGAACTGGTATCACAGGGGCCATGCTAATCTTCTCTGTATCTTTCCTATTGTAGTAGTTGTACCGCCGAACTGGTATCACAGGGGCCATGCTAATCTTCTATGTATCTTTCCTATTGTAGTAGTTGTACCGCCGAACTGGTATCACAGGGGCCATGTTAATCTTCTCTATATCCTTCCTATTGTAGTAGTTGTACCGCCGAACTGGTATCACAGGGGCCATGTTAATCTTCTCTGTATCTTTCCTATTGTAGTAGTTGTACCGCCGAACTGGTATCACAGGGGCCATGTTAATCTTCTCTGTATCTTTCCTATTGTAGTAGTTGTACCGCCGAACTGGTATCACATGGGCCATGTTAATCTTCTCTGTATCTTTCCTATTGTAGTAGTTGTACCGCCGAACTGGTATCACAGGAGCCATGCTAATCTTCTCTGTATCTTTCCTATTGTAGTAGTTGTACCGCCGAACTGGTATCACAGGGGCCATGCTAATCTTCTCTGTATCTTTCCTATTGTAGTAGTTGTACCACCGAACTGGTATCACAGGGGCCATGCTAATCTTCTCTGTATCTTTCCTATTGTAGTAGTTGTACCACCGAACTGGTATCACAGGGGCCATGCTAATCTTCTCTGTATCTTTCCTATTGTAGTAGTTGTACCACCGAACTGGTACACAGGGTTCATGCCGTTCTTCTTTGTATCCCCCTCAAATAGTAAAAGTAGAGGAGCGCCGTACGTGTATCAAATAATGTATAACGACATTTGAAAATTATCCCACATGTGTTTCTTTTGAACGAAAAATCGAACTTTATTTTAAGGAGAAATAACGATTATTTCTAACCTTAGGGATGAAGTATGAAAGGACGAATTGTAAAGAATAATGATAAACGGAAAGTATATTAGGGAAAAATGAAAATTTACACTAGATCAAGAAGATAGTGAAGGTAGCAATGGTGACAATATCCATGATGGATGGCTAGAGATGGTCGCGACTTAGAACCACTTCAGTTTTATCACTTCTAAACTATTTAAACTTTCTTAAACTCAAGCCCATCTTGCCCATCACACACACATTGGTTTGTTCAGGCCTTCGTATCCATGGGGATCAACCTCCAGCTTCTTTTCACACCCTACAGGAACGGCTACAGCGAGGATTGTATCCACGATAACGGGAAGGTAAGTCGGCATCTTCTGCAATATTCAATAATACGTTTCAATCTGTTGGTTTTTCCAAAATCACCAATTTTTTACTCCCTATATCCTCTATTAAATCTCATCAAAATGAATTTATACATACGCATCGCACATTTCACAATTTATTCTCGACTTCACTAAAATCTATTTAACTTCAACAAAATCATTTCAACTTCAACAAAATCCTTCCATCTTTGTGTCACAATCCATTAACAACTTCACCGAAATCAACCCATATGCAACTTTTCTATAATATATTCCATTCGATCAAGATGCATTAAAATCTGCCAAAAATCCACATGCTCGTTTAACATTGTCAAAATCCAATAAAATTTGACGAAATTCATTCACAACTTTAGCAGAATCCATTCACAACTTCATCAAAGCCCATTCATAACCTCATAAAAGCCCATTCACAACTTCACCAAAATCTATTAAACTTTGACGAAACCCATTCACTCTTCACCGAAATTAATCCACTTAACCAAAATCTAAGCCACTTAAACAAAATCCATTCACACATCCAATTTCAACAACATTAAATACGTTTTACGAACCCCATTCATATAACTACACCATATTTGTTTTGAATTCACTTTAAACTTTATTTCACAACTTTCCCAAAACCCCTTCACAACTTCACCGAAATACAATCCACTTTACCAGAATCTACAATCCACTTTAGCGAAATTCATTCAAACACACAGATTCACCAAAATTTATTACGTTTTACCCCAACCCCATTCATAATAACTACACCATATTCCATTTGACTTCAGCTAAACATTTCACGACTTCACCAAAATCTATTCCCGACATCACCGAAATCTGTCCCAAGTTGTCACCGAGGCAGGCGCCAGAGACCCCAGTCAACCCCACCCAATTCCCTAATTGCATACGCCACCGTAGTAAACAATTACGTCAGTGCCTGACCTACTTGATATTTCCTTTAGCTAATCTTTTTTATATAATTGGCAAATAAAAAGTTTATATAAATTTTATAAGACACAATTATGCCACGTGGAAAATTAGGGAAGACAAACTTCGGGATGAGACAGCAATTTATTTCAGGCCAGAACAAACAACTATGAAGGATAAACAAAAAATAAACAATAAGGGAAGTTTACAGAGCACAGTAAAATATGAACATAAAAAATGATACTCTGTTAATACTAGTGTAAAATAATAAATGCTTCGCTAACAATATAATAAAACGTTATACACATGAATCATGAGAAACAGTACTTTGTACTATTTTTTCAAAATAGTTTATATTTCTAAAATAACACTATGTTTTAATGATCAAGAATTGATGCACCATAGTGAAACTCCATACATGGATACCGCCATTGAGAATAAACGTGATCTAAAAAATATAGAAAGACGAGTTATATAATGTAGGGAATGTGTGGTAGCTATTCCGTCGCGTTTGAAATTTGCAAAAAAAAAAAAAATTGCAAAGTACTTAATCAAGTACTCAGCAAAAGGTTTCTTCCCCAATTTATTAGTTTTTTTTTTTTCAACTCGAAAGCTTGCGGATACTAATTAATTGATGAACATTTTTTTGCGGAGTAGTTAAGTATTCTATAATGAAAGATATATTCATTATATGATTCGTCGAGCTTACCATCCCTCGATATCTCTAGTTCTGTTTTCCAAACGAATAATCCGTGGCCAGGAAAAGATATTATGCGTAGATTTCGCAGGATCGAAAAAAACTCCACTTTTGTCAGGATTGTAGATTACTGTAAGATCGCATCTGTTGGTTTAATGTAGGTAATATCTCCTCCCAACTCAATTTTTGAAATTTCCAACTTTTTAACTAAACTTGTTAATAGAAGAACAATAAAATATGTTGTTTTCTTTTTTTTTTGCTTATCCCTAGTACACCTGGTACGGGCCATGATAATCATGGTGGGTAGAAGTTGGCGACTGCTTTTACTGTAAGTACACAACATGTCTACACATGTGAAAATCAGTTCGACTTTGAACTTACAAATGTGCCAGAGACCAGTATGTTGTTTTCTGAATTTGTAAAGGCGCATACACCAATTTCTCACGTTCTCTATGCAAGGCTAAATAGTATCAGTGAAGAGAAGGATAGTTTATCTGTGTAAGACAAAGGATTGACGTGTGTGACAGGTTCATCTCAGATCCAGCTTCATCCTGAACGGCGTCTGCGTACGGTGGACAGGATGGCTAGATACAGATCGTCTGGAGGGTGTTGCCAGGCTGGAGTACGACGAAATCCGAGCACAGGTACGCTGCGGTGAACCTCACTCTATCTGGCTTGTGTACTCGATTCTGTTCGCAGATATGGAAAAAAAAAGAAGAGTAATTTATATATTTTTTTCAGAGAAATATTTTAAAATACCTAATCATTAAGTACTCCTCAAAAGGGGGCCTTTATCAATTTATTAGTATTCACAATCTTTCGAGTTAATAAACTCTTCATGTGTTTTTTACTGAGAAGAAACACGTTCATAGAAGATATGAAAAAAATGTACAATTGTGATATTGTACTGGGATAAACATAAATATCGGTGGATGAGAAGGTAACACGCTCGATTCCCGATATAAGTCGGTGGATGAGAGGGTAACACGCTCGATTCCCGACAGTCATGAACCGGGATTGAATCCCGCGTTAAAATTTGTTTAATATTTTAATAACCTTCACATATATTATTCACTGTTTCAATTATCATGAACTAGGTTGCTCTTGCTGAGCGGTACCTATTAATGTGATTTTGAACCGGTACTGGGATAAGGGGGATAAATTAAGAAGAAGAAAAAAAGATGCCTTTTATGTAAAGTGAAAGCTTTCGGATCTTTATAATCCTTCTACGGAGAGACAGGCAATGGTAGAAGCTTGCACTTTGCACAAATAAAGAAACGTATTGCTACAATTTATTATATTCTTATTTCATAATTTATAGCAATTTTCTTTTCAAAAAGAGTTATTGTTTATTTAATCAGAAAACATTATATTCAAATATGTTTCTATAGGGACATTGTTGTTGTCGTGTCCAATGAAGAGCCTCAGATGTCCCCATACATCTCTATTACAGCAGTCATAATGTCCACTATCTTGGGTGTGTAAAGCTGCTTCTCTGGATCCATGTCAATTTTCTGTTGTTGTTGTCGTATCCAATGAAGAACCTCAGATGTCCCCATACATCTCTATCACAGCAGTCACAATGTCCACTATCTTGGGTGTGTAAAGCTGCTGCTCTGGGTCCATGTCAATTTTCTGCGGCCATTGCTGGGCATGAGAATATGTGGGTAGGGCTCTTCATTAGAAAAATGGGTGCCGTTGCCACGTTATTTACCCTTGTAACCAGTTAGGTCACATTGTGAGAGGTGCATTACTTAGTGACACACCCCGGCCCTTGTATTTACAAACATGGCCGCATCCATCCAATAACATGGCTTAGAGGATTCCTATCCGAAACAATACATTTTGACTGTACAAGGTCATAGATACGATGTTGACACTGTAATGACAGCGATGTGTATGTGATTACAGGAAGAAGACACCATTCTCAGAGATCAGCAGTACCGACCCTACACCTCCCCCTTCAAGTTCGGAGCTCCTCAGTCCAGGTTCGAGGTAAGCGATCTTGACCCTTAGATCTGTGTGGGAACAACAGCCCTCTTCTTGAATAAAGAACAAAATAGGGAAACAAATATATATGAACCAAAAAGAGGAATCCTTTAATTATGAATCCGAACGATGCACTTGCTCATCACCCTAGTTTTTTTTTTTTTTTGCTTATCCCTAGTACACGTGGTACAGGCCATGATAATCATGGTGGGTAGTAGTTTGCGACTGCTTTTACTGTAAGTGCACCACATCTACCACCACCTTAGTAAAGTTATAATAGCTTTACCCACACACACACAGTGAGAAAAACTTGTACAAAAACAATCTTTCCAAATTTTATAAATGCTAATTCTTTTATTTCATGTTTTCTCAAGCTTTCGATGACACTTTCTCCCCTTTTTTCATAAATATACACACAAGACTATATGCAAATACATTTATCGGATAATTAATATTTATTTTATAGAAAAAAAGGGTTTTTTTTCTCGAAAGTTTTAAAAACACAGAATAATCGAATTGAAGAATTTTGAAATGTGCAAGAATCGAGAACCATTTTGAATCACAAAGTCAAATATGAAACAAAATTTGAAGTAAAAAATACAAAATTTAGTTGTTTTTTTTTATATATATAACACACCGTTTATTAAAAATTTGAGAGTTAGTTAACTTATGAAAAGGCATCTCCTTATCGTTATCCTTGCTTGCTTGTGCCATCTATCGGAATAAATATCAACTATTCTCGTTGATTTTTAATTATTCCAGAATTGGCCAAATACCCATTCTTGATTAATCAAGAAAAGCTAACCACGTACGCGTTTCGGGCTACTGGCCCTCATCAGCGTGGTGTAAGTTGTACCTCAACGACCAAAAAACTGGTCATTCAGGCATCCTGAAAAATCATGAAACGGGTAGTTAAGGCCAGAATTGCGTGAGACCGCGACACAATGTGGAAAAAGTTAAACTTAGTTAAAAAATATTCTTTGGGCAATACATTCATGACAATGACGAAGCAGAGTCATTCGACTAGTATAGTACAATATTTGTCTTTAGTTTGACTAAAAGGAAACTAAAGGGAAACTGCAATCTTGTAAGTGAAAAAGTAGACTGTACTTATGCAGGCTTAGAGATCTACTTATAGGCAGTCTCGAACCCTTCCACACCATGATTAGCGTAGCCTGTATTACGTCCCGAACATTCCCTTTATTAAGGCATCTTTCTCCACCCAATCTTGTGCTTCTACTGGATGGTCACAACCTAGTATCTATCCATACATTGGTCTACCATTGCCGGGATTGTCTGAATTGTAATAGGATCTGGTCTAGTGTTTATACGTTGGTCTACAATTGCCGGGATTGTCTGAATTGTAATAGGAGCTGATCTAGTGTTTATACATTGGTCTACCATTGCCGGGATTGTCTGAATTGTAATAGGAGCTGATCTAGTGTTTATACATTGGTCTACAATTGCCGGGATTGTCTGAATTGTAATAGGAGCGGGTCTAGTGTTTATACATTGGTCTACCATTGCCGGGATTGTCTGAATTGTAATAGGAGCTGGTCTAGTGTTTATACATTGGTCTACCATTGCTGGGATTGTCTGAATTGTAATAGGAGCTGATCTAGTGTTTATACATTGGTCTACCATGGCCGGGATTGTCTGAATTGTAATAGGAGCTGGTCTAGTGTTTATACATTGGTCTATCATTGCCGGGATTGTCTGAATTGTAATAGGAGCTGGTCTAGTGTTTATACATTGGTCTACCATTGCCGGGATTGTCTGAATTGTAATAGGAGCTGGTCTAGTGTTTATACATTGGTCTACCATTGCTGGGATTGTCTGAATTGTAATAGGAGCTGATCTAGTGTTTATACATTGGTCTACCATGGCCGGGATTGTCTGAATTGTAATAGGAGCTGGTCTAGTGTTTATACATTGGTCTATCATTGCCGGGATTGTCTGAATTGTAATAGGAGCTGGTCTAGTGTTTATACATTGGTCTACCATTGCCGGGATTGTCTGAATTGTAATAGGAGCTGGTCTAGAGTTTATACATTGGTCTACCATTGCCGGGATTGTCTGAATTTTAACAGGATATAGACTAAAGGGGGCCGAAAACTCTCTGGAGACAGCGACGAATGTAGATATGTAAAGTGTGAACTTGGGATAAATAACAAAAGGCTGAATTAATTATTTGTCCACGGTGAATACTGTAACATAGAAAATTAGGAAAGACAAACCTCAGAATTACACGGCAATTTATATAATGTAGAACTAAATTAAAACTACACACACACACAAAAGCCTTTATTAAGACACACAGGTCTTACAGAGGATTCTCCTTGGGGACTAAATTTAAACTAATAAAATAGCAGGGAGGGCAATATAAATATCGATATTTATAAATATTTTCATAGCATAATAAATAATCTGCTAATGGCTTCCATTCTCTAAAAGCTTACTTGGTTTAACAATCACACTAATGGACAAAAGTAAGTCGAAAATCTTTGATGTCGCCTGTTGTCTGTTTTTTTACTGAAACGAAAGAGGCAATTTTGTTCACACTTGGTAATCAAATAGCTTACAGAGTTATTGTTTCAATCCTAATATACATGAAGTCTTGTCTATGAATGTATATCGCTGCGGTAATTTCTCACTCTAAATGAATAAGAAAGAATTGTATTTCATTTGCCTGGTTTATTTCGGCATTATTTCTTTGGCCTCTTAGCTTGGTAGTTTTTTTTCACCGCTAGTCTTTTCTGTCTCATCCACTGCTTTTCGGTACACCTTCTGTTCCTTCCCTAGTTCCATGAGCTTCTGCAGTTCGCTGTTTCTGGCCTCGTATTCCCCCAGTTCCTTCATCAGCCTTGCGATGTAATCGTCTTTCTGGGATAGAATCTCTTCCAGTACTAAGATGGCCTGTTCCTTTCTTGAGGACCTCCGACTTTTGGCATCGAAATCTTGAAGCATCACTTTGATCTTGCTATTATAATCATTGAGCTCTTCTTTGAGTTCCTCGATGATTTTGTCTTTCGGTTCAATCCTCTGTTTTAACCTTTGAATATTGCTTTTGTATTGGTCGATGTCCCCTTTAATCTTCTCGATCTTCTTGGCATGGCTGTGAATAGAATCTCTCAATTTCAAGATGGACTTTTCCTTTAGCTTTACCAGATTTTTTAAGGAAGACTCTTCGAGTTGGGTTGGCGAATCGGGAGATTTTTTGGGAGATTCCTGGATGGAATCGGCAATATGGGAATTGAGGAATTGTTTGGCGATGGTCAGGATGGTTGAATGGTCCGCTGCGAAGACACGCTTGAGGGCTTCGTACCGTTTACCCAGTTGTACATGCTGGCCGTCCAGGTCAGTCTGGATGTCGGACAGACGCAGGATCTCCATCTGCCGCTCGGTGATTTCGAGAGAGAGGTTGACTGTGTAGAGCTCGTTCTGCTGAAGAACTTCGTCGACCTTGCCGATTTCCTTCGAGAGTTCTTCGATGTCCGTATCCTTGGATTTGATCATTCCCCGCAAGTACTCCACTTTCTCAGCCATCTCCTTACATCCCGCCAAGAGTTTGGCGGATTCAGAAGTCTTCGTCAGCTGCTGTTCACTATCTTCTTTTGTGGTTTTACTCATCTTGTTTGACTGGAAATCCTAAAGTTTTTTTTTCACTTATTTAGTATCTTTAGAGTGATTTTTAAGAAAAAAATTAATAAATAGCTAAGTTTAAGCCATCGTGTTTGATATGAACGTGCTTTAGCAAGTGCGCTTTTGTTTGTTTGTTTTTTTCGTGATATTTTCCGCTCACTATTTACCTTTTTCTCTTTTTTTTTCTGGAATCGTTTTATTTAAGTTCATCTTAATATCGTAAAGTTATCCCTTGAAAAACGCACCCAATTACTCTGTATATGAAAAAGAAATCAATAAAAAGTAAGAAGAAGTAAAGAGTTTTAAAAAAAGTAAAATGTAATGGGTTTCAATAATAAAAAAAAAAAAAGATCCAACTCTTAAAACGCTGCAAGTTTTTAAAATTTAAACATGATAACACTCGACTTTTTCGTTTCTTATATATGCAAAAAAAAAAAAAAATTTGCATATTTTCCTTTACGAGAAGGAGCCAAAGAAAAGTTACGTTTTAATATCCAAGTTATATGCAAATAGGATTATCGCCAGAAGTGTTCATTGACGGCGGAGGGGAGAAGGAAGGCTTTCGACAGAGACAAGATAAATTGTCACCACAGATACGTCACCCACCGATGGCGACATTGGGGGTGGAGTCTGACACTCCTTCTTTGATACTGTCTCTTTCGTCTATCAGAGTCTATCTTCCTGTGTGTAGCACTGTGACCCGTAGAGATAATTTCCCAACATTCTTCTGTGGATTTAAAAACTATTTAACTTTCAAATCGCGTTGCATATTCCCGCAAGGAGATCACGCTTGACACCGATAATAAAATAACGTTTCTATATAAAAAATCACTATTTTTTACCAAAAAGTATCCACATTTCTCTTCATTCTAGACAAATTTATAATACGTCATCTACACAATAAGGGAAAGATTTACAACCAGAAGGAAGTTATCATGGGCATGTACAGTCATTTTATGGTAATTTTGGAGAAAATCTGGCGAAAATCGGGGCATGTACGAATTTGTATATAACAAAGACACCTATGTGAAATGTGCGCGGTCTCACGCAATTCTGGCCTTAACTACCCGTTTCATGATTTTTCAGGATGCCTTGAATGACCAGTTTTTTTGGTCGTTGAGGTACAGCTTGCACCACGCTGATGAGGGCCAACAGCCCGAAACGCGTCCGTGGTTAGCTTTTCTTGATTAATCAAGAATGAGTATTTGGCCAATTCTGGAATAATTAAAAATCAATGAGAATAGTTGATATTTATTCCGATAGATGGCGCAAGCCATCAGCAACTTTCAGTTGCACGATAAGGAGATGCCTTTTTTCACAAAGTTCAATAATTTTTGTAAAATTATTTTAGATTTTATTTTCTGTTTGAGAAAATCAACCTTTCAGTTTTAATTTTGCTTTTAGTCTTGTTTATTGAATTGTATATAAAATGAATTGTATATAGGTTACAATTACAATTATTTTATTTCCAAAGCGCTATATTCCGCAAGGGATACTTGCGCCAAACAAGGAGAAAAGTTTATTTACATAAGTTATTTACATTATTCAACGCATGAAAACATTAGAGATCCAGATTTTGTAGAAAGTTTAGAATGTATTTACAAAATGAATTGAACTTTAAATATGATTTTTTATCGGAATTCAAATCGTTAAGTTGACAAACAACTAGTTCATTCTATAATCTTGAAATGCTGGGCAATCGATCAGTAGATGTATTGATGTTTGTTCCTCAATACCACATTTGCTGAAATGTATTTAGGAGCAAGTATCCCAAGCTGGGATATCACGTCCGATATGTCAAATAAAATAAAATAAAAATGTCATTTTACATAGACTAATGATTAAATGTAGCTATTTTTGACGTTATGTACATCAAAAATTAAATCACTCGTATAACATATGCCACAAAAAAGGTAAGTCCAATTTTGGTTTAAAAAAATATTTTCCTTATCTGTGTATGTGTATGACAAATTCTTTTGTCAAATTATTCTGTGTAACACACACACCGATCGATCCCCCTATGATGGAATAAATTATCACGGTTTTTTAAAATTTGACTTTTTTTTTTGTTACCTATTATTATTTTGAAAATAGAACAATCCACGAATAAAATTTTAATTAAAAAGGCATACATTGGATCAAAAAATCATTTATTTTACCAATATTTCAGTTAGCTGAACGCCAACCTTTATCAAGGTATTAAAACATATTAATATGTTTTATATTGTAAAATAATATGTTTCAATACCTTGATAAAGGTTGGCGTTCAGCCAACTGAAATATTGGTAAAATAAATGATATTTTGACCCAATATATGTGTTTTTAATTAAAACCTATTATTGTATACACTTGTTAAGGTGAGCTGTCCTTTACCTTTGTGTAAACGCGTATAACTGTTAGCATTTGTCACTTTAACAACATTAATCCATTTATCAATTATTTGAAACCATCTTAAAGTGTACTTTAAGAAGGGATCTCTCTCAAAAACGCGAGGAATTTATTATTAAATCTATATTTGAAGAATGAAGAATTCTTTTTATTATATATGTAAATAAAAATATAAACAATTGCATACCCATTGGTTTATTTTACTGATATTTTCGATGTCAAATCGCCAATATTTTATTTGATTTTTTTTACATACATTAAACATATACGTGCAGTGGGTAAGCCACGCTCATTATAAAAACAACTAAGAGTAGAGGTATTTTTCTTTCGAGAGAAAAAATTTAGGTAAATAAATATTTTAAAATATATCTAATATATACTCTTTTTTTTTTTAATAAATTGAAAATTATAATAGTTTTAGTTGGAGAGAGGATATGTTTTGAGAATGTATGTGTGTGGTTTAAAACTTGCGCACATCACAAAAGTGCGAAGGATAAAAAAAAAATATCAGACGATCACTCCTAACGCGCGCATGCGCTCATTTTAGCGCCCATTTTCAAGTAAAGGGTTGGGATTTTGTTTCGCAAATTTCTTCTACTTTCTCTCTTTTGACTTTAAAATAATTACGTTTCGAAAGTAAGTTTTTAAAAAAGGAATTATAAATTTTCGCTTTGTAATTCACTGTGAAGGGGGACAAACAAAAAGCAAACAAACAAAAAAAGAAATACATATTTACATATTTAAAAAATAATAATTACGGTATGCTTCGAGAAACTAAAATTCGAGAAAAATCTTATTCCGACGATGCATTTATGGATAAAGAAAAATACATTCAATTACTGAAAGATCAAATCAAGAAGGAGGGATCGTTAAATGACCATTTGAAATCTGAAATTGAGAGAAAAGACAATGCCATCCAGTTTCTGCTGGCGAACCAGAAGAAATTGGAGGATTTGATCTTACACCAGATCAACGTCATTAAGACGGTCGTGCAAAAGCTAAAGAACAAAAGGGAGAAGATCAAGTACTTAGCGAAACGTCTGAAAGAGGGGAAAGTCTATCAAGACAAACTGGTGAGGACCCTTTCTCAGAAAGAAGAAAACAAAGAGGCATCAGCTAAGACGCTTCAAAAAGATGCTTCGGGAAGGATGTTCATAGGAGATGATGGAGGAAATGTAAAGGACATCGGCGAATTACCAATCTTGCAGAATTTCTCCTCAATCAAGCTTAACAACCTTCCTAATCCCCATATACTCCCCCAAGTTCCAGAGAAGCCTAAACCTCCCGATACCCCCGACCTGTATTCCATCCTGGGGGAAAGCTTCGACGATACCCGGCGTGAACTGGAGTTGTACCAGAACGAGTACGCCAATCTTCAAGAACGGTATGTCTCGAAGACGAAAATGTTTCAGAAACTCGAGAACGAGCTGTGTCGGAAGGATGCCCAGATGAGAACGCTGGTGGAGAGCATCAACTTCAAGGACAAGAAGATCGACTGTTTGCTGAGATCCCTGGCCGAGATGGAGAAGTGCCTCCTGAACCAGTATGGAGATTGCGAGGAGAGCCCGAGCTGGAAACTTCAAGCCAACACTCACTGACAGAAAAAAATCACCGAGTGATAAGAATTCTCTTTTTATTTCTTAAATCTTGTAGTAAAATGTTCTGCACGCCATCCATTTGTCTCGCTTATTTGAATTCCACATTGTATGCGCTAAACCTTTTTTGCATATGAAAATGGTGACAAATTTTAACGATAGTCTTTATAGTTAAGAAGAAGAAGAAGAAGAAAAAAAAACTTTTCAACAAACACAGCTTGATCTGTGTGATGGCTTGAATTATCTATTGGACTAAATTTCAACTAATCGCTGATTTTTGTAATGTTACCGACTCACAAGGCCGCTAGTTTGCGGCGACAGTCAATAGATGGAGTCTGACTTTGACGTCTATTTTGACGGGAGAGATGATCTTTATAAAGGTCAGCATAGGTTAAGTTCGGTTCAGATTAGCACAAATCAGGAGTCCTCAATCTCGGCCCCAGAGCCGTGAGAAGGAGTTAGAAATCCACTTTCATCCGAAAACAAGAATACAAACCATAGATCAGAAGATATAAAATCCTCGATGACACGAAGTAATATTAAAGCGAGATATGCAACTGTTGAAGGAGAGCCTTGTTCGAAAGCTTGTGGTGTATCTGATAAGTCAATTTAAAAAACGCTTCCTTTCAGACCTTTTCGTTTTAGCGAGATACAAACATTCTCTTAATATTTTTTGCTAAAGCTCCACAATAGTCCATTTCGTTATTTCTAGGAAACCAATTTTTTTAAAATAATGTGTTTTTTATTCGACGTTAGTTTTTTAAGAAAAGCCGGGGAAAGAATGCAGAAGAAAATAATATAACTTACATAAAAAATCCCTTTGTGGGTTTTTTTAAAAAACCCTTTCCCACAAATCACATTTTTCAAAAAAAATACTTCCCTTTACAAAACGTATTCAAAGAATTAATCTCTCAAAAATGGTCAAAATTAATCTTAAAAATAAAAGTTTCCTCACAGAGTCGACGGTTATTAAGTCAAATATCAAATTCGTGGAATATTTTCTACTTTATTATCATTCAATATATCAGAAGTTTACTGGAATTGAAGAGAAATGGCGAGAATATACGAATATAAGTTAGGGTTAAAAAAAAGGGTAAAAAAACAAAGATGCAACAATCCATGAATTCATCGAGTTCAGAAATCTGGAATGCAAAATCCAAAAAATCTTTCGACGCTTCATCCGAACCCAATCTCTTCGAGGACGTCAATTTACTGAAATCCAGATTCAAATTGGAGAAGCAGAAATACGAAGAGTTCAGCGAGATTGTCGGACAGAAGGATAAGCTGATCAACGAATTAGCCTCACGGCTGCAGAAGATCACAGAGCTGCTCCAAGAAAACGACCTCCATGTCAACAACCTGCTGAAGAGTAAAGAATCGAAAGACCAGAGGATCGCCGAGATCTCCAAGAAAATTTCCGAGCAGGAACAATCCCTTCTGGAGAAACAGATCAAGTATAACCTCACGGAGAAAATGGCTCGCGAAAAGATCGCGAACATACTTCGCCGAGAGAACTTCAAATTCGAACTTCTCGAAAAATTCTCCCCGGATCACGACAAAATGGTCGATTCGGAGGTGGTGACGTACGTTCTGAAGCATTTCGCTGGGCTACACGGGGCGGTGCGTGAATCCGTCGAGGACGTCCAAGCACAGAGCTCAAAAGAAGCCGTTACGGCCCAAAGATCAACGACCCTGCTGAACGAACTTCATCTAAGAAACTACGCGCTTCGGAGCCTTGAGAAACAGGTTCTTCAAATTAACGAAATCGTCCTCCAATACCTGGCCAAACTGACCGTCCACAAAGACGAAGAGCGGGTTCTTAAGGAACACTATGCAACGCGCAGTGACGTTATCGGATATCTCCAGGAAGATATGATGAGGAAAAACCTTGTCTTAGACGCCCTCGAGAAGAGCATCAAAGAGCTCGAATCCAAGTCCGAAAAGCGCAACAACAAGGTCAAGTTTCTGCAAGGGCAGCTCACAGAGAAAGAAGATTTCATCGCCAAACTAATCATGGTAAACCGCGAGGAGAAGAAGCTCAGTTCAATGATGGAACAACATCTTCAGAGGACGAAATCAAAAAACGGATGATCCAAAAAGGATTTCGAGAATTGCTCGGCGGAAATTCGCGCTCTCTCGCAAGAGCATCGTGGAACAATGCTGTGGGCAAAATAAATCTGTCGATTTCTGCGAGTCCTTTTGTTCGAGAATATCTTGAGGGAGAATATATGTTCGGAAATATGCAAAGAGGTTTAATTTATAAAATGCATATTCTAGAGCGGGAGATAATATAGAGGGCTAGCTGGAACTGTTAAAGCTGTGAACAAACCTAGGGTATCTATCTCACTTTTAGGTGCGCGGCGCTGTGAGAAATTTGAAAAAAAAAAAGGAAAAAATACGACCTGACATAGCATTCCTGTTATATACCACTATTGTGGAAATCTCTTTCCAATGGGAAGGAAGGTGACTACAATTATACCTAGGTTTACATTTGTTATTCGCAAATTACTTCGAGCAAAATGACGTCTCAGAGAAATGGGTGGGTTTAAGCCCTAGCACTTTCTGATATACGGGTAAGGATGCTCGTTTAACCGTACTGTGACGATATAGACATACGTGGATACTAAGACATCAGCCCGGGGCACAAACGGTAGCTGAGGATAAATGAACGGCCTATGTGTTACATAGAGGGCGCTAGGAATCAGAAAAGATCAGCGCACGAGAGAATGACCCGGGTAAAAAAAAAATATAATAATAAAACTGCCGCACACTCTGTTGTACTGACTTCGGTCTAGACAGCCATCGTACTCGCTGCTTTCAAACTATAGAGCTCATATATCGCCTTTTTAAATAACTCATGCGATATAATAAGTTTTTTTTTAAATTGATAATTACGTGATAATATTCTCAGTAAAACACTATATATGTACATTCATGGACAAAACTTAAGAAGACAAAAACTCACGCAATTCTGGCCTTAACTACCCGTTTCATGATTTTTCAGGATGCCTTAATGGCCAATTTTTTGGTCGTTGAGGTACAGCTTGCACCACGCCGATGAGGGCCAACAGCCCGAAACGCGTCTGTGGTTAGCTTTTCTTGATTAATCAAGAATGGGTATTTGGCCAATTCTGGAATAATTAAAAATCAACGAGAATAGTTGATATTTATTCCGATAGATGGCGCAAGCCATCAGCAACTTTCAGTTGCACGATAAGTAGATGCCTTTTTCTTAATTAAAAAATTAAAAATGTGGAAAGTCTTTGATGTCACCAGTCGTCTGTTTTTTTTTTTTTTTTTTTTTTAAGGAGACAGAGGTCATTTTGTTCACACTTGGTTATCTCGTGTGTCTTCAATAAAGGTCACTGTAATATCTTTCAGAGTTATTGTCTGAATCCCGATATACATGGTAAAAGGTACAACTTCCACAAGTTTTGTCCATGATTGTAGATGGGTTAAGTATCCCGGGCGAAGCTGGTTCATTCTTGTCTAGGTTGTCTATACATCTCAATAGTTCTTTCCTCCATTGTTGTTTTCACCTCTCTACCAAGAGACAATCCCTATAAATGTGCAGGTTATACACCTTATGTAGTGCAGGTTATGTAGTGTACCGGTGTGTAGATACATTGTGTAATGTAAAGCTAACAACACGGGTGTGTGATGACAGATGTGCAGTGCCGGTGAATGTGTTCCCATGGCAACAACCTACGATCCCTATGTTCACCAGGCCTGACATATCGCTGTACATAAATTAGATATTACATTAAAAAAATGTTTGTTTTTTTTGTTTAGAGATGTTAAATCACACATGTGTGCCTGGTTATTTTTCACATATCTCTACACAACATAGAAGTGGTTAACTCAAATAACCCACTTGTTTAATTGCAATTTTGCGGGAGGAGACGAAATTCAATGAAATAAATAAGGATAATTTTTGACCATTGACCCGACTTTGTGGCCTTGCACGCAATATTGTTCATTTAATAAGAACGAAAAACCAGAATTTATAACATATAGCCCTTTTCGGTCGGTATTCTGTTTTTTAGGCCATTTCGTAGTAAATTCTCTTCTGATGGGGAAAAAACATGATCGGTGAGGTTAACTATTGTATTTCCTAAAGTATCTGCTGGAAAATTATATTTCTTTTCCCAAAACCGGAATTTATCATGATGTTTCTTGGATATTCTGAGATTCTGTGAATCAACTGCTCTTGTGATGTTTATAAGTAATTCTGCCATGGCTTTCCTTGATAATGTACTAGATAATAGGGAAATTAGTTCTTTAATTGTTTTACCAAGAAATCTTATCATGGAGTGACACCCTTTAATCCTCGCCTTAAGTAGATCTTTGCTAAGATTCTCTATCTTCCGTTCAGAAAAAACATTCCCAACCGGATCTCTAATTCTGAGGGAAGGGGGAATAAAATTCACATCTTGACATTTCTTGTTGAACTGTAGGTTATTTCTCCACCTGGCCAGGCTGAGTGACTTCCTATATAATTTCGTTTTATAAAATTCAGTATATTCAAGGTTTTTCGGGTTCATTCTAAGATCAAAGAACTTGCGCATAAAATTAAATCCAAAAGACAAAAAAACCTCTCGCAATCAGTATCTTTTATTATTACAAATAACCGACGCTAGCTTTCGAACAATTAGTTCTTCAACGGGCGTTCTTACAAAACGAAATCAGATTCTTATTAATATATATAGAGGTAATAGAAAAAATATATACAAATATTCGCTCAAAGATATGCTAAAAGGTAAATCAGAGAATTGAAAAATAATCAGATATGCAAAAATTTCTTTAAAACTAAATTAAGTTTAAAACTAAGTGGGGAAGGGGGGACATAGCAGAATTCGTTCTTCAAACTCTTTTAAAAAAGGCAGCGTCTGCTATGTCCCCCCTTCCCCACTTAGTTTTAAACTTAATTTAGTTTTAAAGAAATTTTTGCATATCTGATTATTTTTCAATTCTCTGATTTACTTTTAGCATATCTTTGAGCGAATATTTGTATATATTTTTTCTATTACCTCTATATATATTAATAAGAATCTGATTTCGTTTTGTAAGAACGCCCGTTGAAGAACTAATTGTTCGAAAGCTAGCGTCGGTTATTTGTAATAATAAAAGATACTGATTGCGAGAGGTTTTTTGTCTTTTGGATTTAATTTTATGCGCAAGTTCTTTGATCTTAGAATGAACCCGAAAAACCTTGAATATACTGAATTTTATAAAACGAAATTATATAGGAAGTCACTCAGCCTGGCCAGGTGGAGAAATAACCTACAGTTCAACAAGAAATGTCAAGATGTGAATTTTATTCCCCCTTCCCTCAGAATTAGAGATCCGGTTGGGAATGTTTTTTCTGAACGGAAGATAGAGAATCTTAGCAAAGATCTACTTAAGGCGAGGATTAAAGGGTGTCACTCCATGATAAGATTTCTTGGTAAAACAATTAAAGAACTAATTTCCCTATTATCTAGTACATTATCAAGGAAAGCCATGGCAGAATTACTTATAAACATCACAAGAGCAGTTGATTCACAGAATCTCAGAATATCCAAGAAACATCATGATAAATTCCGGTTTTGGGAAAAGAAATATAATTTTCCAGCAGATACTTTAGGAAATACAATAGTTAACCTCACCGATCATGTTTTTTCCCCATCAGAAGAGAATTTACTACGATATAGCCCTTTTACAAATTTATTCCCAGAGGCGCACAATATATAGATAACAAGGAATCAATAGCTAGATTCTTTTTTAGGCGTTCCTCATCTGATTTTTGGGAGGTGACCTAAACCTACATAAATTCTCTTCGATCTTTATACTGATTAAAGCCAGCTAACTAAAAAAAAAAAAACACGAAAATAAAGAATTTTGGTATAAAGCTATACAAATTCTATTCAACAAGGCATTGTTAAAAACGGAGAGGTAGAACAGTCCTAAAGTCTCCATGATGGGTAAAACTGGAGATTTATTAATTCTTCTATATTACCTCTCTGTTTTTTTTTTACGTGAAACAGTTTCTTTATTTACTATAATATATATGCAAATAAAGCTAGAAACAAGCTTTTGAGTTATGTAAGCTCGAACATTTACGTTGGTTATTTGCTAAAAATAAATAAAACTTTTGCTTTACCTCATCGCCTTTTTTTTTTTTAAACAGAAGAATACATTTTGTGTTGATGTTCTCCACGCAGAAAGCCCATCTATAGTTCCATGACTATGAAACAAAACCAGTTTTTTGGTAAATAATTGGCGCACAGAGAGGTCTGATTTTCCACAGGAATGATCAACTAAAAGGGATTGTAGATAAGGGAAATTTTTACAGGGAGGAAATCGATTATTAAAAAAAAACTTATGTTTAAAATTCACTCATGGACAAAAAACTTAAGGAATTTGTACCTTTTATCATGTATATCGGGATTCAAACAATAACTCTGAAAGATATTACTGTGACCTTTATTGAAGACAACACGAGATAACCAAGTGTGAACAAAATTTCCTCTGCCTCCTTCAAAAAAAAAAAAAAAAAAAAAAAAACAACCGGCGACATCAAAGACTTTCCATTTCACCATGTTTGTCTATGTGAGTGTACGTACACACGCAAACTATGCGCCATCTGTAATCTAATAGACTCAACTCTCAGTGACAAAACCATAACACCAGTTTTGTCAAATTCTGAATGCCACCTAGAGATAATGGTTTGAGTCTATGGCTTCTTATCAGTCCAGGAAGGCTTTGGTTTTTTACGATCCCCACAAGGGATTCATGGGATTTTCTCAATATACAGGGTCCATTATAAAATTATTGAGCATAATGTTATTGTGACGCGACGATAGAGCTGGAGGTGCTCAGGAGATTGAAACGCCGGATCGCACGCGTGAGGACTGACATTAAAGACACGGTCAAGCTCCACCATGACAAAGCCACCAGCCACACAGCCTTCATCATAACCAACTTCCTGGCCCGGAGCAACACCCCGGTGATCCCTCACCCCCCTTACAGTCCCGACTTAGCTCCATGTGACTTCTTTTTGTTTCCGCGACTCAAGAGAGAGATGAAAGGAAAACATTGGGAAACGTGGAAAACATCCAACACCATGTTACAACGTTCTTGAGAAGCATTCCTGTCGAGGAGTTTCAGGGTGCCTTTCAGGCGTGGCAAACGCGTCTCCGCAAGTGTATTGATGCAGGAGGAATGTATTTTGAAGAAAATTGAACATTCGCACAAATTACGATCAATAAATGTATTTTGCCAGTAAATGCTCATTACTTTCATAATGGACCCTGTACTATAAAAAAAATAAAAAAAAATGATTGTTTTTATATGCATTTTAAAACGTTCATTTTTGATCATAAGCTTCTTTTTATGCCAAGTAAGTAGAAAATACTAATAAAATATAGAATATATATAAAGTAGGTCAATGTATATTTGTTTCTCAATTGCACTCATGGACAAAACTTAAGGAAGTTGTACCTTTTAATATATATATCGGGATTGAGACAATAACTCTGAAAGATACACTCATGGATAAAACTTAAGGAAGTTGTACCTTTTAATATATATATCGGGATTGAGACAATAACTCTGAAAGATACACTCATGGACAAAACTTAAGGAAGTTGTACCTTTTAATATATATATGTCATAATTTGTACATAACTGGATGTAACCCCACCACAATATGTATGCAATGTATGTTTTAAAAGATTTTAATAAAAACAAGGCTTAGAAATCTGGGAGAAAGATTTTAGAGAAAGGCCATCAAAGAGGAAGCAATCACTAGCAGGTTTTATTATCCCGGAACTCATAAAACTGGGTTCAAGAACCTAGTATTTCCTGGATCAGGTCAGGACAAGTCCAGAAACAAAAGGATAGCAAAGGCCCAATCAGAGAATAGGAAAATTAGCAAGGAACCAATAGAAAGCTTACACGTCTAAACCACCAGCCAATCAGAACCCTGAATAGTTTTCTTGTTAAATGGCGTACCGAGTTTAGTCAGTTGGGACCTGGACAATATCTAGTTAACACCTGGACCGACCAAGGAACAAGTGACGAGCCAACCCCATCTTCTCAACCCCTCAGATAAGTCAATCCTCAATCATGTGAACAGTTATAGTCAATAGCCAACTCAAACCAATAGCTTCAACTCCTTTTCTCCCTAGATTGCTAGTCTTTTCCAACCTAAATCCTGTGTTTTTTTCGTTATTTTCCCCTGTTTGAATACCTTACAATCTCAGCCAACACGACTGCGCCCACCACAAACAATCAACTCAACCAACTTCAAAAGGTAAATCGTCACAATCCCACATATATCAGGACTCAGACAATAACTCTGAAAGATACACTCATGGACAAAACTTAAGGAAGTTGTACCTTTTAATATGTATATCGGGATTGAGACAATAACTCTGAAAGATACACTCATGGACAAAACTTAAGGAAGTTGTACCTTTTACCATGTATATCAGGACTCAGACAATAACTCTGAAATATACACTCATGGACAAAACTTAAGGAAGTTGTACCTTTTACCATGTATATCGGGATTGAGACAATAACTCTGAAAGATACACTCATGGACAAAACTTAAGGAAGTTGTACCTTTTACCATGTATATCAGGACTCGGACAATAACTCTGAAAGATACACTCATGGACAAAACTTAAGGAAGTTGTACCTTTTACCATGTATATCAGGACTCGGACAATAACTCTGAAAGATACACTCATGGACAAAACTTAAGGAAGTTGTACCTTTTACCATGCATATCGGGATTCAGACAATAACTCTGAAAGATATTACAGTGACCTTTATTGAAAACACACGAAATAACCAAGTGTGAACAATTTTTTTTCTGTCTCCATCAAAAAACAGACGACCAGAGACCACAAAGACTTTCCACTTTCTTTAGTTTTGTTCACGAGTGTAGTATATATACACACACAGGTAAAAATATTCTATTAAAAACATCAAATTGAGTATGTTGCAATAAAATTATTAATATTGGTAACGTGTTTAAATATATATTATATCCATAATATATATTTGGAGACTTTTTATTATACGGATATGAAATAAAAATTGTTGGAAAAAAAGAAGAATAGTAAATCAATGATCTTGAAATACTTTTAGACTGACAACACTGTAATATAAAAATTAGACAAAGGAGTGTTGGTTTTGTTTACAAAATTAGTAATTGTAATGTAAATTGTTAAATGTTCTTTTCTCTCTCTCTTTGAAAATAATAAATTTAAAATACTTTCTTAAAAGGTAAAATCGCCTAATTCTTTAAAACCACTTCAGCTGTAAGTAAACTTGTTATTTGTTGTTTCATTGTCTGAACCATAAAAGATTCCCAACAAAAATAAGTTGCACACACAACAAAAGAAAAATAGCTTTTTTTAAATATATATTTATAAAATATACTTTTATTTTGGAAGATATTTAATGCTCTGAGAGAGATTTACTAGAGATTTTCAAAATATTTTAATAAAAGTAATAAAATTTGTTAAATAAATACATAAACAAAACTTTATTATATACTATGTCGTTTCAACTCTCTAACAAATATAGACATATACACTTCAATTAAATACATTTTATAATGTTATATATATATAAATTTTTAAAAAGTCATATCCTGACCACGTTAACTTTTTAGATGGCAGAGCGCCATCTAGTGGAACAGAAATCAACTAAACGTTGATTTAACCTGTTCCCTGATATTTTTTTGACCAACCCAAATTTATATATATAATAGAATTTATGAATAGTTTTATATTAGTATTTTAGACTTTGGCTAGTTAAAAAAAGAAAAAGAAGCGCGAACTTTTAAGACCTAACCTAGAAGCCAAACGCCTTCATGCCTTCCCACCTGCCTTAAAGAAGAGCTATCACTCATATAGGCTACTTTGTAAGCAGTACTTCTTGAATATTCATACCGCAGCATTCTTGTTAATAGTAGGGTTGTTTGGGAATAGAGAAATTAGCGGAAAATTACAACCTTGCGCGTCCATCATTAATCAAGTGTCGCCATTGGCTCCCCCTAATGGCACCTTTAGTTTACCTCGTTTACTCCAAAAAGTCGTCTGTTATTAAATATTTTTAGCTAAATTTATTTCCAGTACATCATTTATAGAATTAACGTGTTAATGGAAGTACACCTCATACTTACTTTTTTATAGTAGATGTATGAAGTTTTTTTGCGGTATTTTTTAAAGGTATATATTTTAAAATGAAATATATATTATTAGCCTCTATATTTTTAACATCGCGCAGTAAAATGAATTAATAAAATGAAATTATATATTTAAAATATGAGAAAAAAATGCGTGCTTGGGCTATAAATTTATCTTTGTAATTATTTATTTACCTATAAATACTTTTGTAAAAGGGTCAAATTGATTTAAATTTTATTTGTGATCATATAAATAATTGTGTGTGTGCGAAATTGTAGGGCATATAATTAATCATGACTTATCGACTAAGCGTCAATTAAAAAACTAAATATTTATTTGCGAAAAGTACCTTTCTTAAATATTCTGTGAATATATATATATATTTTTTATTATATTTTTATATTCGCTAATTATTTTTTAGTGTTTCGTAGTGCAGCATATAACCCCGAAATTTTTGTAAATGTGTAAAATAAATATTATATGACTATCTGGAAATATTTAGAAAATATAGAATATTGATATTCCTGAAAGAGATCTCTGGAAGATTTCTCTTAAAATTAACATATTTCGACATTATAATTTACATTGAGATGGTAATCACATTTAATAAATTGAAGTTATATATAGGTCTTGTACTTTTAAAACAACATTTTTTACACTTTAATGACGACAATTGACACTTTAATATACAATATACTTTAATACATTTTCATTTTTTAATCGTTATTTTCCCAATTTTATTTTAAATTTTAATAATTATACTATAAATTCATTTGAGATTAATAGATATATTTTCAAAATAGAAATTTATCTATTTTGACATTTTTATATTGGTTTTAATCAAGCAATAGAAATAGTACATGTGAAATTTATTTCAAATATAGTTAATCACTGTTAATATTAGCATGATGCTTTAGCGCGTCATCTGTTATACGAACTTCAAACTATTTTTGACGCGTATGTTTCTTTTTAAAATAAAACAATTTTCCACTACTCACAATGCAACGATTAAATATAATGGGAGAGACTGGCTTATTAGTGCTGAACCTTCCCAGTGATTTCGCCAATTTAATCTACCATCCCGTTGAAATATTATATTAGGCTGTTTTGCTTTGAAAAATATACGAATTCTAAAATATTACTTCTAATATTATTTTGTATATGTTCTGTATAGGAAAAGAGCTATCAATAAAATGCGAAGTATTATCAAAGATGTGGAAATGCTGAGGGTATTATAACTACTATCCTAAAGTCAATCTTTAACGGCATAGTGGATAGAGCATAATAATTCAAAACATAATGATCATTATAGGGAGAAATCTTAAGTTCATTGTTTAATTTGAGTTTTTTTTTAATCTCGCAGGGTCTATCAAAGAAAACAACAATCCTAAATGATTTATTTATGCTGATAATTTGGTTATGATTGCTTTCTCAAAAGAAGATCTGCAAATAGCAATCAATAATCTAATTACGTAGTTTGTAATGTGAAAACAAGATGGGGATTAAAATAGATAAAACAAAATTAACAAAATTGAGAAAATCAAATATATTAGCTAAAAAGTATAAAATTTTCATAACAGATGGCGCGCTAATGCATCATAAAATTTTATATAAAACTAAAAGCCCAAAGTTTGTTAACATTCACAAATATCTAGGGATATTTTTCACTTCGGGTTTATTATATATTTAAACAAATCGCTAAATTGAAGCAAAAATCGCCAGTTGTCCCATCAATAGCATCATAAATCTATACCAGAGAGTTCTGATCACATCAATGAACATTTTCCGATATCATTGTCCATTTATTTATCACCTATGCTATATATTAAATCATTCTCCCATTTATTTGCCAATGAAGATTTACTGGTGAATGATGAAATTAAATGAACTTAAAATTTTGAGTTCTCAAATCAGCTTCAAACATATTCGTATAGAAATATAGAAATTCTGATTGAAACTAATAACCCCGATATAAATGAGGAAGCTATAAGAGAAAATACAATAATAATATAAAAGATTAAGTAGTTTTATTTAAAATAATAAAGCTCTAGAGACCCACCTTTAATATAATATTCTGAAAAAAAAAAGAAAGCATATTAGCCAAACTGCAACTAAATAAAATCAAGTACACGAATACCTCGCTTTGCGTTTTTTTCGAAGTTGCGTCGCTGCTTAATTTTCCCGATTTTCACTGTGCGTCGTTAGATTTTCGAAGTTGCGTTGTTTTGGATTCGAGTCTTTAATTTTTTTTTTCCTAAAATATGGCAACACCTTTGTTTTTGATTGCGCCATGCCATCAAAATTTTATTTTCACTTTGCGTCGTGTTTTTTTGGAACGTAACCCCGACGCAAAGCGAGGTATGGGTGTATATTTTACATGTATTCCATCACAAGAAGTACATAAATATTTCTTTTCGTGAACCGAACTGCATTCGAAAACTATGCAACTTGCCTTATTTGCTAAGACGCATCCTATCTTACCCAGCCAGATATCTCTCTTCGATTTCTCAACCAAAAAGACAAGGTAGTTGAAATGTGTGCGTGTGTTTACTGGTTCATAATTCATACCTTCATTATATTTCGATTAATAAAAACACTTCCTTTATTATCCTTAGATTTAATGGATCGTCAATTAACTCTAATTATATTTCATAATTGCTTATGATAATCTTATCACGTAAATAAATTATATGAAAGAACAATCATCAATCGAGTATTGACTTATTAAGTGATCTTTAGCCTTTTTAAAATTGTAGTTGATTATATAAACTCTGTTTGTACGAATTACATCATATTAATCTTAATAATTATTAATATAAAATAGGCGTTATTGTTAATTTTCAAAATATGTACACCCCTATTTTACAAAAATTTATTTTGTCCATAATAGACATCATACAAGAGTCAATGTGGCATTAATGATAATATATATAATATAATTTTAAACGCGTAAGATTCTTTTTGAAATTAAACAATTTTTACTGCTCTTACTGCAATGGAAAAATTAATGGGAGGGCCTGGCTCATCAGTGGTGAACCCTCCCAGCAGTTTCGCCAGTTTAATTTACCATACCGCTGTTATATTGCATTTTTCGATCTTCCTTTGATAGTGATACTTTTGATAGACTCTTGGAATGGGTATTTTAGAAGAACTATGGACATATGCTTTTAGGACAGTATATACACTGCGTGACATTGAAAATGGAACACCAAGAAATAGTGGCCAGAAAATTATGCAAATTTCAGGGTAGACGCGCCTAACCGAGTTATGCAAATGATGTAAAATGCGCAGCTCTCGTGCGCACATGGAGTAAGATATAAGGGAAGGAACTTGCAGAAAGGACAGTATTCGTGTCGTTATTTCTTCAAGGAAAATCATTGTAGAAATTTTGTTCTTGTGTCAAAAGACACGTGTAATAACAGAGAATGCCAGGTCATCGTAAACGGAGGCAGTTCAAGCAGACAGACGCTTTTACGAGGGGCATGGTGATCGGACTGAAAAGGGCAGGTTGGTCCATACGTCAAATCGCAGCTGATACACACCTTGGTGCGTCCACGGTGCACCGACTGTGGAGAAGATGGTTGGAACAAGGAAATGTGGCAATTTATAGGAATGTCGGTGCAACCAGAGTGACGTCAGCACGTGTGGATCGGCGTATCCTTCGACAAGCAGTGGCGGCCCCACAAGCCACTTGTACCGCCATCCTGCAACATGTGCAAGACACCCTAGATCATTCCATCTCGACCAGAACCATTTCCCGTCGATTGGTTGCTAATGGCTTGCACTCATGCCTTCCGCTAAGAAGACTGCCATTGACCCCACCGAATAGGCGCCAACGTTTGGAATGGTGCCGGGCTAGATCGACGTGGATGACGGAATGGCACAGGGTCGTGTTCTCAGATGAGTCGCGTTTCTGCTTGTCCAGTGATAGTCGCCGTGTACGCGTGTGGCGTCGACGTGGAGAAAGGTCCAATCCGGCAGCAATTGTGGAACGCCCCACCGTGCGACAACGTGGAATCATGGTTTGGGGCGCAATCGCGTATGATTCCAGGTCACCTTTACTTCGTATTCAGAGCACTATGACGGCCCAACGATACGTTGATGATGTGCTGCGACCGGTGACACTCCCCTACCTTCAGGGGGTACCCAATGCCCTTAATCAGCAGGATAACGCCCGACCGCACACTGCTCGCATTAGCCAACAAGCTCTGCAAGATGTACAGATGCTTCCCTGGCCACCGTACTCTCCTGATCTCTCACCAATCGAGCACGTCTGGGACATCATTGGACGCCGTTTGCATGCCTTGCCACAGCCGCGTTCAGAAGACGAACTGTGGCAAATGGTTGAGAGGGAATGGAGAGCCATCCCTCAGGACGCCATCCGTACTCTGATTGACTCTCTACCTAGACGTGTTGCTGCGTGCATCGCCGTCCGCGGTGGTCCTACTTGCTACTAAGCCGACGCCGTTCTCGCTCTGTATTATGGCTATCATTTTGAAATAAAGATCACTTATTGTTCGTCCCTGTCTCTCTCTGTCTGCCGAGTTTCATCACTTTCTGGCCACTATTTCTTGGTGTTCCATTTTCAATGTCACGCAGTGTATATCAAACATTTTTTCCTCCCCATTGAATATAACAAAATAATTTTTTAAAACTTAATTCTGTTGACGTTATGTGGCGCTGAGTTTGTTGTTGACACACATTAAATATGTTATAACACCTGGATAAAGGTTGGCGTTCGGCCAACTGAAATATTGGTAAAGTAAATGATTTTTTGATCCAATATATGTCTTTTTAAAATACAATATAACGCGGCTGATGATGACGCCCCTGGACACTTTTTATTTTTCCGTTCTCCATCACTCTTCATGTTTCACCTTTCCATACCTCATCCTCAAAGTTAGAAATGTCGCTATTTCTCTTTGAAAATAAATTTCGATTTTTAAAAAGAAACATTCGCGGTATAATTTTAATTTTCGTTTTATATGTCTTTTTAATTAAAAATTAAATGTCTATTAATATCTAAGGCTAATCTAAAAAAAACACACTGAAACTTGTTATTTCATAGTTAAATAATTACAAATAATTGAATAACTGTATAAAGGTGTAAATGTTAACCAATTATAAGGACAATAATAATTCGGAGAGTAAATGATTAGCGATATTAAAGAAAAGACAATGACATTGGACAATCCGGTAAATTAAAGATATTTTTAGATTTTTTAATATTTTATTGATATCATACAAGAGGCAATGTGGTATTATAGATTAAAAATATATATATAATTAAAGAGATTGAGAAAAAAAATATATAACATTTTATCCTTTGTTGAATAATAGAATTAAAAAAATGAATTCTAAAAGCATTTATAAATAATTTAAAAAATCAACGTACAAAGATTTAAATATAGCAATGTTTGAATGGCTATTACAAAAAGGCAGCTAAAAATATATAATAATGCTCTTAGATATAATTACAATCGAATAAAACATTTTACATTGTTTCTAGAGTGCATTGGAACGTATTAAAATACTACTTTATTGCATACTGTTATTTAAAGTAATTTGCAGATTGACCGTGAAATTCGATATAACCTTTAAAAAATAGGAAGTTGCTATATAATATATAATTTTGGCACTCTTTCTCTATTAAACACTTTCCTTAACATGGGGAAAACCAACTATGTATTTAGCGATTAAAGTCAAAATAATAAATTTATTATATAATTTGGTGATATTTATCACTTGTATGGGGAAACATTTTTTTAAAAAGAGGAAACTCATACATATAAATTACAGGTCTTCTTCTTTCTTATCTCCACTCAATCATATTAGTGTGTCAAGCTTGAGACTTTTGATGGTGTCTGCCGGGGAAGAGTAGATCTCATCAATGGATGAGTCAATACAGTCAATAGTGTGTTTTGGGGTTGCAGGTTGAGAATTGCACTTAGTACATAGTGGGAAAACCTTGCAACCATTCTGGAAAGTCATTGTCCGTAGATGACCAGACTTAAGTCTGGAAATCAAAGACTGTTGTTCTCTTGGGAGGACAGAACTGGTACTTGTCCCTCCTGCTCTGTAGGAGCATGTGCAGATTTCCATTCCTGCAGGCATTGGGCTTTGATGGTACGGAGGAGGTCTCTTTCATCTAGATCATTGGTTAAATTACAGGTGAATGGGCCGAACTACCCATAAATCTATGTCATAATCTAGATTCGTATAAATATCTTCAGAGTTATGTTATTGATATTAAAATTTGATCCCATATATAAATCGCCTTTTGTCACATATTTTGCCTAGACTAAAATATTGTTGCACCAGGCTGCGGTCTGGAAAATAATTCTGCCTTAATTTCCTTTTCACACATGTCTTGCATCTTTCCAGAGCGTATTTCAAGCATCCTACAAGGTTAGATGTGAGTGAATAATAAGACAACTATATTTTTAAGTATCCCAAAGAGAATAATTTCATTTTTCAAATCAATCTTTAAAGAGTTGTGTAGTCACAATGTTGCAAATATAAAGAATGATTTTATAATACCCAATCTGTTTACAAACGCAATATATATTCTTTTTATAAAAATATAAATAAATGTAAAATTAAAATTAATAATTAAAATCTATGAAAAATGCAATATTAGAAATTGTTTTTTTTTATTAAAAATAGGCGCATCAAACTCCCCCCCGATGTAACATTATTACAAATCAATTACATAAAAAAATTCTTACATTTTGGACGCTCATTTTATATATTACGTAAGAATTTTAAATATGTATCGTTTTTTAATATTTCAAATTTTATTTAGGTTTATTTTATAGCTTTTAATCACACGCAAATGAACATTAATTATATGGTCTTTATATTTTTCTAAGTTTTCAATTAAATCGGTCACACCACGTTAAAATAATATATTTGATAATCGTTTGGAAAACAATTTTGCGTGTCTTTTTACTCTTGATAACTTGATCGCTTGAATTATGCGTATATGTAAAAAAATGGTTTTAAAAATAAAACATAAAATGATTAGATGAAATAAATAATGTATTTTAGAAAAACATATCTATATATATATTTTTAGAAGTAACTTTTTCAAATATGTAAGTATAACAAAACACGCATGTATTTATAATATTATCCAATTTATCTCATTTTGCATTTAGAGTACATAACCTATATTTTAAAAATATATTTAACACAGCAAATAAAAATATATTTGGTCATAGTCCTAAAAAATGGTAGCTTGATAATAAACTTGACAATATACGCACATGAAGAGCTTATTAAATAAAATTGAAATATATTCTCTTAATTTCTTTTTCTCTCTTCTTTTTAAATTTTATATATGAATCTCAAAAATGTAATTATTATACTACAATCATTCTAAGTATGTTAACATCGCAACTCGCTCTATACATAGCTGTGCTTCTTTCTTTAGAAAAGTATAGTTTAAAAAAATCTATTTAATTCTAATTATTTTTGATTTTATGAATCTCTCGCCAGATGATGGTGAACAGTACAAGGGGCTCATTTACAAAAATGTACTCGTAGAAGGGCGTCTTGCCCAAAAGATCGTTCTCTTATAAAAGAAGCTTTTCTTCCCGAGTTGTGTTTCTTCTATAACGAAAAGGGAGATTATCTATGTCTTAAAGACAACAGTACTATGTGGGTGCTTGTCGAGAAGAAAATATATCAATAAAATATAATAATCTTTAATTTCCCCGAGAATACAAAGACCACAATAAATCAGTATACACATAGAAAAGTTACTCATCCGATTGAAAGATCGAGAATTCCTGCACTCCATATATAACAAGAATAATGTGGTCAGGATGGATATCATACTCGCGGTCTATTACGAAGAAGAAACGGAGCACCTCCTCGGGCTACTCACGCCTGAAGACAAGATTCTTCTCGACAAATTCTTCGACATTATCATCAAACATGTTCCGAACTCCCCAAATGGCAGGAATCTGACTAGATTCAAGGCGGCTTTAAGCTCCTGATCCGGACGTGCCCTCGGAGAGGGCTACGTCAATTGTATATATCTCTCTTCATTCCTACCATTATTATTACCTTATAACTCTCCCTTTGAGTGTAAAGATTGACGAGATGTAAATAACGTTGTTTAATTGTAAAAAAAAAAGTCACAATAAATCAGTATTAAAAGAGAGAGAGGGATTAATAAGTAAAATATTAAATGTTAAAATCCAAAAAGAAAAAAAGAGCCTCACACATATTTTATTATTATTATCATCATCAATATTTTAAATAAGAGATTTTTTAAAACTATATAATAAGAAAGTGTATAACGACATTTGACAATTATCCCGCATGTGTTTCTTTTGAATGAAAAATCGAAATTTATTTTAAGGAGAAATAACGATTATTTCTAACCTTAGGGATGAAGTATGAAAGGATGAATTGTGAAGAGTAATGATAAACGGAAAAATAAAGTGTCCAGTTCTTTCATAATTCATCCCTAAGTTTAGAAATAATCGTTATTTCTCCTTAAAATAAATTTCATTTTTTTGTTCAAAAGAAACACATGCAGGATAATTGTCAAATGTCGTTTTACAATCATAAGCTGCATTATATTGTATCATAAGAAAGTGTATATTGAAAAAAACTCGTAGAAGAGCCAACTAATGGTTAAATGAGTGTTACAAGTTTGTGTCAATAGCCATGTTTAGCCACGGGTGGTACGTTATGAGTCTCCGTTGGAGCGAAGGCAATTTCCGTTAACCCTCGGGGTGTTTACCATTTCCGGACACACTTCGAAATTAACAGCCTACGGTCAAATCCTCCCCCCCTTTTTTTTATTTCAAATATCAACTCTGTGAATTTTTCAATACTTTGACAACGTTACCGAATAAAATTTGCTTTTATTGAACGTTTATTTGTTAAGAAGGCTTCATTTTATTGGGAATATTTATATTCATTTAATATTCATAGTTTTTATAGTAGAATTTTAGTTTCTCTATGAGAAAACGTTTTAAAATGTTCGACAATATTACTGTTTGAGATTTATATAAATGTAAAATTTATATAAAATTTTCTCATTCATTTTTTTTATCTAATTAATTTCTGAACCTAATCAACAAACATATTTTGTACTGTAAATGGGTTGATGAAAAATATCTTATTGTTATTGTAGTGTATTTGCATATTGAATTATGGATATGCAAATATCCTGTTTTGCATAATAGTTTTTCATAGAATTTTGTATATAAATAGCGAAAGTTTTTAGCTACCAGCAGTCAGTCAATTTATGTCAATAAACGAGATTACTGGAGTCCGTTTGCCTCAGTTAAACGACACCCCACTCTTGGCTACCTCCCAACCTTCTAGGATAAAACAAATCTGGCGACGAGGATAAAACAGTTATAAATTTAGAAATTTCATGAAAGCGATGGAACTTGGTAATAGGTAAATGAATTCCGTCTGTGATTCAAATACTCTGGAGCATATACTGTGGGAGTCCAACGTAGTTACAGATGTGGTCGCTCCTAACATGGGGAAAGTTAAGATCGCAAAGTCAAATAAGTAGAGTGACGTTTCAATAGGATTTGGTATTAGATTATTTGTATAGATTAGACAATGATGTCATCAATGAAGATGAAACATTCAATAAGATTGTTTTAGCATCTGTGTAAGACATGCTATGATTGAAAACCTATACTCTATATGTTGCTGTCGTGTCCAAAAAAGAGCCTCAGATGTCCCCATGCATCTCTATCACAGCAGTTGCAATGTCCACTGCTCTTCATTGAAAAATGAGTGCCGTTGCCACGTTAGTTACCTTGGAAATATACTATATATCTTGCGTGTATTTATGTTTTTATTTCAACACATAATATGCCTACACAGACAATAATATGTTTATCATATTGTGCAACATTTGGTGAGCTCAATATGAAACTCCAATATATTATGATAATAATAAAAACTTTTTTAAAAGTACATTAATTTATTGCGCTAAAGTTAAATTTGCAAAGGCAAAAATAAAAAGATTACTTTTTTTATATTTAAGAAAATTTTGAAAATCAATTCCTGTTTGGATAGTTTTTTTTTTTTTTTAGAGAAAAGAAACGCTTCTCCCTTCATAAATGTGACAAATCTGCCGAGAAAGGTATGGTCTGAGAGAATAAAAATATTATAATTTTATTTATTTTAGTTCTCTACAATTTACTGTAGTGAACGAATCAAAATTAGTGCACGGTATTTCTAAAGAAACATGAATGCTATCTAAGTAACTCTTTAACTAATATTTAACTAAACTAATCTTTAAGAATCTCCACCATTGTTACAGATAGTTAAGGATCTACCTACTCTCTTGTGTTGATGCCAGATGGTAAAAACTGTCTCTAATCAACTACCTGCCACACAATAACGAACCAACTACAATGAGAAATTCCCATACATTGATTTCAAACCAAAACATTGAAAGTCTTGCTGGATTATATTACCTCTCTTCTCAAATAAAAATAGAAAAATTTTGAGACAACTTCTCTGAAAGATATCATAAATTATTGTGAAGATTTTTATTGATCATCGTACTCACCCAAATATATGGAACACGTTAGATGGACTAAGACACGATACTGCTTGCTATAGTGATTGGTATTAACTGTAAATAGATCGCTCTGAAGTCAGAGAAAGCGTTAAGAGACAATATATATATATATATATATATATATATATATATATTAGTTTAAAGTGATATTTAGAAATTTTTAGCAATAGGAAGGATACAGAGAAGATTAGCATGGCCCCTGTGATACCAGTTCGGCGGTACAACTACTACAATATGAAGGATACAGAGAAGATTAGCATGGCCCCCGTGATACCAGTTCGGCGGTACAACTACTACAATAGGAAGGATACAGAGAAGATTGACATGTCCCCTACGATTCCAGTTCGGTGGTACAACTACTACAATAGGAAAGATACGGCGATTAGCATGTCCTTTATGCGAAATTAGTTTGGCGGTACATCTACTACAAAAGGAAGTCTACAGAGAAGATTGACAGAGTTTCTACCCCCCCCCCCCCCCTTGTCTTAAACAGTTATCCACAAAGTTCGTGTGTGGCTGAAGAAAAGGAAGAAGACAAAAGAGATTAAAATTCCCAGCGGGTCACAAAACAAGCCAGGTGGGCTAAAACAATATATCTCCAAATATGAATAATGTTTCCAGAATCCAAAAATAAACACGCCATAAATACCGTTTTTCTCATTTTTCTTTTATGGTCCTTCTGTGATCAAAGTGCCAATCATAATTTGTGGGGTGAGCGCTCCGGCTAGAAGGGGCGTAGCTCTCCCCCGTCAATAAATCATGTGGCAGACAATCAATCCCTCACACCGTCTAGCCAGGAATTTCGCGCTGATAACGGGGGGACTTCTCCATAATCATTTAACCCTTCTTGTGGAAAACTTTTTTTTTAAGAGTATTTTTTTTTTCTAAATCCATATCGTTGCTAATTATTATGGATTAGGCTGAAAAAAGTAAGCATATTTAGTGGTCGATTTTTTTTTAGGTTTTTGAGAGGACAAGGGGAATTCACAAAATATGTAAAATTGGGTCATACTATCAATATAGAAAGATAAACCTTCAGAATTATGAAGGAAATTTTTTTCATAAATAAATATTCTTATAAGATTACAAACTTTCAAGTAATAAGGTAATGTCATAAATCCGGAACATCCTAGAAGCAATATGGCCACCCAGACCTTTCGGTACATAAGCCGGTCCTTTTTCAGTCATCTAGCCAAGGGAATGATGTATTCTCCATGCATCGAGCGGCCATTTGGTTTGGTCCCTCGCGCCCGCCTTTATGGTCTAGCTCCAGTCGAGCTAGAGGTCTAGTCGACCAATCAACCCACAGGCGTCTACGAGAGTTTCATGGCCAGGTTGCTGTCCTCTCGTTTGGACTTGGTTAAATCCATCCTACGCTCCAATAGGACTCGCTCTCGACTACGCTCCAATAATAAATACGGGACATCCTAGGAGTAATGACCACCCAGACCTTTCGGTCCATAAACCGGAAAAATAAATACGGGACAGACGGAAATCATTTAGTCAGAACTCTCAGTTCATCTAGGTTAGTGTCGAGGCCTTCACCATCTCCTTAGCGGCGAAGCCAGCGATCTACGTTTTCTTTGTAGATGTCGAAATGCGTGGTGTCGTTGGACACCGCTAGTGATTCTCTATCAAACTCTGCAGCGGTGCCATGTACATTACATATAGTAGTTGTATTTGTGAAAAAATAGTACAAATGTGATATTGTACTATAGGGATAAGGTTCATAAATAAGGAGATGCTTTTTTCATAATAATTGTATATATATATCTAATTATTATTAAAAATAATAGTTCGGACTGTGCACTTTTCATATATTGACACGATGTAAATAGAATTATGTTAATTGTAATTTCACACCTAGGAGAAAAAGGAAAAAAACTGATTTTAAACCAAGGGAGCTCTCTCTCTTTAGAAACTTGTTTCACAATCATCTAAAAGAAACAACATTGAACACAAATCTGTATTTTGTTCTAGAGGCTTACAGAGTAGACTCCCTACCATGGGACGATATCCTACTTGAGGATGAAGGACGTTCCATCATGGCCGATCCCTGTATTGAAGATAGATAGCACTGCATCATGCTGCTGAAATGTAAAACACTATTAGGTCTTAGAAAATAATACATTTCTGCACGATAGATTCTGTTCGTTTAAATATAGGAAATAAAACAGCAACCATTTACGTTTTTATATTCTACGTCGTTTCGATTACCCACTGTCGTTCTTTTTTGGAGGCAAGAACCTTCAAGAACTTGAAAAAAAAAAAGCGAAAGAGGGTAAGCGAAATGTCTGAGATAAAAAGTTAAATGATATTTATTTTTTTTTAATATTCAAAAATAGCAGTGAAATTATATATATGTCTCAATATCTTTAGAGTTCAGAATTTATTTTTTTCCGGGAGGAAAGCTAATCCAGGGAAATAGCCATTAGATATGGTGGTTGCTGCAAATTTCTAAACAGTCCAACAGGTATCAATTTAAAGCCACAATTGCCTATACTGGGTAATTGACAAAATTAGGTGCCATTTGAATCCCATAACCTCAAGTGAGGATATCGCCTTGGAATAGCAAAACTCGAAAGCACGCGCCATAGGAGCCCGCATTGATTCGGCATTGAAACAAATGTAAACAACCAAAGCATTTTTATTTAATTTCAAATTTTTTTTTATTGGCGTTTTAATGATGTAAAATATTTTCTCCCGTAGAAGGGCTTGCTTGAGAGATTCTTTAAATAAAAAATATTTTTACAAGAAACTTTTCCCTGGAGGCTTAATGTTCTTGTTTTAATAATTTGAATCCTTGTTAGGGTCTGTAACAAAGGTGTCCGTTTTCCTCCAGGTTATGAGCGACTGACGATATGTCGGGTATGTGCTTCACATCCATTAAACCATCGAGAAAAGTACATTTACCCATCGCAAAGACAACAGCCATCACCTTGATGAAGAGTTGCCTAGATTTTAAGTCACCGTGTTAAGAAAGAAGAAGTCTATTTTACAGTTTGAACTTTTGTATTAAGACTAAAAATTTATTCACTGCCGAGGGATTTTTACTTTGAGTGTGATCACGTTTTTTTTAAAAGTCTAAATTGCTTTATATATGGTCATTTTAAATGATTATTAACTTTTTAATGATATATTATTTTATGACAGTCGTGATCTCCCACTGGCAGAGATCCTCTGGTCGAATGTTGAAGGAAATTTTCAGGTTTTGATACTTATCCTCGTGCCCCTAAACCAATTATAATTATTGGTGTTTGTGAATATTCAATTTTCTTTTTAATAAAATCAATAAAGTATACAATTTTATTTCTCTAGGTTCCAGGCTAACAGGCTCTTCAACGGGAGCAACTAGTAGTGTAAACTTCTGAAGGGCATGTTAGCCTGAAGCTAGAGAAATCAAATTGTACAAGAGAAATTCTTAGCCATGTATACTTTATTAATTTTATTAAATTATAAGTATAAGGATAAGAAGGTTTATTCAATTTTCTGACGACTTGGGTTGGTATCGCGTTTCCTTCTTTCAGACTAAAGGCAGTCCAAAATGTTTTGGGTCTAAGGCCAGGATCATTTGGTGAAAGATGGATACCTCTTTCTTTTTACCTTTTTAGAGCATCATGCCTCAGAAACCTGGAATCTTTGAAAGATAGAAATAGTATAGTTACAGGCTTTCGAGAGACATGGTGCTGAATGAAGACAATACAATGTAATGACAGACTAAGTAATGAAGATATGCTAAACTTATCGAAAAGAGATATGATTTGGAGACGATTGTGTTCCCAGCCAGAATATTTGAACATCTTGTCTGAGTAGCTAGCGGTATTACTATTCTATATACAGTTACGAGCGTCATCAATTCTTTATCTCTTAATCAGTTTTCAACTCTGTCACCGTTTGCTTTTTTTTTTTGGAATGGCGCCTTCCTATTGGTTGGCTACGATCACGCCACCTTTGCCCCCCCCCCACTCGCTTTTTCGTTTTTGTAACTATTGTGTTGGAGCGGGTCGCTCCTTAAATAAATGCATATATTAGTTAATAACCAAATGGAATCCTCTCTTTTTTTTTCCCAGTAAGAGACGCCTACGGAAGCCAACAGTGCATAGACAGATAAAGCACATAGGCTATAGTTATTAACTAACATATGCATTTATTTAAGGCGCCAATTTATAATTGTAACAAATAGTATTTGAATCAAAACATTCAATCGGGTAAAACACGGGCGTTGCCCGGGTCATTCGGCTAGTAGGAATATATGGAAGAAAGACAAGGAAGAGCCGAGAATGGAGTTAACGACTAATTTAGAGAGGGAGATGACCCTACACAATACCGTTAAAAAACACTAACCTTGGAAAGTAAGCTCTGTGAGGACATGAATACTGCCCAAGCCACCAACCTATGAGAGAAGGAGGTAGAGCGTCATTGACATCAAACTTACCTCTTCCGGAAAAACAGTATAAGAGTGAAATTGTACTTGTATCAAGTTGATTAATAAAGAGAAAGGCGTATGCTGATCGCCGTACAACTAAAAGTTGATTATGGCTTGCGCCATCTGTCGCAATAAATATAAACTAATCGTTGATTTTAAAAAATTATTCCAAAATTGATCAACCTGATCCAAATACAGAGGGCGTTCCATTTTATTTAAAGGACGATTTTGAAATGCTGTAGCTCGCGAAAGAAGCGCGCGTTTAGAGTGCTGATTTATATACAAGGTGTGTCCAATAAATAATGAGACTGGTCAAAAATAAAGAAAAAATAGAATGATTAAAAATATATTTATTAGTATAAACACAAGGTAATAAGACCAAATCCAAATAATAAATAGTGTGTGACGTTTCGGTAACAGCGTTGTTACCATCTTCAGACAAAATTACTGTAAATAATAGTACTTTTGTCTGAAGATGGTAACAACGCTGTTACCGAAACGTCACACACTATTTATTTATTTGGATTTGGTCTTATTGCCTTGTGTTTATAATCTATAATCCAAATTGTGCCTTATCATATTTATTAGTATTTTTCAAAATAGTCCCCTCCCGCACCTATACATAATTTCCATATCTTCTCCCATGATTTAAAACATTTAGAAAAGGCATCTTTCGGGATGTTCTTCAAGACCTTTTTCGAATCCGCTATGATGGACTCTCTAGTGTCAAATCTCCTTCTTTTTAGAGCCATTTTGAGTTTTGGAAAGAGAAAAAAATCATTTGGAGCTAGGTCTGGGGAATAGGAAGGTTGTGTGTTGAAGTATTTGGATGCCGTGTTTTAGCCAAATAAGTCAGTACAGATGTAGCGATGTGTGGTGGTGCATTATCATGATGGATAATCCAATTTTTGGAACTCCACATTTCACTTCTTTTCAGACGAATAGATTCACGTACACGTCTCATAATGTTTAAATAAGACGCCTTATTGATTGTTTGACCTTCCTCTAGATATTCATAATGCACAATTCCCTTTATGTCAAAGAACGTGACCAATAATACTTTGTTTTTTGACTTGCAAAGTCGGGATTTCTTCGCTCTTGGTTCATCTTTTCCTTTCCACCCCATGGATTGGCGTTTTGTTTCCGGGTCATACCCGTAAACCCATGTCTCGTCTCCAGTTATTACTTTTTCCTTCCAATTAGGGTTTTCTTCCACCATTTCAAGCATTTTTTTGGCAACTTCAACGCGATTCTCCTTTTGTTGTATTATGAGCATTTTAGGGACAAATTTTGAAGGTGTCTTCTTTAACCGCAAGTCTTCTTTAATTATCGATCCAACTAATGATTTTGATATCCCTGTTTCTTCCTCAATGTCCCGTAACCCTATTCGTGGATTTTCTTTTAACAAATTTGAAATTTGGCTCACCTTTTCAGGGTTCCTGTGCAGAATTGGACATCCAACACGCTTCTCATCTTTCACCGATTCCATTACATTTTTAAATCGTGAAAACCATCTAAATGTGGTGGGCTTATTTACATGTTCATTTCCAAATGGCAATTTCAACAAATCTAAAGTTTCTGAAGCCGATTTCCCAATTTTGTAGCAAAATTTAATACAAATTCGTTGTTCGAATTTTCTATCCATTACAAATTAGAAGTTGTTATGCAAGGCGTTCTTTTTACAAGCTTACAATTTATCGACTGCGCGCGCAATCACGTGATGTGATATACGAGGTGTGTTCAATAAGTATCGCGAATTTTGAATTTTCGCGGGTTACGTATATTCGAATTTCGATCTTTTTGTGGCTTTATGTTGGTACTCATGTCTCTCACTTATGCCGACAAGCTCGGCCATTTTGAATGTTCACTTAATTGTTGACAGCTGCTTTGCTTGCAGGTGTTTTGGATCGTCTTCGATTTTTACCTATTAAAAAAAAATGGATCAAAGAACCTGTATCAAATTTTGTGTGATAAACGAAATTAAGTGCGCGGATGCATTCCGAATGTTGACTGTGGCATACGGAGAAGCTACCTTGGACCTAAGCAACGTTTATCGGTGGTACAAAATGTTCTCAGAAGGCCGAGAAGATGTGAACGACGAAGAGCGTGCCGGACGCCCGAGCACTTCAACAACAGACGAAAAAATTAATGAAGTGGAGAAAATGATATTGGCCAATCGTCGAATCACCGTTAGAGAAGTTGCTGAGGACCTAAACATATCGATTGGCTCGTGCCATTCGATTTTTATCAATGATTTGGGCATGAGACGGGTCGCCGCGAAATTCGTACCAAAATTGCTCAATTGCGACCAAAAACAGCATCGCATGAACATTGCTAATGAGATGTTGGACTCTGTCCGCAACGACCCAAATTTGCTCCAGAGGGTCATAACTGGTGACGAAGCGTGGGTTTATGGTTATGACGTGGAAACCAAAGCTCAATCATCTCAATGGAAGCTGCCGCACGAACCAAGACCGAAAAAAGCGCGCCAAGTTCGGTCGAATGTGAAAGTTTTGCTGACAGTTTTCTTCGATTGCAGGGGCGTGGTGCATCATGAGTTCTTGCCACAGGGTAGAACGGTCAATAAGGAATATTACCTGCAAGTTATGCGCAATTTGCGCGAAACAATCCGCCAGAAACGCCCGGATTTGTGGAAGAACAAAAATTGGCTTTTGCACCACGATAACGCCCCTGCTCACACATCGTTGCTTGTGCGCGACTTTTTGGCCAAAAACAACACACTAATGATGCCGCAGCCACCGTATTCTCCAGATCTGGCCCCCTGTGACTTTTTCTTGTTCTCTAAACTGAAGAGGCCCATGAAAGGACGACGTTACGCTACGCTTGACGAGATAAAGACGGCATCGAAGGAGGAGCTGAAAATATTTTAAAAAATGATTTTTTGAAGTGCTTCGAAGATTGGAAAAACCGTTGGCACAAGTGTATAATATCTCATGGGGATTACTTTGAAGGGGACAAAATAGGTATTCATGAATAAATAAATAATTTTTGAAAAAACACAAAAGTCGCGATACCTTTTGAACACACCTCGTACCGCAGTGTAGCTGAAGCTTTCTATTTTTTTTTAATAAACTTAAAAAATATATATATATATCATTTCATTTTTTCTTTGTTTTTGACCGGTCTCATTATTTATTGGACACACCTTGTATTCGAAAAAACAAGTATTGATTTATATTTCATGAAAAAAAAAACGATTTTTAAATATTCGAAATGCCTAAAATTATAAGTGGTTTTGTAAAAAGGTTACGTTTTCAGACTTTTCCGAGAAGAAATACTCGTTTACACGAATTATTAAAATTATGAAAGAAAATAATATATATATTGCTAAGTTCACATTCAGTCAAATAATAAAAGAAAACAAAGACAGTGAAAAAAGGTGCCTCAAGAAACCTTTAACTCCAATCGAATGAAAGATGAAGGAAATGGTTGTCAGAGAGAATCCACCTTCTCAAAGGAACATCTGCACAATAACTAATGTACCATTTTATACCGTTAACCGTATTATCAGGAAAAAAATCGGCCTAAATAATTTTACAAGTTCATCTTCTCAAGCCGCACCATATCGAGGAATGCAAGACCCGAAGCAGGGCCTTTTATGAAAAGTACCTGGCAGGTGAAAAATTGGAAGAATGTTGTCACACTGAACGAGGTATGGGTTTACCTTAGCGCATCCTATGGCCCGGCCACATTTCTATCATCTCCATCGACGTCCACGGCCAGGAAGTGAGAGTCATCAACTGCCATTTCTCTCATTATTCTCGCGAGCGGCACCAGCAGCCGCAGATCATTGCAGCCGCCGCGGTCCAGGAGAACTCGTAGGTGTTGGACGACCTCAACATCAGCGAGGAGAGCACGAGCTACACAGCATCCGGCTCGGTGGAGGCATTCTCCGAGCTGCTGGATCAGACAGTCTTCGTCGAGGCTGCCCACATTCCAACGAGAGTCGCCGGGTTGACGCTTCTCGCCTGAACAGCATCTTTCTCCCCTCGAGGTTCGCGGATCGTGTCGTCCAGTACAGTACCATCCACTACAGGCTCTCGGACCATCGAGCTGTCCTTCTCCAGCTGGATGTGCCTCCTTCACTTCGCCAACCCAGCATGGCTGCCATGCTAAGCTCGGGGCATGTTGTCGAACATCTGGAACCATCATCGAAAGAACCTCTACAGCTATCACGGATATGGCAGGCGAAGATCTGTGGAGCAGCTGGTCTTCAATCAAGGCTGAGATCCTGGCGGAGGTGAGATCCCTCGTCGCTGACGACGATGATATCGTTCGTCCTGACGATTCCTGCAGGCCAGGCTCGAAGCGGCGTCGACGGAAACGGACTACCATCACTGCCCGACCTCGGGAGCGTGCGCCAGCCTGAAAGGACGAACTCCGCGACAAAGAAGGCAACATCATCGAGGGAACGGAGGTGCGATACTTCACCAACCAGTTGTGCGGCCACAGAATTCATCCGGTAGATGACGACCCCACTGCTCCGCTCCGAGATCTCCGCGGCACAGATCGCCACCGTGGACCGTGGGACGATTTGCCCTGCAAGTCTAAATGGCCTACGAGGACTTCTTTGTCGACGCTCTCAAACGCGTCTACGAGACCTCCCAACTCTACAGGGCTTTGTCTACATCTGCCTGGTCCCTAAGTCCCACGGCAGTCCTGGGCTCTGCGGCTACAGGTCAATCTCGGTCTCCACGGCGAACTACCGGATCCTGGGCAACGTCCTCCTCTGGCGTCTGCGACTTACGCCGTTCCCCGCTGGTCCCTTCTTGGTACATCGCGCGCGTGCGATGAAGTGGACGCGGCTGCGAGGAGCGGCTCGCCCCTGGCCGTCATTTTCATCAACCCCAAGTCTGCCTTCGACAACCTAGACAACAGTTTCTTTTGTGTCCCTGATGGTCTTGCTGTAGCTGCCACCGGTCCAGGGCTGCGCTGTCAGGGCTACAATGTTTAGCCTCGCCTACGCCAACGACATTGTCCTGTTCTTCCGCTGCAAAGAGCATTTCGGCATAGCAGCCTCCATCTTTGAAGACTTCCGGCTCGCTTCGGGCATAAATGGAACCTATCATCTATAAAAATGAACTGGGGGGGCCAATTACACCTCTGAAAGATAAAGCTCAATCTTATTATCTTTGAGCAGTCAATGTACCTCCCTCAAACACGTGGAGAGGTGTAAGCCTGTTGAAACCATCCCAGACCCCTCCTCTGAAACATTCTTTGATCTTAGTGGGATGGAATAGGGTCCTAGGTTCTCTCCAGATTAAGACTTGTCGAGAATCAGTGTCTGGACTAGAGATCATGATTTGTCACTGAAGAGAATATGGGGCATTGATGTTCACATCACCAATTCATTCCTGTAAGAAGGCATGAGAGGAATACCATAGAACTACTTCTCTTTTAAGGACAATACCTTGTTGCACAGTCAAAGACAGCCAAATTGTGCATTAAAGAGTGGTGTCTTTTTTTTAAATCAGAAAGCAGCTATATATAATTGGTAAAAATGTATAATTTTAGCGATGGAAACTGAACTTTGTAGGGAGATGTCCTCTCAAGATAGCTCTACTGTACATACCATTGGTCATCTGGCATAGAAACCACTCTCATAAAGCTTTCAAAATAAATAGTTTGTCTTGCCATTCCTGAGACACACAAGAGGCTAAGTAGCTATAACACTTAGCGGTCAGTCAGTAGTCAGTTTTTGGATCAGGGTGAACCTTATCTGTCCTGGTGATGCTTTACTGAATTGTTCCTAATCTGGCAGACCACATTGGCTACTTCAGTCCGGGATTGGCAAGTTAACATCCTCCTAATATACATATTCATCCCTGCCTTTGCAATTTAACAAAATCAATAAGCAATCCAGGGCCAGGTCTCTTTTAACTATTTTTTATTTATCAAGCTTTCAGGAGAATATGACCTTCAACATGAGACCTAGAAGTACCACTTCCAGCCAATTATACATGCCTAATATCCTTCTATTGTAGAGCATTGGATAACAACTATGAAAATTTAGGGGAATCAAATTTATTTAAACCAAAAATATTGCAAATTAAATGAGCACTTATTCAGAATGATTGTAAAAATTAATATTTCAAATTTCAATAAATTTAATTATTGTAACACGTGAATTAATGAGATAATTTTGTAATTGCGTACCAATTAGGGTCATTTTTAGTTTCAATAAATTTAGAGTTCTATTTGTTCACTTAATTTATTGGACACCAGTGTATATTAGCAAATGTTTAACATGTGAACAAGATTGTTTATAAAACATCAAAGAGACACACACAATAAAATAAAACTAAGCCTTTAATAGAATCTCTCATAAAATAAATATAAATAAATAAGTACAATTTACATATAGAGAGATGATGACCTGGGTAGATAAGATCTACCAGTGAGAGATCACACAAGTTTGATATTATCTAGCCATAGGTCAAATATCCTCTCTTCAAACAACACTCCTTTATAAATATTATTTACATAAATTCAATTAATTGAGAGAGAGCTGTCAAAATCAATAGGAAAAACAACCCCAAGTTACAAAACTGTATTAAGTACAGTAAAATCACATGTACTGGAATATAGCAACAACAACAATTTGCATAGTCAATATGTAAATAAATAGGATGTAAACAAAATAATTAAGTACAGTGTTCACACAACTCTAGTGTCCCCAATATAGTAGATGAATAATCAATAGGATTTACATAACTTCTTGGAAGTAATAAAACACTCTGGTTTTGCATATCCTCGGATACTTTCCATATAGGTACAGACGGACAATCCCTGCAACAGACATGTGTGAACAATGATTCATGCCTGCCACATGTACAATGGAAACACAAAATTCAAGATACCTCCATATTGAACTTGTTTGGAATTTCCCCATTCAACTTTTTGCCAATTATAATAGAACTAGTTTTATGATAAGGTATAATTTGGATCATAGATTAGAACTACAAGGTATTAATTATTTATTATCCTATTATTTATTTGGTCTTATTACCTTGTAGTGTTCGGGAACTAGTTTTAATAAAAACTGTTAAGAAAACTCTGCTGAAGTGTTTAGTGTTGGGAAGAACACGTACACAGAGATAAAATTGACATCATAGAAGAGGGTTAAGCAAGCTAACTATGTGGAAATTAGGAATTCTCAGAGTATGAGACCAGTCTCTTTGTGTTTTTAAATGGGAATTCAATAAATAACATTTCTGGACGAAATTATTTTCATCTATCTATTTCCCCATTACACACAAACATAGGCTGGCAGTATCATAGGGTCTTCTCTGAAAGATATTAGTGATTTCCATATTCTCAGCCTTCTTCTTGGTCTATCTTCCAGCCATCCATACAGTTTATCCACTCTGAGACAAGATGTTCAAATATGCTTCTCCTTTCAATGGTCTCCAGTAACCCTCATTGATCATTTTTAGAACATCTTCATTGCTTAGTCTGTCAGTCCATGGTACAATAGTCCCCATGTCAGTCCATGGTACAATAGTCCCCATGTCAGTCCAGGGTACAATAGTCCCCATGTCAGTCCATGGTACAATAGTCCCCATGTCAGTCCATGGTACAATAGTCCCCATGTCAGTCCATGGTACAATAGTCCCCATGTCAGTCCATGGTACAATAGTCCCCATGTCAGTCCATGGTACAATAGTCCCCATGTCAGTCCATGGTACAATAGTCCCCATGTCAGTCCAGGGTACAATAGTCCCCATGTCAGTCCATGGTACAATAGTCCCCATGTCAGTCCAGGGTACAATAGTCCCCATGTCAGTCCAGGGTACAATAGTCCCCATGTCAGTCCAGGGTACAATAGTCCCCATGTCAGTCCATGGTACAATAGTCCCCATGTCAGTCCATGGTACAATAGTCCCCATGTCAGTCCATGGTACAATAGTCCCCATGTCAGTCCATGGTACAATAGTCCCCATGTCAGTCCAGGGTACAATAGTCCCCATGTCAGTCCATGGTACAATAGTCCCCATGTCAGTCCAGGGTACAATAGTCCCCATGTCAGTCCATGGTACAATAGTCCCCATGTCAGTCCAGGGTACAATAGTCCCCATGTCAGTCCAGGGTACAATAGTCCCCATGTCAGTCCAGGGTACAATAGTCCCCATGTCAGTCCATGGTACAATAGTCCCCATGTCAGTCCAGGGTACAATAGTCCCCATGTCAGTCCATGGTACAATAGTCCCCATGTCAGTCCAGGGTACAATAGTCCCCATGTCAGTCCATGGTACAATAGTCCCCATGTCAGTCCATGGTACAATAGTCCCCATGTCAGTCCAGGGTACAATAGTCCCCATGTCAGTCCATGGTACAATAGTCCCCATGTCAGTCCAGGGTACAATAGTCCCCATGTCAGTCCAGGGTACAATAGTCCCCATGTCAGTCCAGGGTACAATAGTCCCCATGTCAGTCCAGGGTACAATAGTCCCCATGTCAGTCCAGGGTACAATAGTCCCCATGTCAGTCCAGGGTACAATAGTCCCCATGTCAGTCCAGGGTACAATAGTCCCCATGTCAGTCCATGGTACAATAGTCCCCATGTCAGTCCAGGGTACAATAGTCCCCATGTCAGTCCAGGGTACAATAGTCCCCATGTCAGTCCAGGGTACAATAGTCCCCATGTCAGTCCAGGGTACAATAGTCCCCATGTCAGTCCAGGGTACAATAGTCCCCATGTCAGTCCAGGGTACAATAGTCCCCATGTCAGTCCATGGTACAATAGTCCCCATGTCAGTCCAGGGTACAATAGTCCCCATGTCAGTCCAGGGTACAATAGTCCCCATGTCAGTCCATGGTACAATAGTCCCCATGTCAGTCCAGGGTACAATAGTCCCCATGTCAGTCCAGGGTACAATAGTCCCCATGTCAGTCCAGGGTACAATAGTCCCCATGTCAGTCCAGGGTACAATAGTCCCCATGTCAGTCCATGGTACAATAGTCCCCATGTCAGTCCAGGGTACAATAGTCCCCATGTCAGTCCATGGTACAATAGTCCCCATGTCAGTCCAGGGTACAATAGTCCCCATGTCAGTCCATGGTACAATAGTCCCCATGTCAGTCCAGGGTACAATAGTCCCCATGTCAGTCCATGGTACAATAGTCCCCATGTCAGTCCAGGGTACAATAGTCCCCATGTCAGTCCAGGGTACAATAGTCCCCATGTCAGTCCAGGGTACAATAGTCCCCATGTCAGTCCATGGTACAATAGTCCCCATGTCAGTCCAGGGTACAATAGTCCCCATGTCAGTCCAGGGTACAATAGTCCCCATGTCAGTCCAGGGTACAATAGTCCCCATGTCAGTCCATGGTACAATAGTCCCCATGTCAGTCCAGGGTACAATAGTCCCCATGTCAGTCCATGGTACAATAGTCCCCATGAGAGACTAAAGCCCAAGAAATAGGGTTAAACATAGTTTCTCCTGGAGGAGGTCTCTAATCAGAGACTCTGTTTGTGTGGAAAGACTCCTCACGACTTGGTCTGACATGAGAGAGCCTCCGAGACCATCTCAAAGAAAGACAAAGCTTTTAGGCTCTGGTCTCTCATAGGGGATTCTACTGCATATATATTTGGTAAATTGTGTCAATTCATAATTAGGATCAACTTTTGCTTCCTCAGATAGGTCCTCTAAATGTGTGTTGTCACATTTCAATCTTTTTAAATATTTTTACAACTTGAAATTAAATTCTAAATATGAGAGATAATACAATAGAACCTCCCTGTAAAGGACAACATCTAATTGCAGAGCCAAAGTGTCCTTTAGGGAGAGGTGTCCTCTTACAGGAGAGTTGCTAAATAGTAAAAATGGTAATTTTGCAAATGAAAACTGTCCTTTGTAGAAAAGTGTCCTCTCATGAAGGTTCAATTGTATATTCATTTAAAAGGGCTAAAAATCCTGAGTTCAACTGACTGGGTACTTCAGGAATACGGAGGAGCTGTGTCTGTACTTATGTTAGAGTCGGCAGCAAAGGCTTCCTAGGAACGGCCTCAAACTACAGGCAAAGTCAGACTTTCACCAAAATGTGCCTGGATCATGGTGCCATGATCAACGAAAGCTGCACCCCTATACCCCCATTCCATGAGATCATGGAATTCGTGTAATCTTTACACAAGGGGATAAGAAACAACAACAACAAAGGGCTAAAAGCATGTATAAACAGGCTAATCCAAAATGAAGTGAAAAAATACAAATATAAATATGGGGATTTAGTTATATAGAAGACTGAGAGGAGTCCAGAGTGGGAGGAAGGGACTCACCCGGTGGCCCATCAGCTGCCAGCATTCATCTCACTCTCCTCATCCTCAGAGTCCGAAGGACCTCGGATGGCCTGGTACCACTTGTTGGTGAGGTCGTTCATCTGGGACTTGCCATCCCTCATTTCCTGCACCAGGGTCAAAGGTGAACATTTTTTATCATGTACCAAAGTTAACCAAGATAACACAATGGGAAAAAAAAGCTATGATTAGTCATTTGTTGGAGGTTATCTCTAGATAATGAAATGGCTGGACTGCAGCTGCAACTAAAGAATGTCAACCGAGGTTTGCCTTAAATTTTGCCTGTGACTGTGGATTACTAAGGCTTTAGACATTTCTAACCTAAAGCAGTGAGGCTTCATGGAGTGGTCCCAGCTGGATTCAAACCCATCCTCTCCTTCATAGAACCCAATAAAGTTCTCGCTTCTTTTAATTCCTGTGGACTTCCTGCCTCATCAACCATATGTTGCCAGATCCTGTTAACTCCCAGCTGCTAGGAAGATTTAGAGAATGTAAGTTCCTTCAAAGGAAGATAACATTTCCTGTTCTGAGGCCACACTAGATGTTCCACTTAGGTTAGGTTAAAGACTCACCTGGTGGGTAAACCTTCGAGTAAAGAAGGGAATGAGGTACTTGGCATCAAACTTGACAAATCCAGTGAGCTCACTGGAGAGGAAGTTCACTTCATACTCCTCCTCCGTCAGCTCTGAGAGGTGTTCCGCATCTATGGCTTGGCCCTAGAAACATGGGATTGTGCAAGTTACAGAAAAGGCTTGAAAGATACACCTTTTAGTGTTATGTATGATTTAGGAATTCATCACAAATCTTTAAATGAAATTATTGTAAACACACACACACACACTGACATTTCTCATTAATTATGAAATGTAAAAAAATTAGCAGGGATTGTAGGGATATGTGTTCCTGAATATAAAGCTGATATCCTCTGTAATATTGATTCAGACTTTAAGTAACCCCAAGTCTTATTTATATTGGCCTTTAAGGAAATATTAATTGAAAAACAATATGTGTGTTCTACAAACATGTCCAGAGAATCTGAGAGATTTATTGAATACCCCATTAAGAAAAGAGGATACTGACCATTTCCCTTGTTTTGCTGAGGGAGATAACATTCTTGTGGCTCTTCCTTCTACGGCCTCTTCTTGAACTCTTCTTGTCTGCCTTCAAGAACTGCACACACACATATGTCATGTATCTAGCATATTGAAGGTATAAATACTATAAACTAAAGTGCCGGGAGAAAATGATTTTTTATTAAACGACTACACGAGCTTTCGGGCAGTCACGCCCTTCAACTGTCACTGACCAGTTGAAGGGCGTGACTGCCCGAAAGCTCGTGTAGTCGTTTAATAAAAAATCATTTTCTCCCGGCACTTTAGTTTATAGTATTTATATCCCAAGGAGAAAGTTTCTATGTTTAAATATATTGAAGGTATCCTAAGGTAAATTCTTTTTATTTTTTATTTTTTTAATATAAACTTTTTTTTTTTTTAATGAGAGAGAGCATGATTGAAACTATTTTATTACAACATCCATATACAGTTAAACCTGTCTATAGCACCCCCTCTTGGGACTCATCAAAATAGAGTGCTATAGAGAGGGGGTGCTATAGACAGGTCACTTTTTATGTAAATCGCATCGTACTACGTATTTAAAATCGGGCGCTATAGAGAGGAAGGCGCTATTTAGAGGGGGGGCTCTATAGACAGGTTTAACTGTATAAGGTAAATATAATATTGAATATTTATAAATAAAAATGCTAAATAATGATAAATATATGGATAAAATAAATATCTATAATAATTGATGAATATAAATATAAAAGAGAGAAAAGAAAATTTGTATAGAATGCATGCATACATAGCTCATCTGCAGAGAAAAACACCACCTTACATTTTTCACATGGGTATAAAAAACTGCTAGGAGGGTTCACCACTGATGTGCCATGCATATTAACAAATGTTTTCATTGGAATAAGCCTTGTCTGTTGAAATAGTCTTCAATGGAAAAAAAAAGGCTGCTTTAAGCTACTGATTATTTCAATAAAGAGAAAACCATAAATGGAGTTTCCATTATATCAGGCTACATGCAAGTTATATCATCCTACTATTGGTAGTACAATTTTTATTGGAATTTATCTCAAAGGGATGACACTGAATGTCAGGTTAGGATTGCTTGTCATGCATCTAATGATAAGGCACAATTTGGATTATAGATTATAAACACAAGGTAATAAGACCAAATAAATAAATAGTGTGTGACATTTCAGGAACAGCGTTGTTACCATCTTCAGACAAAAGTGCTGAATGAGAAATTTTACTACAGCATGGTTGATAACAGTAACTGTTTAAACCATGCTGTGATAAAATTTATCATTCAATACTTTTGTCTGAAGATGGTAACTTCTTCTGAAACGTCACACACTATTTATTTATTTGGATTTGGTCTTATTACCTTGTGTTTATGAATCTAATGGCTATACCTTGTACTTGTCCAAGAGTTTGGTATGTTAATATCTGGGTGTGTGTGTTGGATTAGGCTTACTTTTCAGAAATTACAGTTCAAAACCTGTACTCACTCCACTCTCCACAGGGGTTGGCTGTTCTGAGGTCATCCTTTGTGGTGCAGCCATCTGACCAGTGAAACAGAGACATCAAACTGAATGGGGGCAACACTTGCTGTGAAAGATGTTTACAACCCACCATATGATTATCATGTGGGGCTACTTGAGATAAATAACACCAACACTAACTAAACAACAGTGAAATCTCTCTATAAATGCATTTCTTTTATGACAGACAGAAACTGGGTTATAATAACATATTCTAAAAGAAAATATCCTTCCATCAAAATTTCCATCTAACATAATTCTAAGGTCTCAAGTCCCAATTGTGTTTAACTGTTGTAATAACAAAGGTTGATAAGGAAAACAATTTGGAATGTAGATTAGAAACACAAGGTAATAAGACCAAATCCAAATAGTGTATGATGTTTGGGTAACAGCGTTGTTACTGAAATGTCATTCATTATTATTTTTTTTGTTTGTTTTTTTTTTGCTTATCCCTAGTACACGTGGTACAGGCCATGATAATCATGGTGGGTAGATAGTGACTGCGTTTTTTACTGTAAGCGCACCACATGTCTACACATGTGAAAGCAGTTCGACTTTGCACTTACAAATGTGCCAGAGCCCCGTTTGGTTACTTGCACTCGCTGGTGGGGTTGGACTTTTGCAAGAATCGGGGGGCCATTGGAGCATTTTTTTTTTTAAACAGAAAAAAGTGTCCAATGCGGGGATCGAACCCGGGTCGTAGTGGTCGTAAACCAAACGGTTTAATTACTGTGTGATCAACATGGTTACACCAGTACAGTAGAACTACCTCCCTTTAAAGAACACCTAATTGCAGAGCCAAAGTGTCCTTTAGGGAGAGGTGTCCTCTTACAGGAGAGTTGCTAAATTGTAAAAATGGTAATTTTGCAAATGAAAACTGTCCTTTCAAGAGAGGTATCCTCTAGCGAGAGTGTCCTCTCAGGGAGGTTCTACTGTATAAAATGTTGTTGTTCTAGTGAGAGTGTGTATCAGGTTTCCATGGGTGCATAGTTACTTTCATGAGAGGCATGGTGGAGCCGCCCAGCACCAGGATGGTGAAGAGGATAATGATCAGCGTGGTGGTGACCAGGACATGTCTCTTCTCCTCCTCCAGCTCCAGATGGAGGGCCAGGCCGTAGGACACAGCTCCCCGGAGTCCTGACATCACATCCCTGATGACAGCACACTGACAAGTAGAAAACAACATCGAACTCACGACCTTCAGATTATGAGACTGATGCGCTACCTACTGCACTCGAGAGCCTCGTTAGCGCAGTAGGTAGCGTGTCAGTCTCATAATCTGAAGGTCATGAGTTCGATCCTCACACGGAACATCAAGATTGGAAAAGATCCTCCCAATACAGCAATACCTCTTTGATATCTACATTGATAATTCTTCAGTGGTCCCGCCACAATATAAAAATATATAATTTATCTGTTTCAATTCAGTGAGGAATATGATCAGGTGAGTTTGCAGCATACGGTACCTATAGTGAGGAGAGGAATGTATTTTACTTTTTAGTTGAATGTGATGGTTTGATTAGTATAGCTCATTTTTAATCTGGAGAGACCAGGGTTATTTCATGGTACTTTAACTCCAAGTTTGATGGATGTTCCACCAGTGGAAGACTTCCATCCATTGGTGATAACAACAGATTTGGTGAGAGATGACCAGAATAGAAAAGTATATTCACAGTTAAAATTTTCTGCTTTGCTAGGCTTACCTCTGTATAAATTAGTTGCTAGTTTTCAGAGAATAGTGGTCATTTTATAGAGAAAGAAAGGGTGTTAGACACACAAGAAGCCAAGCCACCAACAACTATATTCCATAGTTTCAGGCTATGGATCTCTCAGTACAGGGGCAACTTCAAATATGTAATGTCCTATGTCAGGAGAAGGTATGAAATTAGTTGAATATGCCAGATAAGGGGTTGGGCCAATCTGTGGAAGTATTCTTCTTGTGCAAAAAGAAAGATATTTAAATTATTGAATTTGCACTTTCTGCACATCAGGGACATACCACTGAACCACATGATGAACATCATCTTCTTGCTGATGGTGTGCTGCCGGAAGTAGTTGATGACAAAGGACAGGGGGTAGATGTTGAGGGCTCGGCCTAGTAGACACAGGATCTATGGACACACAGATGTGTAGTGGTTAGTGGATAGATTTAGTGCTCCACTATATAGAGATATAGATAAACAAATATACAACTTTTTTTTGTTACTCAATGAGAGGGAGTCTTTATTATACACTCTACTTACATGATAAGGCACAATTTGGATTATAGATTATAAACACAAGGTAATAAGACAAAATCCAAATAAATAAATAGTGTGTGACGTTTAGGTAACAGAAAACTATCTTCTATTTATCTACTATCTTGTTTACACACTTGATAACAGGAACTATTTGAAGCATGCTGAGGTAAAATTTCTCATTCAGTACTTTTGTCTGAAAATGGTAACAACGCTGTTACCGAAATGTCATACACTATTTATTTATTTAGATTTGGTCTTATTACCTTGTGTTTGACTCTACTCGCATTAATCAAAGAGTTAGCCCTTCCATAGGCCCACCAAGCAGCATAAATCTTCTATTTTCTTAAAAACATGTATAATATTTTGTGAGAGTAGTTAACAATAGCTATTCATTAATTTTGCATGCAACACAATGGTAACTCGGTGTTTTTCGGTGTGACCTTTCAATGAATGTATTAAAACTGCATTTTTATATTTTTTCCTTTGTGCAGAAAGCACAAATTCAGTTCATTTAAACATAACTATATATTTTTTTGGCACAAGAAGAATACTCCCACAGATTGGCCTTACTACTTGATCACCGCTCTGGTAGATTTGACCAATTTCAATACTTCACCTAACATAGGACATTACATATTCAAAGTTGACCTTGTACTGAGAGCCTGAAACTATAGAATACAGGTTGTTGGTTTTTGTTTAAATTTGTTAAACAGTTGGCTTACTCACTGATCTAAATTTGCACGTTCTTCACTAAAGAGATCAAATATAAACAACTTGTTTTGATACTTTTAGTAAAAGGGAAAAATTACTTTTTTTACATGAATACTATATCTCCTACTATACTTTTACAGTTGATTAAAGGGGGTCAGTGGAAGGATGGTCTAAACTGTTGATATCCGACCGCTACGACCTGGGTTCGATTCCTGCATTGGGCACTTTTTTTTCTGATTTAAAAAAAGAAATGCTCCAATGGCCCCCGATTCTTGCAAAAGTCCAACCCCACCAGAGAGTGCGGGTAACCAAACGGGGCTCAGGCACATTTGTAAGCACAAAGTCGAACTGCTTTTCACATGTGTAGACATGTGGTACACTTACAGTAAAAAGCAGTCGCTAACTACCCACCATGATTATCATGGCCTGTACCACGTGTACTAGGGATAAGCAAAAAAAAAAACTACTGGTGACTACTGATAATTCTAGATTTCATATTGAGTTCCATTTATTAAGACGTATATTTTTAATTTTGAGTCAAAAGGCGATCCAATGAATATATTTATATAAAAAAGGATGTACCTGGATATGTGGAAGACAAAACAAATTGTGCAATAAAATGATAAAGTGGGAGCCATCCCTCAAAATATTTTGAGAACATTTTTTTTTCTTTCACAGATACAGGTACGTCATTTTTTATATAAATATATTTTTAGGTAAATAAAAAGGCATATAGTAGATTGAGTAGGCAAATACATCTTTTATTCAATCCAATATTTTAATACCTAAAGATTTAAGTATGAATTGTTCTATTTTCAAAGTAAGACATATAAAAGAGAAGTTTTCAAAGTATCTATGATGGCATAATGAAGAGAACTTACAATACTCCAGATGATGAGTGGAGGGTGGATGATCAACTTGAAACTGAAGATGGCCAGTCCCAGGTAGGCAAACACCATTGCCTCTACAACACCCACCCTGATTAAGATGTCTACATGGCTACTGTCATACATGTCATAGGGGTTCACAACCTTCTTAGGACATAGTTCTCTTAACAATGGTGACTACACAGTAACAACTCTAACAAGTGACAAACCTCTGTCATATATTATAATGACTTGATCCAATTACCAATGAATGGGTACACACAGGACAACCTTCCATAAAAACTAATAAAATATGGATATACTCTTGGATGCAGTCTCTTATTGGAGGTTGAATTAGAGTTTATATTATAGTTAAGGAGTCAGTGAACAAGTGGTCTAAACTGTTGGTTTTCGACTGCTTTAACCCATTCCCAATTTAAAAAAAAAAAATGCTCCAATGGCCCCCCAATTATTGCAAATGTCCAATCCCATCAGCAAGTGAAAGTAACCAAACGGGGCTCTGGCACACTTGTAAGTGCAAATGTCTAACTGATTTTCACATATATAGACATTAACATAAAATATATAGACATGTAGTGCACTTTCTACTCACCATAATTATTATGGCCTGTACCTCATGTACTAGGGATAATAATAAAAAAAAATAATAATCCAAAAAAAGTAATTTCTATGTGACATTTCAGTAAAAGCATTATTGTGTTCTTTAGATAAATTATTGAATGTGTATCCATGTACTCTTAAGAAATTCAGGAGGTTGTTGTCTTATTGGTCATACATCCTGGAGATATTGAAGAAAGAGGTAGACCAAGGAAAGATTGATGTTTGATAATTTAATAGAATGGTCTGGAGTTGGAAGATATTGATAGGTGGAGAGAATGTGTCTTAGAACAGGGTTAAAATGGTATTTCTTGAAGACCTACCTCTATATGGCACTACATGGTGATTATTAAGTATTTTGTGCCTAGAGATTTATTCTTCTTCTTTCTTATCTTCACTTAATCATATCAAGGTATCAAGCTTGTAAAGCATGACAACCATCATGATTGGGTGATGAGATTTATTAAAAGCTTACGGGGGGTCGGTGGAAGGCTGGTTAAACCGTTTGGTTTACGACCACTACGACCCGGGTTCAATCCCCGCATTGGACACTTTTTTCTGTTAAAAAAAAAAAAAAATGCTCCAATGGCCCCCCGATTCTTGCAAAAGTCCAACCCCACCACCGAGTGCAAGTAACCAAACGGGGCTCTGGCACATTTGTAAGTGCAAAGTCGAACTGCTTTCACATGTGTAGACATGTGGTGCGCTTACAGTAAAAAGCAGTCGCTAACTACCCACCATGATTATCATGGCCTGTACCACGGGTACTAGGGATAAGCAAAAAAAAAAAAAAAATTAAAAGCTTACAATGCCCCATCAATCACTAACTAGGATCTTGGAAAATTACTTTGTCAGTCATACCAGAGACTTAATATTTGAAGAAAAAGTACATGGGTGAAAGGGTTACCAGCAATGAAGGCCAGGGTACGTAGGGTCTGTTGCATGGTGATCTGGGTGACAGGGGAGAGGTTGAAGTGGGTGTAGTGGGACATGACTACGCCATTGAACAAGATGGCCATGATGCCTGGACACAGTTTGGCCAGTTTGGTTATCTGCCCCTTGATATCACAAATACCTCCCTGTAAAATTATGTGCCGCGCAGGGGTATAGAAAAATATTCTTTGTGAAACTAAATCTCCCATTTTAAAATAGATATCCAAAACATGAGAAAGTCATAATAAACTGCAATTTACCTCTCGGGAAATCTTTAATTTGAAAACTTTTAACAGACAAAACATTTGGTTTAATTCTTTATATTTTTATGACAAAAAAATAGTTATTTTTCATTAATAAGAATTTGCTTCATGTATATTTTCAGTGGAGAGAATATATGAATAAATAGCTATCTGTGTTTATATGCTATTTACATTTGAAAATACAGAATATGTGTAAACAACTTTGTGTGTGGTAAAATAGAAACATCTGATACAGTAGAAACTCAGTGACACTCCCACTAAAGGACACCTCTCTCAACAAAAGACAATTTTCATCACTAATACATCCATACCTCCTAGCTTTGCGTCGGGGTTACGTTCCAAAAAAACACGACGCAAATTGAAACGATGTAAAAGTGAAAATATGTGAAGGCGCAATCAAAAATAAAGGTGTTGCCATATTTTAGGAAAAAAAATTAAAGACTCGAATCCAAAACAACGCAACTTCGAAAATCTAACGACGCACAGTGAAAATCAGTAAAAATTAAGCAGTGACGCAACTTCGAAAAAAACGCAAAACGAAACGACGCAAAGCGAGGTATTGGTGTATTACCATTTTTAGCCAATTAGTTGGTCTCTGGTTAGAGGACACCTCTCTCTAAAAGATACCTTTTGGAACCCGTGGAATTCATGTAATCTATACATAAGGGGATAAAAAACAACAACAACAAAAGATACTTTGGCTCTGCAATTAGATGTTGTCCTTTAAAGAGAGATAGTTCAACTGTATTTATAAGTAAAAAAGAGAAAAAGAAATAAATTGACCTAGATACAAAGTGTAAAGTTTAGAACACTCACTGAAACTATCACCAACCAAGGATAGGATGTTTTAAAACTGTCAGGTTTCAACTCCTGCTTCAGGATATTCTCTCAACATCACCAAAGTGGAGACTCAAATGACCTTATAAATCACATCCACTATTTTATCAATTTTAAAATGACGTTTTACTTTGCATCATGGCATTTTTATATATATCTTTATTAAAAATGGCATATCCTGACCAGGAGCACATGTGCTTTACAGAAGGCAGAGCGCCATCTGGTGGAACAGAAATCAACTAAACATTGATTTAGCCTGTTCCCTGATATTTGGCCAACCCAATTTCTTGATAAACCAAGAAATGGGTATTTGAGGCCAAACTTGCGTAAATACGCTTGGCACATTAAAAAACGAAAGAAAAATATATTTTTATGTAACTTGTGCCACATTTCTATGGTATAGTTTGATTGTTAGAGACCATTCCATTATTTCTTTTCCTATGGGACTCAGTGGGAGGATCAGGTGGTAGAGTTACCAGAGAGATGGAGACCCTCAGCCAGGCCGTAGGGAGCATAGGAGAAGATGAGCATGATGCCCAGCTCCAGGGAGGGATTCTTACGGAGGTCTACCCACTTCAGCAGGTGCTGGCTGCAGAGTCAAGGAACACAATGATTGGTACATTTTGGTGTACAGGGTGTACCAGGTAAATTGGGAATTTCAACAATGGTATTTTAACTGAAATTTTTTGCAAGTAAAAATTAAAATATCCGAATGAAATTTGACACAGTAGTAGATAAAAGGATATAGTTTTTATTTATTCAATGTAGTTTCCATTATTAGCTACAACAGTCTCGAGGCGAGTGCGGAATGAAGCACAGGCCTTGGCGACGATGACCTTGTCCATTTGGGTCATCACCGTGTGAACTGCTTTCTTGACAGACTGGATGGTGGTATGAGGAGCTTTGTTGACATCTCTCTCAACAATGCCCCATACATAGTAGTCGAGGGGATTGCAATCTGGAGAATTAGGGGGCCAAATATCAGGACCCCAGTGACTAGGGACGTTAAGTGTCAGCCACGATTGTGTCTTTTTTGCCTTATGGGCTGGAGCTGAGTCCTGTTGGAAGACATACTTCCTTCCTGCGGCCACCATGTCCATCCAAGGCTTCACAACGGTCTCCAGAACATTGATGTAGGTGTCAGCGTTCATCCTAAGGCCCTTCTCAAAGAAATGGGGAGGCATGACATCACCTTCACTGCTGATAACGCCAAGGACCATTACGGAGGCAGGAAATTTCGTGTGCATCACGACAGGTATCTCTGAGGGGTCTTTACAGATCCAGCGATCATTCCTGGGATTTACCTTTTGGTCCACGTCAAAGTTCTTTTCGTCAGAGAAGAACCTTAGCATGCCAAAAGAGTCGTGTTTCAGGTTGTTGAGGAGGGCAGCAGCCTTTCCTTTTCTGTTATTCTTCATATTCTCAGTCAGCAACTGACCTTTCCGAAGGGCATAAGACTTGAGACCAAGGTCCTCATGGATAGTTCTGACAATTGTCATAGAGCCAACGTCCATTTCCTTGGCTATGGCCCTCATGCTCTTCCCAGGGTTTCCATCAATCTTCTCCTTGACATTTTTGACAAATTCTTCGCCTCTTACCCTGTCCGATCGACGCGAGTGCTTTTTCCTTGTAGCTATCCCCTCTTTGTTACTGTCGGCCTCATCAAACTGCTTCTTGACACGATAAATAGTGGTTTTGGGCAACTTAAGAAAATCCACTATCTCTTTGGGGCTCCTTCCGGCGCGCAGAGCAACGATGATGGCAGCTCGATTTTCAAATTCTCGGTTACTCTTCATCACTACACTGCGCACACATGTACTGTTGCATTTTACATGAATATGGCTACGTAATGGAAAAAAAAACAAGTTTTTAATCTCAAGTAGTTTTTGTTTTATGGACTGTCAAAGTTAGTCCCAATTTACCTGGTACACCCTGTATAGCAATACACAGCTGTAGCAGAACCTACATGAAAGACTACCTAAAATACACAAACAGAGATGGTACCTTTTTGAAGATAAGTCCTTTTATATGTTATGAAAAAGGCATCTCCTTATCGTGCAACTGAAAGTTGCCGATGGCTTGCGCCATCTATCAGAATAAATATCAACTATTCTCGTTGATTTCTAATTATTCCAGAATTGGTCAATTACCCATTCTTGATTAATAAAGAAAAGCTAACCACGTACACGTTTCGGGCTGTTGGCCCTCATCAGCATGCTGCAAGCTGTACCTCAACGACCAAAACACTGGTCCTTCAGGCATCTTGAAAAATCATGAAATGGGTAGTTAAGGCCAGAATGGCCTTGATGCACCTTATCCCAGTACAATATCACATTTGTACTATGTTTCCCTTTTATATGTGTCAGGTGATATTTGGCTTCAAACAAGAAGTTTGGATAAGAGGATAAGGCAGAATTTGGATTATAGATTATAAATACAAGGTAATAAGACCATATCCAGATAAATAAATGGTGTGTGACGTTTCAGTAACAGCATTTGTTACCATCTATTAGTAAGTTGGTAAAAATGCTGTTACTGAAACGCCAAATGCTATTTATTTATTTGGATTTAGTCTTACTACCTTGTGTTATTACCTTAAGTTTAGATAAGGTTTAACAGAGAGGATAGCTACCTTCTAGATGAATTAACAAAAGTCAATGGAAGTTTACAGGACTTGTACTCTGAGGGCAGATTGAAGAATGACGGGAGAGGTAGACCAATGAAGATTTGTATTTTTGATAACCTACAAACTAATGGACAAAATTTAAGGTAGTTTCATATTTTAAGCATAAACCACTCCTTATTTGCTTATATAACAGCAGATTTCCCATATATGTAAATTTGAATGTTATCCTTTAAAAAATATACATATACAGTAAAAACCCTCTATAGTGAACCCCAATGGGACAGAGATTTTTGGTTCATTATAGCCATAGTTTGACCATTTTTTTTACCATTCAAAAATTTTAGGCTGTATAATTAAAGCAATTGAGCAGCCACTTAATAACGGTCACTTTGTTTTAATTCTCTTAATTGACCTATTTCCCTTGCATTAATGCTGAATATCAAAAGAAATCATTTGATAATAGGTTTTTCTTATATACAGTTAAACCTGTCTATAGCACCCCCTCTTAGGACTCACCAAAATAGGGTGCTATAGAGAGGGGGTGCTACAGACAGGTCACTTTTAATGTAAATCGCATCGTACTACATATTTAAAATCAGGCGCTATAGAGAGGGAGGCGCTATTTAGAGGGGGGCACTATAGACAGGTTTAACTGTATATGCAAATTATATTCAAATAACACACTACAGTTGAACCTCAATATAGAAACATCTGTTCTCTCTTGCTAGTGTTGAAACCTCATTATTTGTGACATGTTCAGCATTTTCAACAAAGGTCTCTAGCACCAAATTTCAAAAAGCCTTCAGCAATCTGCCATGTCTGGCAGGCAGTATCATTACACTTGGCACCATGTAAAGGATATCAGAGCAGCAGTGAGGGCAAAGACAACCCCGATGGCAGCGGAGGCAAAGAACATAACCAGGAAGTTGTACACTCCATGGGCCAGGGCCTCGCTGGTGCTCATGTCTGCCATCTCTGGCCTGGCTGATTCCAGGATGGTCCTAGACACACCAGCATAGTGTGATGTGAAATTATACAGTATAGATATAAACATTGGAGAACAAATAGCATAAAGTACAATTTGGATTATAAATATATCATTTGAATTTTGGCTTATTACCTGGTTTTTCAAATAGCATAAGGTATACAATTTTGATTATAGAATGCAAATATATCATTTGAATTTTGGCTTATTACCTGGTTTTTAAAATAACATAAGGTACAATTTGGATTATAGATTAGAAATACACTTTTTGGATTTGGTTTTGTTATCTTGTGTTTTAAATAACCAAATAAAATATCGTAGAACCTTGTTATAACATCAACTTGGTTATAGCATCATAATGCTAAAATCATAAATTTATGTTTCCATATTTTAACCCTGATTATAAAAAAACAAAATGGTTATTACAACAACATACAATCTTGGTATCACGTGATGTTATAGCAAGGTTCAATTGTAATTGTTTTGACCTAAATAAACTGGCTTGTCATACTGACGTTGTCTTTCCTAATTTTCTGTGACACTGGGCAAAAACTAAAATCTCTCCTTATGAAATTGAAAAGTAGTTGTATATAAATAAATAAGAATAGAAGTGAGAACATGGATTCAACATCTAATGATATAATACAGTAGAACTACCTCCCTGTAAAGGTCACCTAGTTGCAGAGCAAAAGTGTCCTTTATGAAGAGGTGTCCTCTTACCATTGCTAAATAGTAAAAATTGGTAATTTTGATAATGAAAACTGTCCTTTGTAGAGAGGTGTCCTATAGCTGGAGTGTCCTCTCATGGAGTATGTTCTACTGTACTTTGATTTCCATTTAATTTCATGTCAATAATATCTTCTTTGAATTCATAGGAGTTAACTATTTCATTTTCATTAAAATAATGTTATATTTTTAATTGCTGGGTTAACCATTTTGCTGAAGCAAAATATGCTGGTGAAGGTCTATTGTTTACAATATACGGTAAAACCTCACTAAAATGAACTGGGGATATAGCAAACCTTTTCTTATAACGAACCTGAAATAATCCCCACATTTTTATTTTCTAATACAGTGAACTATGGCTATAACGAACCATGACTATAGTGAAACATGACTATAGTTCAGTCCCATTGGGGTTTTTTATAGAGGGGTTTTACTGCATATATATATATAGTAGAACCTCCATGCAAAGGACACCTAGTTACAGAACCAAAGTGTCTTTTAGGGAGAGATGTCCTCTTACCAGAGAGTTACTAAATAGTAAAAATGGTAATTCTGACAATGAAACTATCCTTTGTAAAGAGATGTCCTCTAGCCTTAGTGTCCTCTCATGGAGTATGTTCTACTGTATATATATTTACTATCATTACGCCCAATAATGTACACTAATTACCTTCGCCAACATATGCCTTGTGACAAAATGATTAGCCCAACAAATAAAAATCTACCAGTATTTTAATGAAAATGTTAACTCCTAAAGAATTCAAAGAAGATACTATTGAAAGGAAGGTTTGTGTGTTTAAATCATTAGTTGTGTGTAACTTACGTGGCCAGCACAATGGACACAGCATCATTCAGGATGCTCTCCCCAAAGACCAACATGTTGAGGACAGGGTCGGCATCAAGGGCATGGAATATGGCAATGGTGGCCACAGGGTCCACAGCAGAGATGAGGCTGCCGAAGGTGAAACTCTCGGTGAAGTTGAGACGATAAGCCACATCAGCCTACATGCCCCACCAGTCAACACCGGGACAGCCAGACAGACAGACGGACTGACATACCAGCCCTAGGAGATAGACTCCTCCTCCAATCACAAAGGCAGAGATGGTTGTTCCCAGGATGGCAAACACCAAGATGGAACCAATATTCTGGAAGAAGTTGCCCTGGAAAAACACATATAGATGTAGAAAAGTTAAAAAGATGCAAAGGACAAGCATTTAAAATGAATGAAAAGGAATCTCCAGAGCTTTTGGGATAGCAAAGTGTAATATTTCAGAATAAACATCAACTAAACGTTATTGCTAACAGCACATGGTTGCTATAAAAACTTCTCACATAGTTTATAACCGAGTGATAAAGTACAATTTTATAATATTAATTTATTTGGATTAGGTCTTATTTTAACATTATTTTTTTAACTCCGCCTTTGCCGGTCCCAAGCCCGGAAAAAAGGAGGAGGAGGAGCAGTAACAAGCTCGCTAAAAAACCTGGGTTTAGCTGGCCTGGCTGATAGTACCCTGTAAGGGCTCCTGATCCAGGTATACAGGATGAGCAGCATTTGTACTCCATGTTAGGAGCAGCTGCACATGGCATCTGTTCCTCATGTCAGAGATGGCCATTTCTTTTGGAGCTAAGTCGGCCTGCCACTGAGTAGTGCTCCCAGTCTTAATGACAGAGGCAGATGCATTCTACTTCACCCAGTCATGATCTCAAGCAAATCTCAAGCTTTACAAGCTTGATACCTTAGTGTGATTGAGTGGAGATAAGAAAGAAGAAGAAGAAGAAGTTAGAAACTGCCTTCTGGCTTTATAGTTGTACATTGTTCTAGTAGTGCTCCCTGTCTTAATGACAGAGGCAGACGCATTCTACTTCACCCAGTGTGGAGATAAGAAAGAAGAAGAAGAGGTCTTATTTTCTTGTATCTATAAATTGTAATCCTTTAGCACATTCAACTGGAATACAAAATGGGTTGGCATGAGTATTAGAGAGAAGGGAGTGGAGGAAAGAAACTGACAGATCTGTGATTCACTATCTCCACTCAAAAACATCTATCTTCACACAATAGAAGGAAGATATGACAGCTGCCAGGTGTGGGGAGCAAAACCTGGCTAACACTTCTGTTTGGAATGCCAATATTGATCATTTACTGCAAAAATAAATACACACTCTATATATAACAAAATATTAAAGAATATAAAAAAATAATTAATTTTTAAGGATGAATAAAATTCAATTGATACATTTTTGAACTTAGAAAAAATTACAAATACTATTTTAATCTAAGGGAATAAGTGAAAAGGAAGGAAAATGAATACATTTAATAAATAAAGAAAAGACTACAATTTTTTTTTCTACTCTTTAAGACACCTCATTAAACACAAGGCAATAAGACCAAATTCAAATAAATAAATAGTGTGTGACGTTTCAGTAACAGCATTGTTACCATCTTCAGACAAAAGTACTGAATGAGAAATTTTACCACAGCATGTTTTAAATAGTTACCGTAATCAAGTGTGTAACAAGATGTTAACAACACTGTTACTGAAGCGTCGCCCACTATTTATTTAGATTTGGTCTTATTACCTAGTGTTTATAATCTACAGGGTGTACCAGGTAAATTGGGACTAACTTTGACAGTCCATAAAACAAAAACTACTTGAGATTAAAAACTTGTTTTTTTTCATTACGTAGCCATATTCATGTAAAATGCAACAGTACATGTGTGCGCAGTGTAGTGATGAAGAGTAACCGAGAATTTGAAAATCGAGCTGCCATCATCGTTGTTCTGCGTGCCGGAAGGAGCCCCAAAGAGATAGTGGATTTTCTTAAGTTGCCCAAAACCACTATTTATCGTGTCAAAAGGCAGTTTGATGAGGCCGACAGTAACAAAGAGGGGATAGCTACAAGGAAAAAGCACTCGCGTCGATCGGACAGGGTAAGAGGCGAAGAATTTGTCAAAAATGTCAAGGAGAAGATTGATGGAAACCCTGGGAAGAGCATGAGGGCCATAGCCAAGGAAATGGACGTTGGCTCTATGACAATTGTCAGAACTATCCATGAGGACCTTGGTCTCAAGTCTTATGCCCTTCGGAAAGGTCAGTTGCTGACTGAGAATATGAAGAATAACAGAAAAGGAAAGGCTGCTGCCCTCCTCAACAACCTGAAACACGACTCTTTTGGCATGCTAAGGTTCTTCTCTGACGAAAAGAACTTTGACGTGGACCAAAAGGTAAATCCCAGGAATGATCGCTGGATCTGTAAAGACCCCTCAGAGATACCTGTCGTGATGCACACGAAATTTCCTGCCTCCGTAATGGTCCTTGGCGTTATCAGCAGTGAAGGTGATGTCATGCCTCCCCATTTCTTTGAGAAGGGCCTTAGGATGAACGCTGACACCTACATCAATGTTCTGGAGACCGTTGTGAAGCTTTGGATGGACATGGTGGCTGCAGGAAGGAAGTATGTCTTCCAACAGGACTCAGCTCTAGCCCATAAGGCAAAAAAGACACAATCGTGGCTGACACTTAACGTCCCTAGTCACTGGGGTCCTGATATTTGGCCCCCTAATTCTCCAGATTGCAATCCCCTCGACTACTATGTATGGGGCGTTGTTGAGAGAGATGTCAACAAAGCTCCTCATACCACCATCCAGTCTGTCAAGAAAGCAGTTCACACGGTGATGACCCAAATGGACAAGGTCATCGTCGCCAAGGCCTGTGCTTCATTCCGCACTCGCCTCGAGACTGTTGTAGCTAATAATGGAAACTACATTGAATAAATAAAAAATATATCCTTTTATCTACTACTGTGTCAAATTTCATTCGGATATTTTAATTTTTACTTGCAAAAAATTTCAGTTAAAATACCATTGTTGAAATTCCCAATTTACCTGGTACACCCTGTATAATCCAAATTGTGCCTAATCAAGACACCTCATTGTTTACATCAGACTCTAGCGGCCGTTTAAGTTAGGTCTTAATCATCTAGAAGGAAACAAACAAATTGTGTGCAATGTCAGCGGCGATATTTGTGATTTATTGTAACACTTTTACGCATGGTGTACATATGCTAACTACGTTCGCTGTGTCTGGCATGCCAAAGTATTGAATTTTTAGCAATAAATTTGTATTTAAACAATAATTATTTAAGGTTGTTGAAATTTGATTTTTTTTTAAATCAGTCAAATTATAAACGGTGTTGAAATATTGTTTGTTGAATTAACAAGGTTATACTGTATATAACATTGACAGGACAACAACAACTGTATATACCTCCACCTACATATTTACATATAAACTGATAAAAGCATATATAATATAGCTGGTTTTAGAAACCTGGAGTTCAGAATAATACAAATTGAGGGGGGTCGGTGGAAAGCTGGTTAAACCGTTTGGTTTTCGAGCTCTATGACCCAGGTTCGATTCCCACATTGGACACTTTTTTCTGTTTAAAAAAAATGCTCCAATGGCCCCTGATTCTTGCAAAAGTCCAACCCCACCAGCGAGTGCAAGTAACCAAACGGGGCTCTGGCACATTTGTAAGTGCAAAGTCGAACTGCTTTTCGCATGTGTAGACATGTGGTGCGCTTACAGTAAAAGCAGTCGCTAACTACCCACCATGATTATCATGGCCTGTACCACGTGTACTAGGGATAAGCAAAAATATATATATATATAAAAAAAATAATAAATAAAAATTGAAATGACAAAAATTTAAACTACAAGAGTTGTCATCCATTTCAGATTAAATTTCACATGTGAATACGCTCCAGGAACCTGTGGTTACCTTTATGTTACTACTACAGTTGTTGCTGGAGGAGCATGAACTCATGGAATTCGTGTAAGCTTTACACAAGGGGATAAGAAACAACAACAACAGGTGGTACAAGAAAATAAGACCTAATCCAAATAAATTAATAGTGTGCGACGTTTCAGTAACAGCGTTGTTACCATTATCAGACAAAAGAATAATTTTTTTAAAAAATGATATATAATCCAAATTGTGATAAGGCACAATTTAGATTATAGATTATAAACACAAGGTAATAAGACCAAATCCAAATAAATAGTGTGTGACGTTTCGGTAACAGCGTTGTAACCATCTTCATTCATTCAGTACTTTTGTCTGAAGATGGTAACAACGCTGTTACCAAAACGTCACACACTATTTATTTATTTATTTGGATTTGGTCTTATTACCTTGTGTTTATAATCCAACTAGACGAATGGCCCGGGCAACGCCCGGGTTTTACCCGAGTGCATATATATTTTAAAAACGTTTTAATTCAAATACTATTCGTTACAATTATAAATTGGCGCCATGGATGTCACTCTTGTGAAACGTCCCGTTCCAAACTGTGTGTTTTTAAAATGTTTTAATTAAAATACTATTCGTTACAATTATAAATTGGCGCCGTGGATGTCATTCTTGTATAATATATAAATGAGTTTTAAAAATTGTAAAAAAAAAATGCATCGGCCGGGAATCGAACCCGGGCCGCCCGCGCGGCAGGCAAGCATTCTACCACTGAACCACCGATGGTTATGAAAAATCCCATCCGTGAGCTTCAGACAGACAAACAAACAGACAGAATAAGGCAAATATATAAGTAGATTTGTGCTTTATCATTTAACAGGTGGTGTTATCATCTAAAAAAATTGTACTCAAATGTAAGATAGGTTCCATTGCTACTCAATATTCAGGTTTTATCAGAATGTTCAGCAATGTGTTTTATTGGAGGGAAACAATTACATTCCTACATCATTACAGTCAGCCAATCAGAGGATGCCACAAGGCTATTCAAATTATCATCAGTTATAAAAAAAAAATGGTTGAAAAAGTTTTAGCTGTTTATGCAATAATGATAGTGTGTCAGTCACTATCATCTATTACTCAGACAATTCAGGAAAGATAAAGTAGAGGATGATAAAGCACAATTTGGATTATAGATACAAGAAAATAAGACCTAAATTTGTAAGACCATTATTTGTTTGTCTGATGATGGTAACAACGCTGTTACCGAAACGTCACACACTATTAATTTATTTAGATTAGGTCTTATTTTCTTGTAGGTAAAGTAGAGGACTCAACTATAGTGTTATTTCATGGAAACAAAAATACAGAGGGCAATATGGGTTTATTTAAAAGGTAAAATAAAATTGTTTCAAGAGCAGCTAATGGTGGTGGTGTTTTCTTGTCCATGAAGCAGATCAGATCGATCCGTGCACCCTAATCACAATACCAGCCAACTGAGGTGCCTTGTCCATATGGATGTCCTCTTCTGGATTGATGTCTGCCATATAGAGGGCTGCAAGGATGGCTGGGCAACTGTATATATGGTCTGGACTATAAACACAAGGTAATAAGACCAAATAAATAAATAGTGTGCGATGTTTCGGTAACAGCATTGTTACCATCTTCAGACAAAAGTACTGAATGGTTCATTACTTCAGTACTTCATTCAGTACTTTTGTCTGAAGATGGTAACAACGCTGTTACCGAAACGTCACACACTATTTATTTATTTGGATTTGGTCTTATTACCTTGTGTTTATAATCTATAATCCAAATTGTGCCTTATCATGGTCTGGACTGAGTTAGGTGTTGTGACAGTTTTTGCAGTTCCTATATATCGCAGCTAATGGTAAAAATAGTAATTTTTATGATGAAAACTCTCCTTTGTAAAAGATATATTTTCTAGTGGGAGTGTCTTCTTATGGAGGTTGTATTGTATATATGTTTAAAAAAAAGGAACCTATCTCTCTTAATAAATGTATAAAAATTATAATTCATCTTTTAATCTACTCCACACAAGATGCTTAGATTCAGAGCAGTGAGTGAATTAGCCACAACACCAAAAACTTTGACAGATTCAAACATGAGCCAACAATACCATAGCTCTGGACCTCATTAGTTATTTATCCCAAGTAGAGGTCATCATGGTGGATAGATAGTGAGTACTTTTACTGTAAGTGCACCCACATGTCTACACAGCTCAGATAAAATACAATTTAGATTATAATAAGGCACAATTTGGATTATAGATTATAAACATAAGGTAATAAGACCAAATCTAAATAAATAAATAGTGTGTTATAACACACTATTTATTTATTTGGATTTGGTCTTATTACCTTGAATTTAGATTATAGTTTAGAAACACATTTGGATTTGATCTTGTTTACACAGCTTTCATTAGTAAAATGTGAAAGGTGCCTTATTTACCCATAAACTATGGAATAAGAAGAAAGATATTATAATCGGGTATCTTGTTGTTTCATAGACCAGGAATATCTAAGAGTGATGGAGTCCTACCTTGTGGAGATTGTAGCCAGACTCATAGATGATGGGGGGCAGCAGCACCAAGAAGAAGGTGGTGGGGTTGAAGGTCTCCTCCTTCTGCCAGTTACCCAGGTGTTGGTTGTTGATGAGCTTCAGGAACAGTCCAATGGCCGCCCCTGTGTCACATCCAATACTCTCATCTACTTGCTTTTTATCGCAGTATGGACAGTAGAAATTTGTTTTATGTGTAAAAGAAACTTTCGTGCCTAAATGTTATGTTTTTAATATGTATATGGCATGTTATTTCCCTGTGATTAATCTACTTAGTTACACAGAACAACCGTGTAGAAACCACTAGTCAAATACTCCAATCGTGCAACTTTTCTTAATTTATCCACCTGTGATCCCAGTATGATTTCACTTTTGTACTATTTTTTCAATCTATAATAAATGTTACTTTTTTAAAAGGCAGATACAGAGATGACACCATAATGGAATAAATAAATGCTTTGGTAAAAACATGATACATGTATATCAAATTCCATGGTGTCAATATGCAAATTACTTGAAAAAAATAAAGATGCAAAATTAATTATTTTAAGATGTCTCCTTTTAGACCTGAACAATCTTGTTAAATCCTCTATACTAGGCGAATTAGAAGGTATTGAGAGTATAAAATTTCTATTACAGTCACAAGGTAATAAGACCAAATCCAAATAAATAAATAGTGTGTGACGTTTCGGTAACAGCGTTGTTACCATCTTCAGACAAAAGTACTGAAAGTACTTGTTTTAATGTCCATCCATACAGAGTTCAAAACAACAACTGACTCACCCGTGCAGGCAAGGTCACGCTCCGCTGCGTCACGTGGGAAAACATACGTACATCTTCTCGTACATGTTCTCAGCACATCCCCCTTTTTAAGATTTGAAATATATATATACATTACAAACTTTAAATGCATAATATAATTAATAATGAAGGCGATCCACACAGAGTCGTATGTCGCCATTCGGTTTACCAGCAATCACAGTCGGTGCACACCATTCAGTCGCAACGTTAACTTGTGCTATGATTCCCGCCTTCTCGAGTTGTTCCAATCTTGTTTTAAGTTTTTCCATCAAAGGTATTGGTACCCGTCGAGGAGTATGCACAGCATATGGTTTTGCTCTAGGTTTCAATTTGATTTCGTAAGGGTTTCCGATCTGTCCCAGTCCTTCAAATACTTCAGGGAATTCCTTGATCGGGTTAATTCTCGTCGCAACCACTTCAATCCGCCTCGCCAGGTTCAAGAGCTCACATGCCCGGCGACTCAGAAGAGGTTCACTCAAACGACGAATGACATAAATCTTCTCCTTGATTTCATAAATGCCATTTCACAGCGTTGATATAAACATACCCACAGTCTGAAGTTCGGAAAATCCAGCAGCTCTAATGTTGATATCACTTTCCACTAGTCGTTGCTGTCCCATTATCTTCTTGAAGAGACACAGAGGAACACATGTAACATCTGCCTGGGGGTCGAGCTTGAACTTCACCTGTTTCCCGTTCACTTGGATTTCTGCTGTCCATCGCCTCCTGCACTCGCCTTCATCATCATGGAGATTAGATGAATCCTCCACAGATGAGACCTCCAGGAGAAAACCAATTTTTCTTCAAGTTCAGAAACAGCTTTGACTTCCGCAGTCTTCGCCTGCTTATCTGGGCAGCAATTTGCAAAATGGCCTGTTTTTGAACACAGGTTACATTTTTGTCCTTCAGCACGGCAGGCCTGTCCTTCCCTGTGGGTGAAACCTCCGCATTTTGGACATCGTGATCTTGTTTTGGCTGACTTCTCCTTCTTCCTCGAAGGCTGCTGTTGTTGTTTCGGTGATTGTTTCTTCGAGTTGAACTTCACCTGATTGACCTTTTGGCTTGTTGAGGGACGCTGCAGGTTGACTTGCTGCTGTCGAACGGCTTCCTGCTGTCGAACCAATTTCACCGCCTTTTCCAAAGTCAGTTCGCTGTCCAACTGCATTCTTTCAGATAAAGCTTTGTCCCTCACTCCAACCACTATTCGGTCACGGATCAACTGCTCATGAAGACCCTCAAATTCGCAACTATCAGCCAATTTGTACAATGAAGTGATGAATTCGTCCACTGGCTCCCGATCCTCTTGGATTCTTGAATTAAATTTCGCACGTTCGTAGATAATATTCTTTCTGACACAGAAGTGGTTGTCGAACGCCTTGAGGACGAAATCAATTTTCGTTGCCTCTTCCTCCTTTTCGAACTTGAAGGTCCTGAATATATCATCCGCGCGGTCGCCCATCAAGTACATGAACAAATCGATCTTGTCCGCCTCCTCTTTCTTCTTCATTCCACTGACCACGAGGTATCGTTCGAATCTTTTCCTCCATTTGGGCCATTCGTTGGGAGTCGAGAAGTCGAAAGTTTCTGGAGGTTGAATCTGAGCCATGTTGAATTATCTTCCAAGGTACGCAAAAATCGATATTTTGCGATATACGGGTTCGTATTTTATCCAGTTATCGCTGCCACCATGTTTTAATGTCCATCCATACAGAGTTCAAAACAACAACTGACTCACCCGTGCAGGCAAGGTCACGCTCCGCTGCGTCACGTGGGAAAACATACGTACATCTTCTCGTACATGTTCTCAGCACAGTACTGATGGTAACAATGCTGTTACCGAAACGTCACACACTATTTATTTATTTGGATTTGATCTTATTACCTTGTGTTTATAATCTATCATCCAAATTGTGCCTTATCATTTGTATTACAGTAAAACCTTCATGAGAGGACACTCACTCTAAAGGAAACCTTACTACAAAGGATGGCTTTTCATCGCCAAAATTACCATTTTATTAAAATAATAACTCTAAATGGGCATCTCTCCCTAAAAGACACTTTGGTTCTACTATTAGGTGTTGACCTTTACATTGAGGTTCTACTGTATAATTACTTACTGAAAGTAGAGGTAAAGACAATCATGGAGAGAAAGAACTGGCTGACTGCCAATACTCTAAGTACACCACTACACTGTACTCAACACTGTGTTAGGTCACTTGAACCCACTGGTGGAGCTTATGTCAGAGAATTGGGAGCAATTGGGTAATCTGTGTAGTAAATTGTAGTTGAAGATAAACAACATTTCAAAGGGATTAAAATAAAATAGATTACTACAGTAGAAATTATAAGACACAATTTGAATTATAGATAATAAATACAAGGTAATAAGACCAAATACAAATAAATAAATAGTGTGTGACATTTAGGTAACAACGTTTTTACCGAAACGTCACACACTATTTATTTATTTGGATTTGGTCTTATTACCTTGTGTTTACAGTAAAAATTCTAAGAGTGGACATGCCTGCTTAAGGACAACTCTCTACTAAGGACAGTTTTCATCACCAAAATTGCCATTTTTATTATATAGCTTCTATCTGGTAAGAGGACATCTCTCTCTAAAGGACAATTTGGTTCTGCAACTAGATGTTGTCCTTTTAGGTACAGGTTTCTACTGTAAAATAAAACTCTTTCTATTTAATTATAATCAGAAGCTTTCATGCAAGAACCTTCTTCACCTCTATGTATGTCTGCAGTAAAGTGGTGATAATAAAATAACTGTGTTGATTGGTAAAGCATACAGGTGGGTAATGGTGAATGTGGGGAAACCAACAAACAAACTTGATTTGTGAAAAAATAGTACAAATGTGATATTGTACTGGGATAAGGCGCATAAATTAAGAAAAAAGGCATCTCCTTATCGTGCAACTGAAAGTTGCTGATGGCTTGCGCCATCTATCGGAATAAATATAAACTATTCTCATTGATTTCTAATTATTGATTAATCAAGAATGGGTATTTGGCCAATTCTGGAATAATTAGAAATCAACGAGAATAGTTGATATTTATTCCGATAGATGGCGCAAGCCATCAGCAACTTTCAGTTGCACGATAAGGAGATGCCTTTTTCCTAAACTTGATTTGTGTTACAGCATTTTCCCAAAGCAAACTTTAAAAATATTTATTTTATTATCATTATTTTACAATAGTTGCATAACGATCTGAAGAAACATAAGGTAAGAAGACTAAATCAAATAAATAAATAGTATGTACCAACGTTGCTACCAAAATGTCACACACTATTTATTTATTCGGATTTAATCTTATTTTATCTTAGGTTTCTAATCTATAATCCAAATTGTATACCTAATCAGACCTGAAGAAGAAGGTTTTAAATATATTGAACTTTTAAATAAAAGCTTCAAAAAGTAAATAAAAAGATTTTAATTACATGAGAAGGAACCGCCTGACATCATCTTGAAGGAGGAATAAAATATTTGACTTAAAAAATTTCAACATTCAGTATATAACCTCTTTAATTTAATTGACTATTATTTAACATACAATTTAATTCAACTGAAAATTATGATCCCATAGGGTATTGAAATAAAGAAGTTAGGCTGTAGCCTAATTCCATTTATATTAAAATTGAAATCTGCAAGCAACCAATACTTCCAGATTAGGCGCAGCTACTCTAAATCATTGCTTAAATTATGAAAATATGAATCAATGTATTGTTGAATTAAAATACAATTATTCATTAAATATTATACAGTTGAATCTTGTTAAAAGAACATCACACTATACATGTTGATGATAAAATGTTTTCTTGAAAAGTGTGCAACATTGGTTTAAAGTAGTAAGGTAGAGCAAGTAGGGAGTGAACTCACCCAGGACAACAAAGGCCATGCTCTCAGGGAGGTAGTGGAACTCAGTCTGGATTAGGAGGTGGGTGAGCAGGATACACAGAGCTGGAACACCACAGGTACTGAACAACTGAACTCAAATCTGTGGGACAAGCAACCTGGAATTCCTATCTCAACACAGCATAATACAATATACACAAGGTATATTCTTCTTCTTTCTTAACTCCACTCAATCATATTAGGGTATCAAGTTGTGACCCTTGATGTGTCTGTTTGACAAACATAATGACTGGGTGAAGTAGTCTGCCTTTGTCATTAAGATTGGGAGCACTACTCAGTGGCAGGCCGACTTAGCTCCAAAAGAAATGGCCGCCTCTGACATAAGGAACAGACGCCATGTGCAGCTGCTCCTAACATGGAGTACAAACACTGGTCATCCTGTATCCCTGGATTAGGAGCCCTTACAGGGTACTATCAACCGGGCCAGCTGAACCCAGGTTTTTTAGTGAGCTTGTTACTGCTCCCCCTCCTCCTTTGTCTTCCGGGCTTGGGACCGGCAAAGGCGGACAAGGTATATTAAGATGCATTAGCGCTCCATCTGTTATCAAAATTTGAAACTATTATAGACGCGTAAGATTCTTTTTGAAAATAAACCATTTCTACTGCCCTTATTGCAATGGAAAAATTAATGGGAGGGCCTGGCTCATCAATGGTGAACCTTCCCAGCGGTTTCGCCAGTTTAATCTACCATACCGCTGTTATATTGCATTTTTCGATCTTCCTTTTATAGTGATACTGATGCTACACTCTTGGAATGGGTATTTTAGATGAACTATGGATATAAGCATGTGAAAAAGCAGTTCGACTTTGCACTTACAAGGTATATAATAAGAGACCAAAGACAAATAAATAAATAGTGTGTGATGGTTTCAGTAACAACACTGTTACAGAAACATCACACACTATTTATTTATTTAGATTTGGTCTTATTACCTTGTGCTGAAGCTGAAGGGATTTTCGAAAAATAATTCTTTTGTACCTCTCTAGATCTTCCAATGATTCAACTCCATTTTGACTAAAGATTCCTAAAAGACAGTAGAACGTCCATGAGAGAACACTCACGCTAGAAGACACTTCTCTACAAAGGACAGTTTTCATTTACAAAATTACCATTTTTACTATTTAGCAACTCTCCGGTAAGAGGATACATCTCTCTAAAGGACACTTTGGCTCTGCAACTAGGTGTCCTTTACAGGGAGATTCTACTGTATTTGCAAAAAGTTGAAACACAATAGGATAAATAAAATATGATAAAGCAAAATTTGGATTATAGATTATAACTACAAGGTATTAAGACCTAATCCAAATAAATAAATAGTGTGTGATGTTTTGGTAACAGCGTTATTACTGAAATGTCACACACTATTAATTTTGTCGCGTTGCCTCTGTGTGGGTTGCTCATTACCAGGCCACTACATTCTCTTAGAATTTATTAGAACACTAACTTCTACAATATGGACTGACTGACTGACTGCTAACAACTTGTAGCGCTATTTATACATGAAGTCAGAAATGAGCATGCAAAGAGGATATTTGCATTTCTGCAAATATCCCAAGTATGCAAATACACACAACAAATTTATTTGAATTTTGTCTTAATACCTTGTAGATGAATGCAATAAGTTTCCATATTAAGAATAAGGAAATAAGGAAACTTATTACAATTATCCTTATTGATATATTCAACTCTCTTTTTGCAATTATTTTAAGAATCTTCAAACAGCATGTTGGACACACACTGCACAATGGGAATAATTTTATATTTAAATTCTCTCTCTCCTCTGATGTATATAGTTAAAACTTGCTATAACAACAGCATTTTTGGTACCAAGATTTTATGTTGTTTTTTTTTTTTTGTGTATCCCTAGTACACGTGGTACAGGCCATGATAATCATGGTGGGTAGAAGTAGGCGACTGCTTTTACTGTAAGTGCACCACTTGTCTACACATGTGAAAAGCAGTTCGACTTTTCACTTATAAATTTGCCAGAGCCCTGCCCTGTTTGGTTACTTGCACTCACTGGTGGGGTTGGACTTTTGTAAGAATCGGGGGCCATTGGAGCATTTTTTTTTTTAAATCAGTAAAAAGTGCCCAATGCGGGAATCGAACTCGGGTTGTAGCGGTCGAAAACCAACGGTTTAGACCAACCTTCCACCAATCTCCTAAGATTTTATGTTGTTGTTATAACCAAGGTTATAAAACCCTTGGTACTTTAGAAATATGATATAGAAATAGAAATATTATAACCATGTTACTGTATATTATATATATATATATATCTCTCATTTTCCATCTCTGGACACTTTTATTTTTCCATTCATCATTACTCTTCACAATTCATCCTTTCATACTTCATCCCTAAGAATAGGAATAATCGTTTATTCTTCTTAAATAATGAAAATTACGATTTTACATTCTGTAAAAGGAAAGATTTGCGGTAAAACTTGTTAAAAGCTGTTTAATAAGCATAGCCGCATTATATTGTATTATGGCTTTCATTTGAATATAAAATAAGGTCAACAAAATGTTAAAGCTATAGTTGAATTAACTACATGAAAACCAATTTATAAAAGTTTTCAGAAACACAATAAAAGAAAATAAGACCTAATCCAAATAATTTATTTGTGTGTGACGTTTTGGCAACAACATTGTCACCATCATCAGACAAAAGAATAAATGAAATAAATTATTTGAATTAGGTATTATTTTCTTTTATTATAATCTATAATTCAAATTGTGCTTTATCATTTTCAGAAACACTTAATAATGAAAGTGCCTAATTAAAAGAGGTCATTTTAAAATATAGAAGTTAAAAAAGGTGATTGTGACTTATAAATGGAAAACATAGAGAGGTATCAGAGAAGGATTTTACTATATGTACATATTGTGGGTTTAATTTACATATACATATTGTTCCTACTTCATGGAGCACCCAGACTGAAATCTACAATAAATTGACTACTAGGCTTGATAACATGGTTATTTTAGCTAGTATGGCACTAATTCTATCCCAACTTTTTTGACAATGTTATTTTCAGTTGACTTTTAAAATACTTCAGTTACGTGCTATATTTTTTATCTGTGATTATACATATATGGAGTGAAAAATACTTGTACTTTTTACCATTGTTGAACTTGATAATTTTGGTTTGATCTACTATTAACAGTCCCTAAATGTCTATAAATTCTTCAAATTACAATTTCCTTAAATCAAGAATTTCTATAAAGTCTATATTACAGTAAGATGTAGTAGCAAATTATTTTAATTTTTAAAAAAAGTTGAGTCTTTGGTTTTACATAGAGGATAACACTCAGTCTCTCCTTTGATCTTATTGTCACATTTTTTAATATCCAATTTTATCAGTAATATTAATGAATGAATTATTGAAATAAATTTTGATCATTTTTCTTTGTTTTATATCATTTCACGGATTGTATCTCTTTAAATAGCTATACTTTTTTGTGAATGAAAACAAGGAATTTATTATTATATGGTGTATTTGTGTAGTAGTGATGGATACATGTTATTCAAGATGGATGTAAAGAGATATCTTAAGATCAGGGATCACAGAGATTGTGTCACCAATGGTGTGTCTTATCCCCATTTCTTATCTTTACAACCTGAGCCATTGTGTCGTAATCTAATTCTTCCTTCATTTGTTATCATGGCTGGCTGTGACATTTCTGGGATGGTTCCCTTTACTCTCTACATTGTGTCATCTGCTAAACTATAAAGAAACAAAGAACAACTTGATCTCAGTCATACTTATTTAATTCTGATAATGAACATAAGGTTACAAGGCGAAATCAAAATAAATAGCGTGTGACATTTCAGTAAAAACTCTGTTACCAAAACATCACACGCTTTTTATTTATTCAGATTTAGTGCTGTTATCTTATGTTTCTAATCTATAACCCAAATTGTACCTTATCATAATTCTATTAATGAACAAGTCTCTAGCTTCTAGCCAAGAACCTTTTTTCTATACCCATAACTACCATATCAGAGCTAGAGAAGAGTGGAATTTTAGACATAGTCTAAAGAGATGAGCACCACCGATCCAACCTCTTGTAAAGAAAAATAGAGCCATAGGTGCCATTACTGTGAACAGGTCTTAGAGGAACAGAGGGGTTTCAGCAACTTGAAACAGAGCAATACCAGGTTTGGAATTCCCTTTGATGTCCCTATGCACACTACACTAAAGGAATGTGACAACCATTGTCTGAAAGGACTGGATAACTCTCTAAACTTCATTTGTGATGTGGGGATAGAGGATTATAATTATTCCCCTTAATGAGTAATTACCTGTAAGAGCGAGTCATCAATTTGTGTTAATTACATCCCTGCCCTATGTGCATATTGCATGTTGCTATTACTAATTGGGGCAGAAACAAATGTCTGAATAGCACATGGGTTCAAACATACATACTAGGTCTCACCATGGGTTTACTTATATATAATAGGTATTGTAGAACCTCCGTGAGAGGATACATTTCTACAAAGGACAGTTTTTATCGCCAAAATTACCTTTTTTTTTATTTAGCAACTCTCAGGTAAGAGAAAATCTTTCTCTAAAGGACACTTTTGCTCTGAAACTAGGTGTTGTCCTTTAGAAAGAACTTGTTCCACTGTATTTCTAGAAGGACTTGCACACTCAACCAGAAGAATGACAATCAAATGTGCCAAGAAACAGACAGCCACAAGAATGAACTACAGCTGTTCTGGACTGTGTCCAATTGTAGGACAGCCAACATCTGTGGCAGCAAAACAAAAGTGTCCATTACTTGAAACTCTGACCATGTGAATAACTTTGATGTTTTGTTAGGTGATAACAACAACTACTGTCAGTGAGGGGGAAATGGTGTTGCTCTTCTTCTTTCTTATCTCCACTCAATCATATTAGGGTATCAAGCTTGTAGAGCTTGAGACTTGACAACCATCATGACTGGGTGAAGTAGAATGTGTCTGCCTTTGTCATTGAGACTGGGAGCACTACTCAGTGGCAGGCCGACTTAGCTCCAATATGAAATGGCCGCCTCTGACATGAGGAACAGACACCATGTGCAGCCGCTCCTAACATGGAGTATAAACGCTGCTCATCCTGTATCCCTGGATTAAGAGCCCTTACAGGGTACTATCAGCCCGGCCAGCTGAACCCAGGTTTTTTACCGAGCTTGTTACTGCTCCCCCTCCTCCTTTTTCATCCGGGCTTGGGACCGGCAAAGGCGGAGAATGGTGTTGTTGAAATGTCTCAACTAGCTTTACTAACTCTGGTCATGTTAATTTTCATTTCTAACTCAATGATGAGGTACAATTTGATTATATATATATATAAGATTTACAAGATGTGACAGTTTGGTAATTACATAATTATATTTGATAGTCACAATATAATAAGACCAAATCCAAATAAATAAATAGTGTGTGGACGTTTCTTTTCTAATAAGATTCTTCTTATCTGCTATCTTGTTTTACACACTTGATAACAGTAACTATTTAAAACAAGCTGTTATATATTTTCTCATTTAGTACTTTTGTCTGAAGATGGTAGCAACACTTTTAACAAAACGTCACACACTATTTATATATTTGGATTTAGTCTTATTACCTTGTGTTTCTAATCTATAATCCAAATTGTGCCTTGTATTTGAAATAAAATTTTATAAATAAATTTTACTTATTGAGTTTGTTATTTCACTTATATTATTGCGGTGACTCCAAGTTCAGTATCATGGCAATGTTTGTCACACCAAGAGGGATGAACATAAAAGACCATCCAAGGCTATGTCCAGCCTACAATAGCCATTGTCCCGCTGGGACTGAAGAGCTCTCTATAATGAACCAATTATAACCCTCACAATGGAGTTCCTAAAGGGTTTAGAGAATTGGAATGAGGAAAAAGTTTATTGGAGAACAACCCTCCTCTCTATCATGACAGCTCCCTGCACCAAATAATTTTTTAGTGTGCGATGTTTCAGCAAAAACATTGTCATCATCATCAGACAAAAGAATAAATGGTTTGTTCTTTTGTCTGATGATGGTGACAATGTTGTTGCCGAAACGTCACACACAAATAAATTATTTGGATTAGGTCTTATTTTCTTGTATTATTATAATCTATAATCCAAATTGTGCTTTATCAATTTACAAATATAAAGATATGAGGCATTAGTATGTCATCTGCTATTAGGAATTTGAAATGATAAGGTACAATTTGGTTTATAGATTATAAACACAAGGTTTTTCTTTTTGCTTTTCCCTAGTACACATGGTACAGGCCATGATAATCATGGTGGGTAGAAATAGGCGACTGCTTTTACTGTAAGTGCCCCACATGTCTACACATGTGAAAAGCAGTTTGACTTTGCACTTATAAATGTGCCAGAGCCCTGTTTGGTTACTTGCACTTGCTGGTGGGGCTGGACTTTACAAGAATCGGGGGCCATTGGAGCATTTTTTTTTTTTAAGTTGAAAGAAAAATGTGCCCAATGCGGGAATCGAACCCAGGTCGTAGTGGTCGAAAAACCAACGGACCATCCTCCCACCGACCTCCATTTACACATGGTAATAAGACCAAATTTAAATAAGTTAATAGTGTGTGATGTTTCTGTAACAACACTTATTTATTTATTTGAATTTGGTCTATTACCTTGTAGTTCTAATTTATAATCCAAATTGTGACTTATCAAGCTAGGTTGGGGTGTACAAATATTTATAGGATAAGTAGATCACATATTTACACACGTAGAAACCAGTTTTACTTTACAGTTCCTACAAGGTGAGTCAGAGAACTGATTGATTGCCTTCATTGACTGGTGGGGTTGGATTTGTTCAAGAGAATCAATCCAATAAAGACATTTTATTTCATTCTATAAAGGTTACTGTTATCAAGTGTGTAAGCACTTTTTTATCTGCTATCTTGTTTACACACTTGATAACAGTAACTATTTAAAACATACTGTGGTAAAATTTCTCATTCAGTACTTTTGTCTGAAGATGGTAACAACGCTGTTACCGAAACGCCACACACTATTTATTTGGATTTGGTCTATAAAGGCTTCTATATTATTTTGAAACCTGAGTTCAGAAATTGAAATTTAGAAGAAGTAGTTAAAAAACTAGAGGAATGTGATCATTTTTTCCCTTAAGTCGATGGTTAGGTACAATTTGGATTATAGATTAGAAAACACAGAGTAATAAGACCAAATCCAGGATGTGACATTTCAGTAACAACATTGTTACCATGATAAGGCACAATTTGTTACCAAAACGTTGTTGTTATGTCCATGGCTTCTATATTATTTTGAAACCCGAGTTCAGAAATTTAGAAGAAGCAGTTAAAAAACTAGAGGAATGTAAGTGAAAAGTGATCATTTTTTCCCTCAAGTGGATGGTTAGGTACAATTTGTATTATAGATTAGAAAACACAGAGTAATAAGACCAAATCCAGGATGTGACATTTCAGTAACAACATTGTTACCATGATAAGGCACAATTTGTTACCAAAACATTGTTGTCGTGTCCGTGGCTTCTATATTATTTTGAAACCTGAGTTCAGAAGCTGAAATTTAAAAGTAACGGTAAAAAACTAGAGGAATGTGAGTGAAAAACTGATCATTTTGATCTCAAATGGATGGTTAGGTACAATTTGGATTATAGATTAGAAAACACAGAGTAATAAGTCTAAATCCAAATAAATAAATATGACGTTTCGGTGACAGTGTTGTTACTGTAACCTCCCACACTATTTATTTATTTGGATTTGGTCTTTTTACCTTGTGTTCCCTCAAGTGGAGTGAAATAATTGATGGGAGTTGGGGGCAATGAGGAAAGTAGTATAACACTGCCAATTAAAATATTGATTGCTCAAGCCAGTTTATGACAAACTCTTTCCTCCTATGTCATTCTTCCTTGTTCAAAACTCTGACTAACTTTCAACTCTTATGTTTTTTATCCTTTTTTCGCTAATTAAAAGCGATGGCGAGGAGTGGTATAAAGTGTTGATTTCCGACGACCCGGAATCAAATGCCACATTGACAACTTTTTTTTTTTCTGAATAACGAATTGCTCCAATAGCCACCGATGCCTGCAAAAGTTTATACCCACTGGTGAATGCAAGTAACCAAATGGGGCTCTAGAACATTTGTCTTCTTCTTATTTCTCATCTCAACTCAATCATATTAGGGTATCAAGCATTTGATAAGGCACAATTTGGATTATAGATTATAAACACATGATAATAAGACCAAATCCCAATAAATAAATAGTGTGTGACGTTTGGGTAACAGCGTTGTTACCATCTTCAGACAAAAGTACTGAATGAGAAATTTTACCACAGCATGTTTTAAATAGTGTCACACACTATTTAAAACATGACTTCAAAACACTTGTTTACACACTTGATAACAATAACTATTTAAAACATGCTGTAGTAAAATTTCTCATTCAATACTTTTGTCTGAAGATGGTAACAACGCTGTTACCGAAACGTCACACACTATTTATTTATTTGGATTTGGTCTTATTACCTTGTGGGTATCAAGTTTGTAAAGCTTGAGACTTTTGATGGTGTCTGCTGGGGATAAGTAAAGGTCATCAATGGATGAGTCAATACAGTCAAATAATGTGTTTTGGGGTTGCAGATTGACACTTAGATACATAGTGGGAAAACCCTGCAACCATTCTGGAAAGTCATTGTCCGTAGATGACCAGACTTAAGTCTGGAAATGGAATATTTATTAAATGCAAAAATCACAACGGCTTTCTACATGTGTAGAGACATGTGGTGTACTTACAATAAAAAGTAGTCACTTACTACCCACAATGATTATTATGGCTTGTATCACGTGTATTAGGGATAATATAAAAAATTCTAGAGACAGAGATAAGGTACAATTATGGCTGCACATGGCAACTGTCCCTCATGTAAAAGGTGACCATTTAATAATAAAGTTGGCCTGCTACTGAGGGATGTTTCCAGTCTTTACAACTAGAACTGACACATTCCATTCCTCTTAATCATAAATCTCAATGGGGGTCGGTGGAAGGATGGTCTAAACCGTTGGTTTTGACCGCTACGACCCGGGTTCGATTCCAGCATTGGGCACTTTTTTATGTTTAAAAAAAAAAAATGCTCCAATGGCCCCCGATTCTTGCAAAAGTCCAACCCCACCAGCGAGTGCAAGTAACCAAACAGGGCTCTGGCACATTTGTAAGTGCAAAGTCAAACTTCTTTTCACATGTGTAGACATGTGGTGCACTTACAGTAAAAAGCAGTCGCCTACTTCTACCCACCATGATTATCATGGCCTGTACCACGTGTACTAGGGATAAGCAAAAAAAAAAAAATAAATAAATCTCAATATAAATTTTCAATCCATTTATATATGACTTATCTCTTTCTCTCTCTCTAACAAGGTAGAAAAAATAACTTGTTAACATATTAATATTTGCTCGAAAGCTTGCAGAAACCTCAAATAAAAAAGAAACCTTTTGCCCAAATTATAATTTTTTTCCCTATTCAAATTAATCCTGGGTAAGAATAGTTCATATATTAATATTTAATTAAGGATATTTCATTACAACATTTTGTATTTCTATGAATAGCAGCTTAGGAGAGTGGCCTAGCATTACTACTAGAATATAGTGTGATAAGGTACAATTTGGATTATAGATTAGAAATTTAAGATAACAAGGCCAAATGGTTTAACTGTCCGTGAAATTTTGGTAACGCAGCACTGTTACCATCTTCATCATTTAGTACTTTTGCTAACTCCGCCTTTGCCGGTCCCAAGCTCGGATGAAAAAGGAGGAGGGGGAGCAGTAACAAGCTCGCTAAAAAACCTAGGCTCAGCTGGCCCGGCTGATAGTACCCTGTAAGGGCTCCTAATCCAGGGATACAGGATGAGCAGCGTTTGTACTCCATGTTAGGAGTGGCTGCACATGGCGTCTGTTCCTCATGTCAGAGGCGGCCATTTATTTTGGAGCTAAGTCGGCCTGCCACTGAGTAGTGCTCCCAGTCTTAATGACAAAGGCAGACGCATTCTACTTCACCCATCATGTGGTTCTCAACAGACACCATCAAAAGTCTCAAGCTTTACAAGCTTGACACCCTAATATGATTGAGTGGAGATAAGAAAGAAGAAGAAGAGTACTTTTGCTTGATGATGATAAAAATACTATTAGTTTTTTTTAATCTCTTGTACACATGGTACAGGCCATGATAATCATGGTGAGTAGAAGTTGGTGACTGCTTGCTCTTACTGTAAGTGCACCACATGACTTTTGTACTTACAAATATGCCAGAGCCCTGTTTGGTTACTTACACACACTAGTGGGGTTTGGCTTTTGCAAGAATTGGGGCCATGTGAGCATTTTTTTTTTTAATTAGAAAAAGGTGCCCAATGCAGGATTCAATTACGGGTCGTAGCGGTCAAAAACCAACAGTTTAGACCACTCATCCACTGACCCTATGCTATTAGTGAAAAATCATAGTTAATTTATTTGGATGTTGTTAATTTATGCTACAGTGTGCAATCTTGTTACACCAGCCTCTTTTATAACAGCCAAAAATGGTTATAGCATCCCATTTATGAAGTCCCAAGTTGTCTCTGTTATTTAAACAATGGTTACAACAATTAAAAATCTTATCCCAAGTAATGTTGTAGCCAGTTTACAACTGTACTTATTTGGTTGAATTAATTCTGTTGTTCTTTGAACATTTAAACTGTAAACCAAACTTGATCGTCAATGATATATACATGGTAGTAGATCTTCCCTCACAAGAAATATCTTTAAAATAATAGGATGTTAACTCCACCTATGCTGGTCCCAAGTCCGGATGTAAAAAGTGGAGGGGGAGCAGTAACAAGCTCGCTAAAAAAACTGGGTTCAGTTGGCCTGGCTGATAGTACCCTGTTAGGGCTCCTGATCCAGGGATACAGGATGTCTGTATTCCATGTTAGAAGCGGCTGTACATGGTGTCTGTTCCTCATGTCTGAGGTTTCCATTTCATATTAGAGCTAAAAACAAGGTAATAAGACCAAATCCAAATAAATAAATAGTGTGTTACATTTCTGTAACAGCGATGTTACCATCTTCAGACCATTTCAGCACTTTTGTCTGAAGATGGTAACAATGCTGTTACAGAAACATCATACACTATTTATTTATTTGGATTTGGTCTTATTACCTTGTGTTTATAAGCTATAATCCAAATTGTACCATATCATATTGGAGCTAAGTTGGCCTTTTACTGAGTAGTGCTCCCAGTCTTAATGACAAAAGCAGATGCAATCTACTTCACCCAGTCATGATGGTTATCATGCTCTACAAGCTTGATACCCTAATATGATTGTTGAGTGGCATAAGAAAAAAGAAGACAGGATGATAATCTAGGTTCTATCCCCCCTAGACATTGGAGAAACAATAAGCAAATGCCATAAAAATTGAAACAACAAAGCCCACAAATCAGGAGCAGCGGTGTAACAATAAGGCCAACAGGTTGTCTGCAGGTGGCAGCGGCTATTTCCCACTTAATGGGAGCCACAGATGGGCTGAGCATTCACCTTTCCTCAATATGGGTTTATTCCATGGACACAAGTCAGAGGTGCCATTTTTAACTCTATAACTAGCTTCTTTATCCCTTGCTTAGGTGCCTTAAATTAATTCCTGGACATATTGAATAGAATTTGAAGTAATTAGTGTGTGTGACATTTTAGTAACAGCATGAGGGGGGCGGTGGAAGGATGGTCTAAACCGTTGGTTTTGACCGCTACGACCCGGGTTTGATTCCCGCATTGGGAACTTTTTTCTGTTTGAAAAAAAAAAATGCTCCAATGGCCCCCGATTCTTGCAAAAGTCCAACCCCACTAGCAAAAGTGCAAGTAACCAAATGGGGCTCTGGCACATTTGTAAGTGCAAAGTCGAACTGCTTTTCACATGTGTAGACATATGGTGCACTTACAGTAAAAGCAGTCGTCTACTTCTACTCACCATGATTATCATGGCCTGTACCACGTGTACTAGGGATAGGTAAAAAAAAAAAAGTAACTGCATTGTTACCATCTTTCACCATCATCTTTTTACCATCATTACCAATTTGAAGTAACAAAATCAAAATTTTGGATCCAAATAAATGGTGTGTACATACATGTATATACACTACTTATTTATTTGGATTTGGTCTTATTGCCTTGGGTTTCAATAATTAGTGAACATTTATTCTGACAGATGATACAAGCCATCAGCAACCTCCAGTTGTATAATCAGGGGATTTTTTTTTTCAAAATATTGTAGTAGATAATTTATTATTCTAGGAAAAGATTTTTAATTTTTGACATTTGTATTTTGATTCACTTTAAAATTTTCTCATTGTCTTCAATTTTATTAGTTTTAATTTGGTTTTACATTAAATAAATTGTTATGTCATTCTGAGGTTTGTCTTTTCTAATTTCTCTTCTTCTTTCTTATCTCCACTCAATCATATCAGGGTATCAAGCTTCTAAAGCTTGTTGATGGTATCTGCCAGGGAAAAGTAGAGCTCATCAATGGATGAGTCAATACAGTCAATAATGTGTTTTGGGGTTGCAGGTTGACACTTAGTACATAGTGGGAAAACGTTGCAACCATTCTGGAAAGTCATTGTCCGTAGATGACCAGACTTAAGTCCTAATTTTCTATGTTACAAATTTTATTCTCAAATTCAAACTTTTCTTTACTATCTTCAAAGTCTAACATCTTCTAGACCAAATCGAAAAACTTGTGAGGCATGGCTATAGTAAAGGAGGCAAAAAAAAGAGTAGATTTAATCATTTTAAGGGTCTTATCTAATGGCAGGCATCTGTGTCATTGGAAGTTTAGAATGGGGGGAGCATTGTCTACAGCATCTATTGTGTGCAAATTGAATAAATTATCCACACTAAGCTGCATATTTACCTATAATCAACCTATAAAGATAAGTAAAGATTAGCAAATTACTAATTTCACAAATCTATGGGGAAATCATTATAATATAATTATAGTGAAAAGATAGCTTGGAAAAAAATCTTTTTATGACAAACATTTTTTTGGGTTCCAAATTTTTCAAGTTTGGATCGTCAGACAAATAATTAACTGGCAAAGGGATCCAATTCATGATAAAATTGCCCCAAAAATGAAAAGATTCCATGACATTGTTAAATTTCATATCAATTTTAAAATTTCAGTTGTAAATATCCACGCTGCGCGCTTTGTATTTGTAAATATCTCTTGTAAGATATAGTCGATATTTTTTTATCAAGCCCATTGAAAAGCGATTATCACTTGAAAGCTAACATTTTAAACTAAAAAGAAACTCATTGTGAGAAAATAATTTAGTAATTTTAAAAGGGATCTAATATCTTAAAATACCAGGAGCTTGGTCTTCTTGAGTTTAGTATTTGCAGATAAACAGAACCCAAATAGGTAATCTATACAGTCTTGTTAGACTGCCAATTTGTATCTCGATAAACCAAATTGTACCATAAAGCAATAACGTGCCATCTATACATATAAAATTAAAGGATTTAAAAGCACGAATGTTTCTTTTTATACATAATACAAACTTCTACTGATCTTACTGCGATGAAAAAATATATTGGGAGGGCTTGGCTCATCAGTGGTGAACCCTCCCAGCGGTTTGGTAGATTAAATTGGCGAAACCGCTGGGAGGGTTCACCACTGATGAGCCAAGTCCTCCCAATATTTGGTATAGCAGTAAGGACAGTAGAAGTTTGTATTATGTATAAAAAGAAACATTCGTGCTTTTAAATCCTTTAACAAATTGTACCATGTTGAGTTTGGTGGTGTCATCTCACAAGATGTAGAGAGAGAAGTCATATATATCTTTCTCAAATATTTAACCCATATTTTACATGGTTTCTTAGAGACTGACACACAGAAACAACAATATATATTTAAACTCCATTAATAAAAGTATACATCCTAACTTAGTCATTACTCTGCATAAAATGGATCAAATACATGTTTTGACGTTTTTAATAAATGTATTTTAATCAACTTCCCCAAAGATGCATTTCAACTTTCACATCCAAACATGAATGACAAAAAAAAAGCATTATTCAAGAAGGTGTCTGAATCTGCAGGAGTCCTGCATGCAACTGCAATAAAAATTAACTGTGCATATATCATCACCAGATGGCACTGGAAAGAAGAAGGGATCAACACAATGGCAAGCATTTTAGGAATACATACACTACAAAAGACAACCCCTAGTGTCAAAGAATCCTTTTGAAAGAGATGTCCTCTTAGAAGAGACTTTATAATTAGTAAAAATGATCATTTTGGTGATGAAAACTATCCTTTGTAAGAGGTATCCTCTCATGGAATCTGATTGGATTATAGAAGACTTAATGGCCAAGAGAAGAGCTATAGCCACTACCAGGCATATTACCCGGGAATGGTGAATATGGGGAACAGATATGGAGGTTAGCTACGGTAGAACAAGTCTGTGATAAGGCACAATTTGGATTATAGATTATAAACACAAGGTAATAAGACCAAATCCAAATACATAAATAGTGTGTGACATTTCAGTAATAGAATTGTTAGCATCTTCAGACAAAAGTACTGAAACAATAGTACCATACAAGACTTCCAAAAGCCAGGGTAGATGAAGCTCCTTACTCAGATCTGACATCTAGGAGAGGGAAAAACTTTGATTACAAACCAAGGACAGATGGAGTCTTCATAGCCTTGATTGGCAACTCATCTAAAAGTAACAACTTTGACTAATTAATGTTGTTGTTGTCGTGTCCAATGAAGAGCCTCAGATGTCTCCATGCCTCTCTATCACAGCATGTTCTCTATCTTGGGTGTGTTCTGCAAGTCTGCGGCCATTGCTGGACATGAGAATATGTGGATAGGTGTTAGTTTCACACAAAGAGAATTGTTGCATGTCCTGTAGGTTCTTGTGCCATCTGGATGTATTGTCATTTCTTTATAATGTTTTATTCCGAGTCTTGTGTTTGTTTTTCTTCTCTTAGCATTTATGTCCCAAATTTGAGCTTTCTTTGTCTTTTGTTGAACTATCTTGGATTTTGCCAAAGCATCTACAACGAATATTGATATTTCTTTCCTTTCGCTCAACTTTCTGGCTTCCTTTGCTTATTCATCCGCCATCTCATTGCCCCCGATTCCAACATGGGCAGGAATCCATTCTAGAATGCAGTTCTTCTCCAATGGTTCCAGTTAGTTTAGTAATGAGTGTATATTTTGCGTGATTTTTGTATTCCCATCTGAATTTCTTCTAGTGCAGATCTAGAGTTACTGTATATTACAACTCCTTCTGCTTGATGCAGGGGTGGTCAATTAATGGTTGATATGCAGGTAGTCCCATGGTATTGAGGCTGACTACATTAAAACCACATCTATAACCATATCCTACCATCCACTGAAAGCTATAGCCTCTTTTCCTTGATTCCTTTATTTTCCTTTATTTTATTTTAAATACACCTCAAGCTTTCAGGTATCACAAACCAGTCTACAGGAGTATAGGATTAAGCTTAATATTTAACTAATATCTCAGACACAAGGTAATAAGACCAAATCCAAATAAATAAATAGCGTGTGACGTTTCGATAACAGCGTTGTTACCATCTTCAGACAAAAGTACTGAATGAGAAATTTTGTCTGAAGATGGTAACAACGCTGTTACCGAAACGTCACACAATATTTATTTATTTGGATTTGGTCTTATTACCTTGTGTTTATAATCAATAATTCAAATTGTGCCTTATCTCAGACACAAGGAACTTAATAACCTGTTCATAATAACTAATCTCAGATTTGGAGATTAGAGGCCATAGCTTTCAGAGGATGGTAGGGTATGGTTACACATGTGGTTTTAATGGGGTCAGCCTCAATGCCATGGGACTACCTGGATATTCTCAGTTTTGGTTTGTATCTATTACTGGATAGGTAGGCCCTGATTCCTTGCCACTATGGTAACAGAAGATTCTGTTTGTCATTCTCTAGTTTGTTTATTATTTATAAGTCTTCTTTCTTATCTCCACTCAATCACACTAAGGTATCAAGCTTGTAAAGCTTGTTGATGGTGTCTGCCGGGGAAGAGTAGAGCTCATCAATGGATGAGTCATTACAGTCAATAATATGTCTTGGGGTTGCAGGCTGAGAATTGCACTTAGTACATAGTGGGAAAACCCTGCAACCATTCTGGAAAGATTATTTATAAGTTCTTTGTCTCTATTATGGATTCCAACTATACAATAGGTTGGCTTTTATATTACAAAGCATGACTATATTCCTATTATAGATGGAGTTTCTAATTGGAGGATAATGATCTATAAAAATAAATATGGCCTCTCCCGTCAAAATAGATGTCAAAACCAGATGCCATCTATTTTGGCCTACCCACTTTGCCAGATAAACATCTCTTTGGAAGATTGTGAAGATTTCATTTGATCCCTTGTGGATCTCTCTCATGGAATAACGTCCACCCTAGACTGACAAGGGCCATTAGTCTGAAACCATGTTCTCTAGGTGGACGCTTCTCAATTTGCCAAAGATGGCATTGTGGCTTTGTTACTGACCCGAGGCCACTAGTTTGCGGCGACGGTCAATAGACGATGTCTAGATTTGACATTTATTCTGACAGGAAAGGCAACCCATATTTTATATATTTCTATTGTAAACACAAGGTAATAAGTCCATCTCCAGATAAATTTATAATCTATACGCAAATTGTACCTATAATCTCATATTCCTATTGTATTTCTTCTTCTTCTTTCTTATCTCCACACTGGGTGAAGTAGAATGCCTTTGTCATTAAGACTGGAAACACTACTCAGTAGCAGGCTGACTTAGCTCCAAAAGAAATGGCGGCCTCTGACATGAGGAAGAGACGCCATGTACAGCCGCTACTAACATGGAGTACAAACGCTGCTCATCCTGTATCCCTGGATTAGGAGCCCTTACAGGGTACTATCAGCCGGGCCAGCTGAGCCCAGGTTTTTAGTGAGCTTGTTTACTGCTCCCCTTCCTCCTTTTTCATCCGGGCTTGGGACCGGCACCTATTGTATTTCTAATCTATAAAAACCATAAAAGTTTATTAATTAAATTTAATATATATCCAAATAGAGAGAGAGAATTTGCCTATCACAAATGTAACTGAGAGACTCAATCCTATCTAAACCAAACTACTTCATATCACTTCATCTTTTAGATGGATAACTCCGCCTTTGCCGGTCCCAAGCCCGGATGAAAAAGGAGGAAGGGGAGCAGTAACAAGCTCACTAAAAAACCTGGGCTCAGCTGGCCCGGCTGATAGTACCCTGTAAGGGCTCCTAATCCAGGGATACAGGATGAGTAGCGTTTGTACTCCATGTTAGGAGCAGCTGCACATGGCGTCTGTTCCTCATGTCAGAGGCGGCCATTTCTTTTGGAGCTAAGTCGGCCTGCCACTGAGTAGTGCTCCCTGTCTTGATGACAAAGGCAGACACATTCTACTTCACCAAATCATGATGGTTGTCATGCTTTACAAGCTTGATACCTTGATATGATTAAGTGAAGATAAGAAAGAAGAAGAAGATTTAAATGGATTGGTTTAAATACTTAGTATAATTCAACTTTATGTAATATTAGGGATACAATTTGGATTATATAGATTAGAGACATAGAATAAAAAGAAGAACACATCGAAAATAATAAATTATGTGTTGTATATATTAATTACCACAGAGTGTGTGTAAGCTCACAGGTAAATAGGCGCTAACCAAAAAAAAAAGTTCCTTTATTTTAATATTAGTTTCCCTTTAATATTTTGTTCTCTCTGTTGATAAGGCACAATTTGGATTATAGATTATAAATTTTTCCACTTTTAATTCGAAGAATAATATTCTGTGTTTCTCAGATAAATATCTTCTTCTTATCTGTTATCTTGTTTACACACTTGATAACAGTAACTATTTAAAAACATGCTGTGGTAAAATTTCTCATTCAATACTTTTTTGTCTGAAGATGGTAACAACGTTGTTACCGAAACGTCACACACTATTTATTTATTTGGATTTGGTCTTATTACCTTGTCTTGTAAAATCAATATATATAATGTTTGATTAATATTCTTGGAATCAGTTTCATTAAAAATTCTAAGCAAAGTCAACATTATGTCTCACAGAATTGATAAAGCACAATATGGATTGTAGATTATAGCTACGATATAATAAGACCTAATCCAACTAAATTAATAATGTGTGGACGTTTCAGTAAAAGCAATGTTACCATCATCAGACTTTTTAAAAATAATTTTATCTGATGGTAACAATGTTGTCACTGAAACTTCACACAATAAAGTTGGATTAGGGCTTATTTTCTTGTAGCTATGTCTCATTGAATTATTTTTTTATTTGGATGTGTGTTACCTTGAATAATTCAACTTTGTAACATAAAAAAATCAAATATATATATATTTTTGCTTATCCCTAGTACATGTGGTACAGGCCATGATAATCATGGTGGGTAATTAGCGACTGCTTTTATTGTAAGCGCACCACATGTCTACACATGTGAAAAGCAGTTCGACTTTGCACTTACAAATGTGCCAGAGCCCCGTTTGGTTACTTGCATTCGCTGGTGGGGTTGGAATTTTGCAGGAATCGGGAGCATTTTTTTTTTAAAACAGAAAAAAGTGTCCAATGCAGGAATCGAACCCGAGTCGTAGGGGTCGAAAACCAAACGGTTTAACCAGCCTTACACCGACCCCCTCCAAAAATATGGAACACATCACTTTACACTACATGTTGGATTATGTCCTCTCTGCCAACCAGTTATATGCAAATTTCTGTCAGCCGGGAAATTTGTAACACATTCCACCTCACAATAAGGCACAATTTGGATTATAGATTATTTATTTGGATCTTATTACCTTGTGTTTATTTCATCTCATATAAAGGTGTCAGAGAGAATGATAAGGCACAATTTGGATTATAGATTATAAACACAAGGTAATAAGACCAAATCCAAATAAATAAATAGTGTGTGACGTTTCAGTAACAGCGTTGTTACCATCTTCAGACAAAAGTACTGAATGAGAATGTGGTGAAATTTCTCATCCAGTACTTTTATCTGAAGATGGTAACAACGCTGTTACCGAAACGTCACACACTATTTATTTATTTGGATTTGGTCTTATTACCTTGTGTCAGAGAGAAAATGTATAGTGCAAACAATGCCTATCTGCTTCCAATATAGAAGAGGAAAACCAATCATAGAGTAAAACACACACACCATATTTATAAATATATTATTAAGGTGTATGTTGATTTGATGATAATATTTTTTAAAATTATAATTAGTGGGTTAGAGCAGATTTGTAATTTTAAAAAGTATTATTGAATCTTGAGGTATTTATATGTATAAAAATCTTTTTATCTATATTTAATATTTTATTTTTTAAATGTCTATATTGTATTAAATCTCTTTTTTTAACATAAAAATATTGTAATTAAATAGAAAAAAGTTAAACTTACCTATAACTATAAGAATAAAAAATATTGACATGCTTGAATGTTTTTCTTCTTCAGCTGCTCCTTTTTCTGGTAAAATGGAGTCGGGTGTACAAGTGGAAACTGCAATGGTTGTAGATTCATGTGGAACAGTTGTAGTTCTCGTTTTATTGTCATCCGTCCTGCACGAATACGGCAACGTCAATATTTTGACAGACGATTATAATAGCAAGGGCAAAAAGTATATTTTTAACAAATGAAACTTACTCATTTCCAAAGAGCATTAGTTTTTCTGTTGTGTTAATATGCTTTTCATGTAAAGTTTCATTTAGATTTTTTGCGTTTCCTAACCATACTCCGGTTAATGTTAAAAATGCGAATAAGCCAATTTTAAACATGGCTGTTATAATTGTTAGAAATACCTAAAATATCAACTTAAAAACACATCTAGAATAGCCGTTTTCACTACAGTTTTTATTTAAAACACGCGATCAATAAAATAATGTCATCGCATTATGGAAAAGTACAGGCAGCCTAAATAGTATTTATTTACAAATGATGTGCTGCCAGATCCACTTTATTTTTGGTTAAGAAACTATTCTAATTCAAACCTTTGTATTTTATTGTAATATATATATATATTTCATAAATATTTATTCTAAAAATATAGAATATTCTAAACATTTTTGAGTGCTAAAGTAAAATTTTAATAAAATGTATGCTAAAGTCTGTGGTGAAATTGAAGTAAAAGCCATTTCTATCTTCAACAGCTGTTGTTTTTATTTAGTTTTCTAGAAGATACAAAATGGCGCAGCTTCTCTATGATCCATTTAATGGTGATTTTAATTTTAAAATAAATTCAAATAAAATATTTTTAGGAGAGTGGCGAATAAATATTAGATCGTTTTCCTTATATTTCATGTCTTTTTATTAATGCCAAATTATATTACCAAAGTTTAACACTTTTAATTGTATTCAGAAGATAATTTTAAGGACTTTTAAAGAAGTTTTTAGCTAATGTATTATAGTGTCACTGTTCTAATTATATAACAGGCCTATATATATATCAATAATTATTGCATTTAGGAAGTTACAAATCTATAGTGTAGGATATAAAGTAAAGAAAGTATAAAAATAGACGTTTTCAATCTATCCTGATCAATAAAGCGTACAGTAATATGGTTTTAACCAGTGTTTTTTGTTTCTAGCAAATGGAGGATCATCTCTGTCAAACTTGGATACCCAAACTGTATTGGCAGTCCATTCCTTTCTGGATTCTCCATTACTGCCTAATTCTACAAGACAAAATCCAGGTAAATTGAGGCATGTCAGTAATTAAAAAAAAAAAAGGAAAAAAGATGTTTGTTTATTAAAACAGTTTAAACAAAAAACTCTCCTCATATTAACACTTCATTACAATAAAGTTGTCAACAAATGAATACTTATATAATGGCTTTTAAAAATGTAAATAGAAACAATAAATAAAGAATCTTGTATATGCGTTATATCCCGGTTTATAATAATTTATTGCTCACTGCCAATCAGAAGCTTTTTTTTAATGAATGATATGTTTGTAAAACGAAAATTGCAAATATACCGCGAATGTTTCTTTTATAAAAATCGAAATTTATTCTCAAAGAGAAATAGCGACATTTCTAACTTTAAGGATGAAGTATGGAAAGGTGAAACATGAAGAGTAATGGCGAACGGGAAAATAAAAAGTGTCTAGGGGCGGGAATCGAACCCACACCCTTCTGCTTACCGGGCAGGTATTTTAAATGTTACTTTAAGTATTAGTTCCGAACGGAAAAATACGTCCAGGGTAGCCGAGTGGACAAGGCACCTGCCCGGTAAGCAGAAGGGTGTGGGTTCGATTCCCGCCCCTAGACACTTTTTATTTTCCCGTTCGCCATTACTCTTCATGTTTCACCTTTCCATACTTCATCCTTAAAGTTAGAAATGTCGCTATTTCTCTTTGAGAATAAATTTCGATTTTTATAAAAGAAACATTCGCGGTATATTTGCAATTTTCGTTTTACAATCATCAGCCGCGTTATATTGTATTTTGAATGATATGTTTGTTGTTAATGTCCATCAAGTTGAGTTCGATTTAAGGTGACATTATGAATAAATATTCTTCAATTTGTTCTGTTAGTGAGACCATGGCTCACAGCTCATCTAGTGACCTTCCTGTAGCTTTCCTGACTCGGCCAGTTCATTGCAGGTCTTTCTTCATTTTTTCCCAACATCAATATTTTTTCTGAACCATTTGCTTTTGTTTTGTCAAAAGTAGGTCAATATTTTTTTACATATTTGGGATTTTAGGGATATATATACCAGGATTAATTTAAGATTGAAACATTTTAAATCAATAGATTGAAGATTTTATCAACCTTTTTTTTATAAAGTTTCATTGACCTTTATTACATTTATCAAGCCACCCACTGTTATCCTTTTTAAAAGAGGGAATGCTTATTAGTGATTTATTGTCAAGTATTGTTCGGTATCGGTAACAGCCTGTCACCGAAACTTCATTCACTATTTATTTAGATTTGGTCTTATTACCTTGTGTTTATAATCAATAATTCAAATTGTGCCTTATCATGTTTAATAGTAGGTATCAAAATGAATGTGAGAACTTGAATATTCGCATGATAGTAAAAGTTTCTGTCAGCCATTCAGAAAGGACAGTGAATTCACAGGCCTAAGGATATGGGAAAAGACCCATGTGGACCAATGTCCTTATAGAGAATGGAGAGTAAGAAAGGAATATGTTTCTAAAGTGAAAGGCTCTAAATCGAAGAGGCTGGAAGAATGTCATACTTCTAATTGAAGATGTGTGGTGCCACATGGTTTCTTAGAGAAAAAAATTCTAGATGATTAATATTGGTGATTTATTAATACAGTAGAACCTCCCTTTAGTGGACACCTCTCCACAAAGGACAGTTTTCATTTACAAAATTACCATTTTTATAATTTAGCAACTCTCCAGTAAGAGGACACTTCTCCCTAAAGGACACTTTGGCTCAGCAATTAGGTGTCCTTTACAGGGAGGTAGTTCTACTGTATATATTTTGCTTTTTTTTTTCTATATGTGTAATGGTTTGTATGAAGGGGTTTGTCTATGATTTTATTTATTCTCATCTGGCCACTCTGATATTGTGACAGAGGAAGAAGAGGAAGGAGATGTGTTCCAATGTGGCAAGTGCAAGGCCAGGTTTACCATCTTGGCAGCTTTTCTCCATCACAAGAAAGAAGACTGCCGAGTAAACCACCACCAGATGGCCGCGTGTCCTGCCCCACCGCCAACTTCCGTGGTAAGTCTGACAGCTTCTGAACTTTCCAGCTAGTAACTGGCTTGGCAGTAGTTTTACATGAGATGCTTTTGTTTGACTTGTTATTCATTCTAAAAAAAAAATTATTATTTTTTTTCTAAAACAAGATTTCAAGTTAGAAACACAAGGTAATTAGACCAAATTTCCAAATTAATAAACTTTGTGTGACGTTTCAGTAACAGTATTGTTAATTTGAATTTGGTCTTATTATCTTATGTTTATATTGTGTGAAAATTGTACTTTATCATAATTTTAAGTTCAATGCTTTTTATACTTTGCAAAAACTAAATTTTGGTCTATCACTGGGAATTTACACTTATGATCAAAACTTAAGGAAGTTATACCTTTTATCATGTATATCTGGATTCAGACAATAACTCTGAAAGATATTTGATACACAGTGATCTTTATTGAAGATACACGAGATAACCAAGGGTGAACAAAATTTACTCTGTCTCCTTCCAAAAAAATAGACAACCGTTGACATCAAAGACCTTCCACTTTCTTAAGTTTTGTCAATGAGTGTATGTGTGTATCTAAATGCAAACATTGGTGCTAGAAATAATGTAACTGTGATTCAAGGGCAAAGTCTTAATAACCTTTTTAGGCTTCTAAATTAGTGATTAGTGGGTTACAATTTGGATTAGGGATTAAAAATAAGGTCTTCTTCTTTCTTAGCTTCACTCAATCATATCAGGGTATCAAGTTTGTAGAGCTTGAGAAAAAATAAGGTAACATAACTAAATCCAAATTATTAAACTATGAAAAATAGTGCTGTGTTACCGTAATATCATGTATAGTTTAATTATTTAGATTGGTCTTGTTACCCAATATTTTTTTCATCGCAAATTGTGCACTTTAATACTCCTGAAAATTTAGCCAATTATAGAGAGGCTTATGTTTGTACTTACTTGAAGGCACACACTGGTACAGTAGAACTTCCATGAGAGGACACTCCCACTAGAAAACACTTCTCTACAAAGGACAGTTTTCAATGTCAAAATTAACATTTTTACTACAGTAGAACCTCCATGAGAGGACACCTCTCTATAAAGGACAGTTTACATTTGCAAATTTACCATTTTTACTATTTAGCAACTCTCCAGTAAAAGGACACTTTGACTTCGCAATTAGGTGTTCTTTACAGGGAGGTTCTACTGTAATTAGAGATCAACTCTCTGGTAAGAGGACACCTCTCTGTAAAGGACACTTTGGCTCTGCAACTAAGTGTTGTCCTTTACAGAGAGGTAGTTCTACTGTGCTAAAATCTGCTACTGAAATTCAAAGGTGAATAATAAACATTTATGGCCTTTCTGATTTAATTATTCCCTTTAATACTTAACAGGCAACCTTAATTCAATCATAGAAGGTTGTGTTCACTGATGCTCTGTTGTGAAGGGAGGAGACTCGGCCTTCCTCATCCAAGTGTCCCCCCACTCTCCGCTGCTGGGCTCCGTGCTGAATGAGTCGGACCTCCTGTCATTGGTGGACAGTCCGGGAGCCGAGGGCAGCTACTCCCTCCTATCCAGTCCCCTAGTCCAGCCCCCTGGCTCCCCCGTCAAATCCCTCAACAGCCTACTGGTAGCCCCACCCCCACCTGACCCCATGCCCCCAGCTGACCATTCCCGTCTGGTCAAATCCACCCGCAAGTCTTCCTCCAAGTCTAAAGGGGATCAGTCTGCCAAGAATGTAAGTCTGGTATGCATCATTTCTTCCCAGGAGTTTATTGTCTGCTAGTTTCATGGTTCCCAATATGTTGTTTCCATCCACACACAATGAAGACTTTCATAGAGTTGTTATATTTAAAGCCTGTCTCTGCTTTCTCTGATATTCAGATTCCGTGTTTTCCAAATACTTTCAGCGATTTAATTCTTGTCAGTGCTATATATATATATATATTTTTTTTTTTGTGCCAAATTAGGTCAATTAATTTCAATTGGAACTCTATTAGAGTATTTTAAGTATATATCAATTTATTCGGGCTTATTGATAATTGGCACTAATAATTAGGGCTACTGATGAATAGGACATGATGATAATTATGACTCCATTTCAACACACAAAACACAATATCCCGGCTGGGGATTGCGTCAATTTACTTTTTTTTTTTTTAAACAGAAACAGTTATAAACATATTATACAAGAAAAAGTAATTAAAAGTAAAAAAGATAAACAATAATATATATTAGGAACCTGAACCTTTCAGGTTTGAAAGATAATCATAAATATATCTACAAAAGTAGTTAAATTTATGATAATTCTCTCTGCTATTTACAAATTGATATAGATCTACAACATTGTCTGTTGTCTAGCGCTAAAAAAGAGTGGGCATTCCAGCAGTAGGTGTCTCGAGTCCTGAAATTTGTTGCCACAATGACAGCTAGAGTCTTCAACCGCTCCAATTTTTGATAAAAATCCCTTAAAATTTCCATGGTTCATTGTAAACTAGGCATTATCTCCTGATAGAATATCCTGAATATATAGAATTTCTTGATAATTGGAACTGCTGATATATGACGAGACTTAATTTTTACTCTTCCAGTGAGAGTGTCCCAAGTTAACTATTGTAGACTGTATACACCTCTAGATTTAAAAAAAAAAAATCTTTGTGAAATATTGTAGCTTTCAGATATTTTAATTCCACAAGCTTATCTATAAAATTGAGAACTATAAGGATGCTATATAAAATATTATAAAATAAAATGTACATTTCTAAGTATTGTAGCAATTTTAATTTCTTTATTCCAATTATTCTCAATGTTCTTACGATAGAGAATACTCCATAATTGTAGGTTGGATTAAGATATCAATTCAAGATGATGAGAGACTCATCAATCTTCAACAAATTTATTGTTCAATGTTTCAGTGACCCCTGCCATCCTTTTCAAGGTGGAAAGCCTTTAAGCAAAGTAGAATTTTATTTTTATTATTATCCCTTGTGCTATTACACAAATGGCATGGAGACTATTATTTTATATATTGAGTAGTCGCTAACTACCCACCATGATTATCATAGCCTGTACCACGTGTACTAGGGATAATTAAAAAAAAAGGAGACTATTTACATGTATCTTGTATAGGATTAGTTGTGGGTTGTGGTATAAATCGTGCTGGGTGAAAGTAGACTTAATTAAGACAAACTAACTCATTTAAGTGATTAGGTACGATTTGGATCATAGATTAGAAACACAAGGTAATAAGACCAAATCCAATTATATAGTGTGCGACGTTTCAGTAACAATGCTGTTACAGAAATACCACACACACTATTAATTTTTTTGGATTTGGTCTTATTACCTTGTGTTTATAACTACTTAAGAAAAACTTTGCTTAAAATCATTCCACTTTGGAAAGGGTGACAGTAGTTCACTTAAACATTGGACAATAAACATTTTGAAGGTTAATAAGTTTACAGCTTGAATTGAAGTTCTTTATGAGAGAATGCCTTATTTTCTCCAGATGTGGGTATGTTGGATGGGAATGGTGTTAAAACTTTTCTTGTGAAAGGCAGCCTACCTGAATCTGATATGAAATGGCTACAGAGACTTGTATGTGTTAGTTGCATATGTACTTTTACCATTGAGAATAGTGCCCCAATTTGTTGAATATTCAGGCTTTTTTTCCAAACTTAGATAGAAAGCTCACTTTCAAGATTTCAGGGTGAGTTGACTTTCAGCTTGAGGCTATCAGGAGCTGTCTTGTGCAGGAGCTGGAGTGCATGTTCTGCAAGAAGAAGTTTGGGAAGAACTTTGATCTGCAGCAGCACATGCGTAGCCACACAGGAGAGAAACCCCACCAGTGTATTGTGTGCGGCCGGGCTTTTGCCCAGAAGTCCAATGTGAAGAAGCACATGCAAACACACAAGGTGAGTAGATGCTTTTTTTTATGGCAAAACACAAGTTTGTAGAGAATTAAACACATGGTAATAAGACCAAATCCAAATAAATAAATAGTGTGTGATGTTTCGGTAACAGCGTTGTTACCGAAACATCACACACTATTAATTTATTTGAATTAGGTCTTATTATCTTGTAGATAATGTTGCTCTTGCTGGATGTTGTTTTGTTTGTGTGTGTATTGGTGAAGCATACCTACAATACTCTGATCGCCATCCTGCCCTGGGTTGTCCAGGTTTGGCCCAATGGAAGAGCCCATACCCTCCCCCCAACTCCAGGAGAGTCTGAGGAGGACAGCAACCAGGACCTCTCTAAATGGGTAACTGTCCTTCTTCTACTGTAATTACAGCCCCTCACAACAAATACACGAACAGAAAAATTTAAGAAAATGGAAAGTCTTTGATGTTCCCAGTCATTTTTTTTTTTTTTTTTGTGGACAGAGATAATTGTGTTCATACTTTTCTCGTGTGCTTCAATAAATGTCACTAATATTTTTCAGAGTTATTGTCTGAATCTTGATATACATGCTAAAAGGTACAATTTCCTAAAGTTTTGTCCACATGAGTGTTATTTTAAACTCAGCATCATATCAAATTTTTCATGACAAAGCAAGATTAAATATTTGAACTTTTGGCTCATACATAGTTGTTAGATAACTAAAAGGCATATATTGGATTTAATAAAAGATTTATTTTGCCAATATTTCGGCTGGCTGAACGCCAACCTTTATCGAGGTATACAAGGTATACAAAGATGTAATGCCTCGATAAAGGTTGGCGTTCAGCCAGCCGAAATATTGGCAAACTAAATCTTTTATTAAATCCAATATATGCCTTTTATTTATCTAATGAATTAAATATGGATTGCTCTATTTTCAAAACATTGTTGTTGTTCAGCTAATTAGACTGCATTCTTTCTCTTGCTTATGATATATTTTTGTTTGTTTGTTTTCATATAGCTATACCAATGTAAATTTCCCCAGTCATGTTCCAATAATATTTTTCTCTATTTCTTATTTTGTCAGCATCTTAAATCCTGTTGATGTTTGTGGAGAGATACATATTTATATTTTTGAAATTCTTCTTTTTAAAAATACATCCATCTAACTGGGCTAAAATTGTTTTCTCAACCTGCAGGATTATACAGTTGACAAAGCTAGAACCATTTGGGACCAAGTTTTTTTTAATGTTGTTGTTATAATCATGTTGTGTGTGTTTTTTTTTTAACCACAGTTAAAACAATATAAAACAAGGTAATAAGACCAAATCCAAGTAAATAATATCCAAAAGTACTTTTGTCTGAAGATGGTAACAACGCTGTTACCGAAACGTCACACACTATTTATTTATTTGGATTTGGTCTTATTACCTTGTTTTATAATCTATAATCCAAATTGTGCCTTATCAAGTTAAAACAATATGGACTTAAAAACTTCTAACCAAAATGATAAGGCACAATTCAGATTATAGATTTAGAAACACAAGATAATAAGACCAAATCCTAAACACAAGGTAATAAGACCCAATCCAAATAAATAAATAGTGTGTGACATTTCGGTAACAGCATTGTTACCATTTTCAGACAAAAGTACTGAATGGTAACTAAAATTTAAGGAAACAATTTAAGGAACAGTAACTATTTAAAACAGGCTGTGATATTTTTTCTCATTCAGTACTTTTGTCTGAAGTTGGTAACAACACTGTTACCGAAACGTTGCCCACTATTTATTTATTTATTTGGATTTGGTCTTATTACTTTGTTTATTATATTCTAACCAAGATCTAAAAGAATATAAATGAGAGAGGTTCCATTGTCTATAGAAATCACCAAATTAGGTATTCTGTAATGGGGTTGTAGTAACTATTCTCTTACCAAATATCTACATATACACTCATGGAAACAAAACTTGAGGAATGTCGCTGGGTTTCTTTTTTTTTTTTTTGAAGGAGACAGAGGCAATTTTGTTCATGCTTGATTATCTCATGTGTCTTCAATAAAGGTCACTGTAATATCTTTCATAGTTATTGTCTGAATCCCGATATACATGCTTTGTTTTCATAAAGATAGAGGCTGCCTGACCGGCATTCATATTTCTTGAAAGCTTTTTGTCAAAACGTTGAGGTAATAAAAAGATTTACTGGCTGAAGTATCTTTATTTTCAAGAAATGCTTTGTTTTGTCCATGAGTGTATGTGTTAGAGGTTCCTTTTACCACCAATTTCTCTCAAACCCATAGGCTGGCAGAATTCTTGTTCTCCCAAAGTTTTTTTTCTTCATACTTTTGATACCATTAAAAGGTTGTCTCACCATATTTTCATGAATTTGCTCTTTGATGTTCATCATACTGTGGGATGAGTGATTGGGTGGTTTCCTCTTGCCTTCCACATTACATAACTACAGCCCCTGTTATACTGAGAAGACTACTTTTCTATGAAAAATAGACACTTCGGCCAGTTAGGGTTTTTTATTTTTCTCAACGTTTTGACAAAAATCTTTTGTCTTAGTCAGGAGAAGTAAATAAATAAAGCATTTGGCAAGATGTTAAAAATTGAATGGCGGCCAGGCAACCTCTGTCTTCAGGTGAATGGCGGCCAGGCAACCTCTATCTTCAGGAGAAGACTACTGTACCCAGATATTAGGGTGTTATTACTATGGTGTATCCGTAGGCTTGCTTCAACTAGGTGGTGTCCAGGTCCCCAACCCATACTCCTGCGAGTTCTGCAGCCACATCAGCAAGAGCCATGTTGAGTACCGTGCTCACATGGTGACCCATAATGACCAGAAGGTTGGTTGCCTTCTTCTCCCATCTTGGAATTATTATATCGCAAAGTCCCACTCTGTATTATAATATTATCTTTTTTCTATAAAATGGTAGGACTGCATATACATCTCTCTATCAAATATTGATGAGGCACAATTTGGATTGTAGATTATAAACACAAGGTAATAAGACCAAATCCAAATAAATAAATAGTGTGTGACGTTTCGGTAACAGCGTTGTTACCATCTTCAGACAAAAGTACAGACAACGCTGTTACCGAAACGTCACACACTATTTATTTATTTGGATTTGGTCTTATTACCTTGTGTCTATCAAATATTGTTCTTCTTAAGTCTTCTCTTCTAACCTTCCTGATTATTTGTTTGGCTATTGAGAAAAAATATATATTTTAAAGTTCATATCCGCTTATTCAACTACAATATAATATAATGCTGCTTGTGATTGTAAAACATTTGAAAATTATCCCGCATGTGTTTTTTTTTTTAATGAAAAATCAAAATTTATTTTTTTTCAAGGAGAAATAACGACCATTTCCAACCTTAGGGATGAAGTATGAAAGGATGAATTGTGAAGAGTAATGATAAATGGAAAAATTAAAGTGTTCAACTGATTCCTCTTATTAAATACTTTCTATGATAAGGTGACAAAGTCTGAATTCAAATGAGTAAATTATATGCAATGTTTATTTATATAATGTTAAAACCAGTGTTGGGCAAATATTAATTAAAATGATTTATTAAAGATTAACAATTGATTAATTGTTAATTGTAATTTTCACAATTAACAATTAATCAATTGTTAATTGTATTTTTACAATAAACAATTAATTAATTGTTAATTGTATTCATACAATTAACAATTAATTAATTGTTAATTGCACTTTTCTAATTAACAATTAATTAATTGTTAATTGCACTTCAATTTAATTGAAAAATAATTTTTTAATGCCCAACACTGCATTTCAGTACCACTCTCTTCTCGAACATGCTGTCCGACAATTTGTGACTCTTTGGCAGATTTGTCATTGTCGCAAAAGAAAAAAGGCGTTCAACTGCAGCTGACGATGGTAAAGGTGTGTTGTATTTAATAAAAACACTTTTTATCTCGGGCAGTGTTGGGCAAATATTAATTAAAATGATTTATTAAAGATTAACAATTTATTAATTGTTAATTGTAATTTTCACAATTAACAATTAATCAATTGTTAATTGTATTTTTACAATTAACAATTAATTAATTGTTAATTGCACTTTTCTAATTAACAATTAATTAATTGTTAATTGCACTTCAATTTAATTGAAAAATAATTTTTTAATGCCCAACACTGGTTAAAACAAGGTAATAAGACCAAATCCAAATAAATAAATAGTGTGTGACGTTTCGGTAACGTTTTATAATCTATAATCCAAATTGTGCTTTATCTATATAATGTTAAATTACCTAAAATAACCTATAATAAATATATAACCCTAAATATCACTTATTATTTACTTATTTGTATATGATCTTGTCACCTTATGATTCTTAGCTATGACGTAAATACTTCTATTTAAAATAGTCTTCTATATATACCATAATAGTTCATGAATTTAATAGGTTTAATTTGAGATCACAAGATATCGTTCGACCAATGCGTGGCCTCCACCCATGCACGTATAATTACAAAAAATTGTTTATAACACACAAAGAAGGCAATATACGTTTTCTCCACCTTTCCATATCATTAATAGTTAAATATGTAAACATTATGTAATCTAATATGTAAATATTCTATCTATTATTATTATCTTTGTTAAATCAAAACTTTATAAAATTAAATATGCAAAAAATTATTTTGTAAAAAAATTAGTATATATACCATCAATTTGTTATCGTGATACTCCTGTGGAAGGACTGACAGGTCCGAAAGCTAGAGAATAAAAATTTGAGCAAGAAACTTAGCCCTGGAGACTTTATTTTCTTTATAATATAATGTAAAATTGTACATTGTGCTATAAATTATTTATTTATTCAAGTTTCAAATCCTCACTAATTTCCTTTCAAATTACTCGATTCTTTCCATATTCACTTACTTTATTCTTTTTATCTTCTTCTTCTTTCTTATCTCCACACAGGGTGAAGTAGAATGTGTCTGCCTTTGTCATTAAGACTGGGAGCACTACTCAGTGGCAGGCCACTGACTTAGCTCCAAAATAAATGGCCGCCTCTGACATGAGGAACAGATGCCATGTGCAGCCACTCCTAACATGGAGTACAAACGCTGCTCATCCTGTATCCCTGGATTAGGAGCCCTTACAGGGTACTATCAGCCGGGCCAGCTGAACCCAGGTTTTTTAGTGAGCTTGTTACTGATCCCCCTCTTCCTTTTTTCATCCAGGGTTGGGACCGGCAAGGGCGGATTTATTCTTTTTTTTTTATAAAATAAGGTAATAACACCAAATCCAAATTAATAAATAGTGTGTGACGTTTCGGTAACAGCGTTGTTACCAAAACGTCACACACTATTTATTAATTTGGATTTGGTCTTATTGCCTTGTTTTATAATCTATAATCCAAATTTCGCCTTATCTTTTTTTTCATATGATTGTTAGAAGTGTGAAATGTATTAAAATAGTGGCTGCCATCCCACAGACAACCGTGGCTCCACCTTGTATTATATGATATAATCTCCTCCCTGTTGACTATTCTACTAGCTATCTTTCTCCCCTTTTGATTTTCATAATAATGTCATTAACTGAATGCTATTAAATCAATTAGTTCTGCTTCAATGAGTCACTCATGTTAAATTTTCCAATAATTTACATAAGGTAATAAGACCAAATCCAAATAAATAAATAGTGTGTGATGTTTCAGTAACAGCGTTGTTACCATCTTCAGACAAAAGTTCTGAATGATCATTCATTTATAATCTATAATCCAAATTGTGCTTTATCATTTCCAATAATTTCTGGAATATATATAGTCAAAACCCACATACCTCTCATGTATGTAGAAAAGACGTCAGTGGACGAGTGGGTAACCCCCTCCATTCCCGACAGTCATGAACTGGGATTGAATCCCACATTAACATTTTGTTTAATATGTGAATAACTTTCACATATTATTCATTGTTGCAAATATCATAGACTAGGTTGTTCTTGTTGAGCGGTACCTAATAAAGTGATTTTGGAACCAAATGTATATAGAAAGAGCAGAGACATGTGTGCAGGTGTACAAGTGCATCCAGAAGAGCTGCGGCAAGATGTTCAGAGACCTGGATCCATTCCTGGAGCATGTGCGGAGCCACCAGGCCACCAGCTACATGTGCCACGAGTGCCAGACCACCTTCAGCTCCCTGGCCGAGCTGTCCCTGCACCACACCACACACCTCCAGCCTCGCCGCTCCTTCACCACCTCACCCACTCCTAAAAAGAAAAAGTGAGAGCCACAATCTCTATTCTTCTCAAATTTTAGGCTTTTTAATATGATTTTGACTGTATTGGCTCATCTATTGATGAGCTCTACTCATTCCCAGCAGACACCATCTAAAGCTCTATAGAATTGATTCCTTAATATGATTGTTGAGTGGAAATAATAAAGAAGAAGACCTGATGTTGGTTTAATTCTAACAGCTGAATGCTGCTCTCATCCGGTTGTAATGATAGTAACAATGGCATTTATAAACTATTAATTTAAAAAAATTACATATTTGAATTTATTTTCACCCCTTGCTACCCCCAGTCAATTCTAAGCTATATAAACCAAACTGTATAATCCTATATGAAGAGGGAGTGATGCTAGAATATGTTGGTGTGTGTGTTTTCCAGCAGGTACCGGTGCAACCACTGCCTTAGCAAGTACGCCACCCTAGCAGCCTTACAGCACCACATGGAGACAGTGAAGCACAGCTACCGCTGCTTCAAGTGTTCCAAGACTTTCACCTGTGAGCGCTACCTGAGGCGCCACTTACAGATCCACTTTCCACCCAGCTTTGCCTGCACGGCTTGTGGGAGGATGTTCCGCACGCTCAACTACCTGCGCTTCCACTCCCTCTCCCACTCCGGGGTGAAGTCCTTCAAGTGCCCCCACTGCAGCACTACCTTCAAGAGGTCCGACCATCTCAAACGGCACCTCAAGCTGCATGAACCCACCCAGAGGCAGCGTTGTCCCTTCCATAGTATTACCGGCTGCCCTCTGCGCTTCTCCCGCAAGGACAAGCTGAAGAGCCACCTCCTCTCTCACTGCACCTTCTCCTGTGCGCTCTGTGGCCAGGACTTCAGCAGCCAGCAGCAGATGGCGAAGCACTCGCGCAGCAAACACCACCCCTGTGATAACTGCCGTATGGTGTGCGCAACCCCGGAGGAGCTGGAGAAACACAAGTGCTTGCCAGAGGACAGTATCCCCACTGCCCACATTGAGATCACAGTCCTGCCTCCAGAAGACACCGAGAAGACATGACGGAAGAAGCATCAAACTCTTTCTGACACTCTCTGAAATGGTTGGGGGGGGAACTCTTTGTGAGCAGCCTTTTATTTTTCTCTCCTCTTCCATCACATCCACCTAATGTAAATACACACATTCTATTCTTCATCCCTTACCCAAACAACTTAAGGGAAGAGGATAGCTCTAACATAATCGAATATACATTCTTTCTTATTTCTTTAGTCACCTATACTATTTGATATATATCTATACATTATTTATAAATAGTCATTTTTTTCAATGTCAATGGCTATATATCTCCAAATATACATTTTCCTCATCTCACCAGCTGTTTTTCCAATGTGAACAAGCTCAAGTTTTCACCACTGGCAGCAAGGAAAGGACATTTTAACAGAGACACCACAGCAACTTGTGGGGTCACCACATTCAAGGATAATTGCCTTTGATGGGTTAATTAATGACATATTTAGATAATAATTATCTAATTAAAGCCTTACTAGTGATATTCCTCCAAGGTCATATGATGTTTATATGATTTTCATTCGATTTTCCCCTTTCTTTTTTTTCCTCCGAGTGTTGTTACGATTTCACTGCAGTTTGTTGTAAGAGGATTGTGCTCAAAATGTGTGAATGGCGATAAGTTTAAAAGAATATAGTATTTTAAAAACTCTTTGGGAAGGATCAACAGTTGCCTCAGAAAAACTGCCACTTTCTTGGATATGAGCTGAAACCTCGTGTCTCTTTCTTGCAAACACACACACACCCTTGCATATATATTTCTTGTAGGTGTTTCTTTTTTTTCTTGAATCAATATTAGGACCAAAGTTGATGCCTTAGATATGTAAATAAGGAGAGAAACTCGACTATAATGGTAAAAGATGGTCTTACAGAGAAATTTGCATATGATTTTTTTTTTTCAATCTTTTTTTTTTTTTTAAGTAAGGAAAGGTAGTCCCTCCATTCTATAAAGAATGTAATGGCTTTATAAAAAAGTTAAAATAATTCAGAGATGATCAGTGCAGTGTAATGTAATAAAAATACATCTGATGATGATGTAACTAAATGCTGATGATGATAAAGAATGCCATCATTTATTGAAAAAATTATTTCAACTGAATGTTGATTTTTTTTTTTAATTTCTGGATAAATTGACACATAATGTTGATTTTTTTTTCCTTGATAAATCATGAAAGGATTTTTTTTTTGGTTACCCCTTACAGAAATTAAAAAAAAAAAATTGATCTGTTCAGTTGTTATACTTTTTTTCTCTCAATTGATAGATGGCAGTAAACTATCAGTAACATTGATTAGCATAATCAGGAAGATGTTCATATAGAAAGAACTTAATTGGTGCCATGATCAACGAAAGCTGCACCCCTATACCCCATTCCATGAGATCATGAACTCATGGAATTCGTGTAATCTTTACACAAGGGGATAAGAAACAACAACAACTTAATTGGTAGCAGAAATATGAATTGCCAAATGAATTCAATGTTTTGCTCTTTATTGTGTTAGAAATATTTATAAAACCTGGTTCTCTTCCACTCTTATTTGATTGCTGGGTTCTTATAAACTTTCTTAAAATTGAAACAATTTTTTTCAGAACTTTTAAAAATATATTGAATTCTTCTAAGCTTACTTTCTTTTTGCTCTTTGTTGTTTTTTGTTCTGACTCTTTGTTTTTACTTTCTCCCTCTTTAGCAGCTTTTTAATATATTTCTTTGATGGGGTTAAAGGCATGAAAAAAAAATGAAATAGTATTTTTAATAAACTTATTATTATTTGTTTAACTCTTTTTTCTTTTCTTCTTCTCTTTCTCAACACACTTCTCCTTTGCCATTTTATATATTGAAATGTGTTAAAAATATCTAAAATTATATATAGAAAGTAGAACCTTTTTCGAAACAGACATTCCGGCTTGTGGTCACCACTCTATAAAGACAACCATCATGACTGGTTGAGAGATTCTCAACCTGCAATAACCCCAAGACACATTATAGACTGTATTGACTCATCCATTGATGAGTTCTACTCATCCCCGGCAGACACCATCAAAAGTCAAGCTTTACAAGCTTGATGCCTTAATATGATTAAATGGAGATAAGAAAGAAGAAGAGACTCTATAAAGAATAGTTTTCTCATCACCAGAATTACAAATTTGAACCAATATTAATTAATCTTTGGTAAGAAAACATTTATTTTAAATGATAGGGCACTATTTGGATTATAGATTAGAAACATAAGGTAAGCAAGACCAAATCCAAATAAATAAATAGTGTGTGATGTTTTGGTAACAGCATTGGTATCATGATCATTCAGTAAATTTTGTCTGATGATGGTATCAGCACTGTTACTGAAATGTCTTACTCTATTTATTTGGATTTGGTCTTATTACCTTATGTTACTATAAATGACACTTTGGGTCAATCTCTCTTTCTTTCTAATTTGGTGCTGTCCTTTAGAAAAAGAGGTTCTACTGTAATTTAAAACTTGGGAAGTTGATAAGGCACAATTCTATATACAGTTATGAGCGCCATGCGTGGCCTCTGTCACGGTTTGCTTTTTTTTTTGGAATGGCGCCCTCCTATTGGTCGGCTACGATCTCGCCACCTTTGCCCCCCCCCCCCCCCCCCCCCCATTTCTGTAACTATTGTGTTGGAGCGGGTCGCTCCTTAAATAAATGCATATATTAGTTAATAACCAAATGGAATCCTCTCTTCCTTTCTCCCAGTAAGAGACGCCTACGGAAGCCAACAGTACATAGACAGATAAAGCACATAGGCTATAGTTATTAACTAAAATATGCATTTATTTAAGGCGCCAATTTATAATTGTAACAAATAGTATTTGAATCAAAACATTCAATCGGGTAAAACACGGGCGTTGCCCGGGTCATTCGGCTAGTTTGGATTATAAATACAAGGTAATAAGACCAAATCCAAATAGGATTTGGTGTTATTACTGTGTATCTATAATTTGGGAGGTTGAAATAATTTTGGTTTTTAACTTTATACAAGAAAATAAGACCTAATCCAAATAATTTATATTATAACCATGCATAATAAATAAAAATGCAAAATATGCATATAAATTATAATTATGGATTAGGTCTTATTTTCTTGTATTATAATCTATAATCCAAATTGTGCTTTATCGGTTTTTAACCTTTAAAAGATTGTTAAGAGAGCTATACCAAGACTAAACAGAAATTTACATAGATAACCCAAATTCCCAGAGTTTAGAATTCATATAAAAGAATACGAAAATACTACAGTACATTATCCAATGAGGTGCAGAGTTTGGTGATATTTCATTACTTCTTTCTGGGTGATTAAGACATTCTATTTCCACTACAGTATAAACATGAGTTGCTCTGATTAATCTCAGATAAATTATTCCTTGTTGTTGTTGTTAGCGTACACCAAGGCAAGTTTGACTTTTGGTAACTATACGGTCAAATATTCTCCAATTAAGATTAGATATTTGGTTCATATAGTTTTCTCAGCAGTGATTGATATAGAAGTGGTTTGTCTTCTTCCATCTATGCCATTGGCCAAATAAAATTGGCTCTTCCGCCTTTTGGATTGATTTCTCCTCCCAAGGACAAGAGAGAGTGTCCTTCTTCATTCCAAGAATGAAGTCTAAAGCTTATTCTGTCTCCCCTTTTGTGTTAGCCATCCCATTAGGATGTTGTCTGTCCTTTACCAGAGTTGTATTCACACTGGGAGGTACAAATAGAGGTTTTCTATTCATTGGGATTGTGACCAAATGGCATTCTTTAAAACCCTCCAGTACTTTTAGAGAACAAAATTATTCCATACCTCTAGGATTAACAAGGAATCAATTTTTGGATTAAAATAATGAATTAAGAAGGTAATATAATGGCAAATAAGTATTTTATAAAGTTAAACTACAAGAAAAAAAGATCAAATCCAAATAAATTAATATTTTCTTGTAGCTATAATCTATAATCCAAATTGTGCTTTATCATAAAGTTAAATGAAGTTGGCACTATTTAAGCAAATATAAGAAAATTGTGATACACATTTACAAAAGGATCAAAAAATCTATTGCAATAAGTTCGATAAGGTACAATTTGGATTTGGTCTTATTACCTTGTGTTTGCAATAAGTTTGTTTATGATTTAAAAAAACAAGCTCTCATCCTTCAATAGGCAAAATTATAACTGAGAGTGAGCACATGTTGAGCAGGCCCAGTTTGCCCATTGTAGAGCGAAAACTTGCGTTTTTTATATCAAGTAAACTTATTGCAAAAGTTTTGATCTTCTTTTGATATATATTTTTTTAAATTTGGTAATATTTAAAGATAATACAACCACCTTACTTGATTATTTAAGCTTTTACTCTAGCCTGCGATACTTCATTCATGAAAATTGTTCCAACAAATTTGTCTTTTTTCATTTGAGTTGGAAGCTGGGGCAGTTCTCCTTTCAAAGGAGAAGAACTGTGATATTCCAACAGGATCAAAGAACTGGCAGAACGTTGGTTGTAGATAGTGCAACACCAGACAAATAATTTGAATGCTAGGTATAATTTGTTACAAAATTATCCCATTATGGAATAAAGTGATCAAAATATTGAAAAACCTTCTGTTTACCTATATTAAGAAAAAGGCTTCTTCTTCTTTCTTATCTTCATTCAATCATATTAGGGTGTAAAGCAGGGGGGTCGGTGGAAGGCTGGTTAAACCGTTTGGTTTCGACCACTACGACCTGGGTTCGAATCCTGCATTGGACACTTTTTTCTGTTTAAAAAAAATGCTCCAATGGCCCCTGATTCTTGCAAAAGTCCAACCCCACCAGCGAGTGCAAGTAACCAAACGGGGCTCTGGCACATTTGTAAGTGCAAAGTCGAACTGCTTTTCACATGTGTAGACATGTGGTGCGCTTACAGTAAAAGCAGTCGCTAACTACCCACCATGATTATCATGGCCTGTACCACGTATACTAGGGATAAGCAAAAAAAAAAAAAGGGTGTAAAGCTTGAGATTTTGATGGTTGAGATTTGACAACCATCATGATTGGGTGAAGTAGAATGCATCTGCCTTTGTCATTAAGACTGGAAACACTACTCAGTGGCAGGCCGACTTGGCTCCAAAAGAAATGGCCGCCTCTGACATGAGGAACAGACGCCATGTGCAGCCGCTCCTAACATGGAGTACAAGCGCTGCTCATCCTGCATCCCTGGATTAGGAGCCCTTACAGGGTACTATCAGCCGGGCCAGCTGAGCCCAGGTTTTTTAGCGAGCTTGTTACTGCTCTCCCTCCTCCTTTTTCATCTGGGCTTGGGACCGGCAAAGGCTTCTCCTTATTACGTGCAACTAAAAGTTGATGATGATTATTTGCACAATCAGAAGATGCCTTTTTCTTAAATTATTTACCTGATCCCAGTACAATATTTAACTTTTATACTATTTTTCACCTTATGTATATGTCACACATATAGAAGAATTTGTCCTATTAACTATTGAAGCTTATCTAATTTCATACAAATTGTACCATATCATTCAAATTTATGATTGTATATAGTGTCATCTCCAATACAGCCAAGATGGAATGGTATTTTACCCTGTTCTACTCAATTATCTTCGTCTCTTCATTTCTTCTAAAAGAGATCATTCTATTAGATTCTTTAACTTCCTTGGTCTATACATCTCGCTTCATTCTTCACTGTGGTTAACAGATGAACCTCCAATAATCTTTTGAGTAAGCAACCTCCTGAGTATTTCAGAAAGGTACCAAGCCCAAAAGGTCTTTAGTAAAAAAGGTATTTGGTGTAAATAGGGTAAAATTGTTCTCTTTACTAGACTTATAAGAAATTTATATTATTTTTGTAACACATAAGCTTTAGAGACAGTAGAAATACAAGTAATTATAATTTTATAAACATGCTTTGAGCACTGCTCTTCTGCAAACAGCAAATATAGTTCATTCAGACTTGGTATAAATATTATGGGTTGGTCTACCAATGTAGTACGAAGATTTCCTTTTCAGTTGGTCCACGAATGTAGTACGAATATCTCCACTTCAGTTGGTCCACGAATGTAGTACGAATATCTCCACTTCAGTTGGTCTACGAATGTAGTACGAAGATTTCCTTTTCAGTTGGTCCACGAATGTAGTACGGATATCTCCTCTTCAGTTGGTCCACGAATGTAGTACGAATATTTCCTCTTCAGTTGGTCCACGAATGTAGTACGAAGGTCTCCTCTTTAGTTGGTCTACGAATGTAGTACGAAGATCTCCTCTTCAGTTGGTCCAAGAATGTAGTACGAATATTTCCTCTTCAGTTGGTCCACGAATGTAGTACGAAGGTCTCCTCTTTAGTTGGTCCACGAATGTAGTACAAAGGTCTCCTCTTCAGTTGGTCCACGAATGTAGTACGAAGGTCTCCTCTTCAGTTGGTCTACGAATGTAGTACGAAGGTCTCCTCTTCAGTTGGTCTACAAATTTGGTACGAATATATCCTCTTTAGTTGGTCCACGAATGTAGTACGAAGGTCTCCTCTTCAGTTGGTCCACGAATTTAGTACGAATATCTCCTCTTCAGTTGGTCCACGAATGTAGTACGAATATTTCCTCTTCAGTTGGTCCACGAATGTAGTACGAAGTTCTCCTCTTTAGTTGGTCCACGAATGTAGTACGAAGGTCTCCTCTTCAGTTGGTCCACGAATGTAGTACGAAGGTCTCCTCTTCAGTTGGTCTACGAATGTAGTACGAAGGTCTCCTCTTCAGTTGGTCTACAAATTTAGTACGAATATATCCTCTTTAGTTGGTCCACGAATGTAGTACGAAGGTCTCCTCTTCAGTTGGTCCACGAATTTAGTACGAATATCTCCTCTTCAGTTGGTCCACGAATGTAGTACGAATATCTCCTCTTCAGTTGGTCCACGAATGTAGTACGAAGGTCTCCTCTTTAGTTGGTCCACGAATGTAGTACGAATATCTCCTCTTCAGTTGGTCTACGAATGTAGTACGAAGATCTCCTCTTCAGTTGGTCCACGAATGTAGTACGAATATTTCCTCTTCAGTTGGTCCACGAATGTAGTACGAAGGTCTCCTCTTTAGTTGGTCCACGAATGTAGTACGAATATCTCCTCTTCAGTTGGTCTACTAATGTAGTACGAAGATCTCCTCTTCAGTTGGTCCACGAATGTAGTACGAATATTTCCTCTTCAGTTGGTCCACGAATGTAGTACGAAGGTCTCCTCTTTAGTTGGTCCACGAATGTAGTACGAATATCTCCTCTTCAGTTGGTCTACGAATGTAGTACGAAGATCTCCTCTTCAGTTGGTCCACGAATGTAGTACGAATATTTCCTCTTCAGTTGGTCCACGAATGTAGTACGAAGGTCTCCTCTTTAGTTGGTCCACGAATGTAGTACGAATATCTCCTCTTCAGTTGGTCTACGAATGTAGTACGAAGGTCTCCTCTTCAGTTGGTCCACGAATTTAGTACGAATATCTCCTCTTCAGTTGGTCCACGAATGTAGTACGAATATCTCCTCTTCAGTTGGTCTACGAATGTAGTACGAATGTATCCTCTTTAGTTGGTCCACGAATGTAGTACGAAGGTCTCCTCTTCAGTTGGTCCACGAATTTAGTACGAATATCTCCTCTTCAGTTGGTCCACGAATGTAGTACGAAGGTCTCCTCTTCAGTTGGTCTACAAATTTAGTACGAATATATCCTCTTTAGTTGGTCCACGAATGTAGTACGAAAGTCTCCTCTTCAGTTGGTCTACGAATGTAGTACGAGATTTCCTCTTCAGTTGGTCTACGAATGTAGTACGAAGGTCTCCTCTTCAGTTGGTCTACGAATTTAGTACGAATATATTCTCTTTAGTTGGTCCACGAATGTAGTACGAAGGTCTCCTCTTCAGTTGGTCCACGAATGTATACGAATATCTCCTCTACAGTTGGTCCACGAATGTAGTACGAAGGTCTCCTTTTCAGTTGGTCTACGAATTTAGTACGATGATTTTCCTCTTCAGTTGGTCTACGAATTTAGTACGAATATTTCCTCTTCAGTTGGTCTACGAATGTAGTACGAAGGTCTCTTCTTCAGTTGGTCTACGAATTTAGTACGAAGATTTCCTCTTCAGTTGGTCCACGAATGTAGTACGAATGTCTCCTCTTCAGTTGGTCCACGAATTTAGTACGAATATTTCCTCTTCAGTTGGTCCACGAATGTAGTACGAATATATCCTCTTTAGTTGGTCCACGAATGTAGTGCAAATATTTCCTCTTCAGTTGGTCTACGAATGCAGTACGAAGGTCTCTTCTTCAGTTGGTCTACGAATTTAGTACGAAGATTTCCTCTTCAGTTGGTCCACGAATGTATTACGAATATTTCCTCTTCAGTTGGTCCACGAATGTAGTACGAAGGTCTCCTCTTTAGTTGGTCCACGAATGTAGTACAAAGGTCTCCTCTTCAGTTGGTCCACGAATGTAGTACGAAGGTCTCCTCTTCAGTTGGTCCACGAATGTAGTACGAAGGTCTCCTCTTCAGTTGGTCTACGAATGACGTACGAAGGTCTCCTCTTCAGTTGGTCTACAAATTTAGTACGAATATATCCTCTTTAGTTGGTCCACGAATGTAGTACGAAGGTCTCCTCTTCAGTTGGTCCACGAATTTAGTACGAATATCTCCTCTTCAGTTGGTCCACGAATGTAGTACGAAGGTCTCCTCTTCAGTTGGTCTACGAATGTAGTACGAGATTTCCTCTTCAGTTGGTCTACGAATGTAGTACGAAGGTCTCCTCTTCAGTTGGTCTACGAATTTAGTAGGAATATATTCTCTTTAGTTGGTCCACGAATGTAGTACGAAGGTCTCCTCTTCAGTTGGTCCACGAATGTAGTACGAATATCTCCTCTTCAGTTGGTCCACGAATTTAGTACGATGATATTCCTCTTCTCAGTTGGTCTACGAATTTAGTACGAATATTTCCTCTTCAGTTGGTCTACGAATGTAGTACGAAGGTCTCTTCTTCAGTTGGTCTACGAATTTAGTACGAAGATTTCCTCTTCAGTTGGTCCACGAATGTAGTACGAAGGTCTCCTCTTCAGTTTGTCCACGAATGTAGTACGAAGGTCTCCTCTTCAGTTGGTCCACGAATGTAGTACGAAGGTCTCCTCTTCAGTTGGTCTACGAATGTAGTACGAAGGTCTCCTCTTCAGTTGGTCTACAAATTTAGTACGAATATATCCTCTTTAGTTGGTCCACGAATGTAGTACGAAGGTCTCCTCTTCAGTTGGTCCACGAATTTAGTACGAATATCTCCTCTTCAGTTGGTCCACGAATGTAGTACGAAGGTCTCCTCTTAAGTTGGTCTACAAATTTAGTACGAATATATCCTCTTTAGTTGGTCCACGAATGTAGTACGAAAGTCTCCTCTTCAGTTGGTCTACGAATTTAGTACGATGATTTTCCTCTTCAGTTGGTCTACGAATTTAGTATGAATATTTCCTCTTCAGTTGGTCTACGAATGTAGTACGAAGTTCTCTTCTTCAGTTGGTCTACGAATTTAGTACGAAGATTTCCTCTTCAGTTGGTCCACGAATGTAGTACGAAGGTCTCCTCTTCAGTTGGTCCACGAATTTAGTACGAATATTTCCTCTTCAGTTGGTCCACGAATGTAGTACGAATATATCCTCTTTAGTTGGTCCACGAATGTAGTGCGAATATTTCCTCTTCAGTTGGTCTACGAATGTAGTACGAAGGTCTCTTCTTCAGTTGGTCTACGAATTTAGTACGAAGATTTCCTCTTCAGTTGGTCCACGAATGTAGTACGAAGGTCTCCTCTTCAGTTGGTCCACGAATTTAGTACGAATATTTCCTCTTCAGTTGGTCTACGAATGTAGTACGAAGGTCTCCTCTTAAGTTGGTCTACGAATGTAGTACGAAGGTCTCCTCTTCAGTTGGTCCACGAATGTAGTACGAAGGTCTCCTCTTCAGTTGGTCCACGAATTTAGTACGAATATTTCCTCTTCAGTTGGTCCACGAATGTAGTACGAATATATCCTCTTTAGTTGGTCCACGAATGTAGTGCGAATATTTCCTCTTCAGTTGGTCTACGAATGTAGTACGAAGGTCTCTTCTTCAGTTGGTCTACGAATTTAGTACGAAGATTTCCTCTTCAGTTGGTCCACGAATGTAGTACGAAGGTATCCTCTTCAGTTGGTCCACGAATTTAGTACGAATATTTCCTCTTCAGTTGGTTTACGAATGTAGTACGAAGGTCTCCTCTTAAGTTGGTCTACGAATGTAGTACGAAGGTCTCCTCTTCAGTTGGTCTACGAATGTAGTACGAAGGTCTCCTCTTCAGTTGGTCTACGAATGTAATACGAAGAACTCCTCTTCAGTTGGTCCACGAATGTAGTACGAATATCTCCTCTTCAGTTGGTCCACGAATGTAGTACGAAGATCTCCTCTTCAGTTGGTCCACGAATGTAGTACGAAGATCTCCTCTTCAGTTGGTCCACGAATGTAGTACGAATATCTCCTCTTCGGTTGGTCCACGAATGTAGTACGAATATCTCCTCTTCAGTTGGTCCGTGAATGTAGTACGGATATCTCTACTTCAGTTGGTCCACGAATGTAGTACGAATATCTCCTCTTCAGTTGGTCCACGAATGTAGTACGAAGATCTCCTCTTCAGTTGGTCCACGAATGTAGTACGAAGATCTCCTCTTTAGTTGGTCCACGAGGTACGAAGATCTCCTCTTTAGTTGGTCCACGAGGTACGAAGATCTCCTCTTCAGTTGGTCCACGGATGTGGTACGAAGATCTCTTCAGTTGGTCCACGAATGTGGTACGAAGGTCTCCTCTTCAGTTGGTCTACGAATGTAGTACGAAGATCTCCTCTTCAGTTGGTCCACGAATGTGGTACGAATATCTCTTCTGTTGGTCCACGAATGTGGTACGAAGATCTCCTCTTTAGTTGGTCCACGAATGTGGTACGAATATCTCTTCAGTTGGTCCACGAATGTGGTACGAAGGTCTCTTCAGATGGTCTACGAATGTGGTACGAAGATCTCTTCTGTTGGTCCACGAATGTGGTACGAAGGTCTCTTCAGATGGTCTACGAATGTAGTACGAAGATCTCCCCTTCAGTTGGTCCACGAATGTGGTACGAAGGTCTCTTCAGATGGTCTACGAATGTAGTACGAAGATCTCCTCTTTAGTTGGTCCACGAATGTGGTACGAATATCTCTTCAGTTGGTCCACGAATGTGGTACGAAGGTCTCTTCAGATGGTCTACGAATGTAGTACGAAGATCTCCTCTTCAGTTGGTCCACGAATGTAGTACGAAGATCTCTTCAGTTGGTCCACCAATGTGGTACGAAGGCCTCTTCAGATGGTCTACGAATGTGGTACGAAGATCTCTTCTGTTGGTCCACGAATGTAGTACGAAGGTCTCTTCTGTTGGTCCACGAATGTGGTACGAAGGTCTCTTCCGTTGGTCCACGAATGTGGTACGAAGGTCTCTTCTGTTGGTCCACGAATGTGGTACGAAGGTCTCTTCTGTTGGTCCACGAATGTGGTACGAAGGTCTCTTCAGTTGGTCCACGAATGTGGTACGAAGGTCTCTTCCGTTGGTCCACGAATGTGGTACGAAGGTCTCTTCCGTTGGTCCACGAATGTGGTACGAAGGTCTCTTCCGTTGGTCCACGAATGTGGTACGAAGGTCTCTTCCGTTGGTCCACGAATGTGGTACGAAGGTCTCTTCCGTTGGTCCACGAATGTGGTACGAAGGTCTCTTCCGTTGGTCCACGAATGTGGTACGAAGGTCTCTTCCGTTGGTCCACGAATGTGGTACGAAGGTCTCTTCCGTTGGTCCACGAATGTGGTACGAAGGTCTCTTCCGTTGGTCCACGAATGTGGTACGAAGGTCTCTTCTGTTGGTCCACGAATGTGGTACGAAGGTCTCTTCCGTTGGTCCACGAATGTGGTACGAAGGTCTCTTCTGTTGGTCCACGAATGTGGTACGAAGGTCTCTTCTGTTGGTCCACGAATGTGGTACGAAGGTCTCTTCTGTTGGTCCACGAATGTGGTACGAAGGTCTCTTCTGTTGGTCCACGAATGTGGTACGAAGGTCTCTTCAGTTGGTCCACGAATGTGGTACGAAGGTCTCTTCAGTTGGTCCACGAATGTGGTACGAAGGTCTCTTCTGTTGGTCCACGAATGTGGTACGAAGGTCTCTTCAGTTGGTCCACGAATGTGGTACGAAGGTCTCTTCAGTTGGTCCACGAATGTGGTACGAAGGTCTCTTCAGTTGGTCCACGAATGTGGTACGAAGGTCTCTTCTGTTGGTCCACGAATGTGGTACGAAGGTCTCTTCAGTTGGTCCACGAATGTGGTACGAAGATCTCTTCAGTTGGTCCACGAATGTGGTACGAAGGTCTCTTCAGTTGGTCCACGAATGTGGTACGAAGATCTCTTCAGTTGGTCCACGAATGTGGTACGAAGGTCTCTTCAGTTGGTCCACGAATGTGGTACGAAGATCTCTTCAGTTGGTCCACGAATGTGGTACGAAGGTCTCTTCAGTTGGTCCACGAATGTGGTACGAAAATCTCTTCAGTTGGTCCACGAATGTGGTACGAAGGTCTCTTCAGTTGTTCCACGAATGTGGTACGAAGGTCTCTTCTGTTGGTCCACGAATGTAGTACGAAGATTCCTCTTCAGTGCGGGGATGGATGAATACGATCACAATATTTGAGGAATATCTTGGAATGCAACACCTAATACAGTAGAACTTGGATAATTCGAACTTCTTTAATTCGAAAACCTCTTTAATTCGAATATTTATCTTGGTCCCTAGAATTTCCTATATAAATAATTTAACATCTTTAATTCGAATTTTTGGATAATTCGAATTTTTTTATGGTCCCTTGGGGTTCGAATTATCCAAGTTCGACTGTATATCATATCAACACTCCTGTTTAAATGTTATAAACAAACGCCGAATTGGGGGGGCAATATAGAATACGGCTGAATATCGAGCTAATCCAAAAGAAAAATCTAAATATAAAAAATCGATGGCAGAGAAACCAAATAAATTCCTTTCTTCCAACTAATGTACGACTCCAATAAGGCAAAAAAGCAAACAACAAAAAAAAAACCATACAGTTAAACCTGTCTATAGCGCTTCCTCTAAATAGCGCCTCCCTCTCTATATCGCCCGATTTTAAATACGTAGTACGATGCGATTTACATTAAAAGTGACCTGTCTATAGCACCCCCTCTCTATAACACCCTATTTTGGTGAGTCCCAAGATATAGACAGGTTTAACTATATTAATGACATATAACGCGTCAAAGGATTTCATCATTATAATAAGTTAAATATAAGAATTTTATTGTTAATTGCTTTTAAAGGAGGATAAGCCTTCTATTAGCTCAATGACATTGGTAGGGAAGGGTAAATGGGAACCCACAGTCACATATTTTTCATGTAAATCCTATGAGTAATATACTTTTGACTGAGTGTCAATAATAAAGGATTTTGAATTATCTTATTAATATATGCAATTAAAAAGTCAACGTTTTCTAGAAAATATTAAATTAAATAGAAATATAACGCAAAACTGCCTCAGTAAAGTATGATTCCACAATAGCAACGATAATATATTTATGATGCACTAGCGCGCCATCTGTTATGAAAATTCGAAACTATTTTAAACGCGTAAGATTCTTTTTGAAATTAAACAATTTCTACTGCCCTTACTGCAATGGAAAAATTAAAGGGAGGACCTGGCTCATCAGTGGTGAACCCTCCCAGTGGTTTCGCCAGTTTAATCTACCATACCGTTGTTATATTGCATTTTTCGATCTTCCTTTTATAGTGATACTGATGCTAGACTCTTGGACTAGGTATTTTAGATGAACTATGGACATAAGCTTTGAGGACAGTAGAATTACATACATTAATAAATATATAATGATTAATCAATTATAAAAAAATAGTTTTGAAAATTTATTTTATCAAAATATACTAAAAATATAAGTAAAAGATTTGAAGCGTACGAGGATACTTTTCTTTTAAATCCTCGTACGCTTCAAATCTTTTACTTATACTCATCAGAGGATTCCAACTTTCTATATACTAAAAATATGAAGATAAATATTTCAGCTACCGCCATTGTGAATAATTATAGATTTAAAATTTTACACAAATAAATTTACTGGCAATGCGTTTCTTTTAAATATCATCAAATATTATCTCTACAGACCTTACTGCAATGATATGAGGTATTGAATGAGAGGGCTTGGCTCATCAGTAGTGAACCCTCTCATTCAATAACTCATATCATTGCAGTAAGGTCTGTAGAGATAATATTTGATTATATTTAAAAGAAACGCATTGCCAGTAAATTTATTTGTGTAAAATTTTAACGATAGATGGCAATAAAATTTAATTTACTAATTATAGATTTATATAAGTCAAAATGAAAGCGGTGATCATCGTATATTGAGTGAAGAGATAAAATATTTAGTGAAACACAATAAAACACACACTTGATAATCAATGTGAAAATAGTAGAAAAGTGAATTTATACTTGGATCAGGTGTATAAATTGAGAAAAAGGGAATTTCCTGATTGTGTAACTAGAAGTTGCTGATGGCGTGCGCCATCTATCGGAATAAATATAAACTAATAGTTGATTTTAAATTATTCCAGAATTGACCAAAAACGCGTACATGGATAGATTTTATTGAATAAACAAGAAACGATATTTGGTCAATTCTGGAATAATTTAAAATCAACGATTAGTTGATATTTATTCCGATAGATGGCGCAAGCCATCAGCAACTTTTAGTTATACGATCAGGAAATGGCCTTTTTCTCACTTGATAATCAGTTGAGTCATATTGAATTATATTAAGTTCGAAATACGTCATGTTCGTCCCCAGGCGCTTTTTTATTTTGACACGTATAAGCCTAGTGGACATGGCATCTGCCAGGTAAGCGGAACATTGTGGGTTCGATTCCCATCCCTGGACACTTCTATTTTTCCGTTCATCATTACTCTTCATAATTCACCATTCCATACCTCATCCAAAAGGGTTAGAAATAGTCAATATTTCACCTTGATATTAATTTTGATTTTTCATTGAAAAGAAACTCATGCGGTGTAACTTCAAGTTGTCGTTTTAGAAATCGAATTGTAAAATTGGGGTAACTGAAATGTATATTTTCTCTCTTGATGAGCACACACACATTTCAATAAAAAAAACTTTTAAAAAATAAACTATTTCTAATGATTTAATTATTTTTACATTTTTAGAATCATGATTTATAAATTTATCATAGAAGCTTGATACAGTTGCGCATGTCAGTAGAATTGAACTTGTCTATAAAATACTAGACTGCTGTGTGTGGATGTAGTATACTAACAATTGATTACAATATTTAAAATAGGAATTATAGAAACTAGTCCATTCACGATCACTCTGATCACCCAGAAGTTGTAAACTTTGTCAACTTGCATTGTGGGTTGTATTGAGCGAGTCTACATTTTCAGACTTCTGTGTTGTCTGGAAGTATGTTATAATTTGGCTGGAAATATGGAATCAATAGTCCATCCTGACAACCAAGAAGTCTGAAATTTTGTAAAATTTCATTGTTACACCTGTATTGAGCGAGTCTATACATTTTCAGACTTCTCTGTTGTCTAGAACTATAGAGGCCTGTGTCACGTGTACTAGAGATCCCTCTGATATTTTCACGCAAATATTTCTGATATCTGATCGGATATACACTGATGGACAAAACTTAAGGAAGTTGTACCTTTCAGCATGTATATAACGGGATTGAGACAATAACTCTGAAAGATATTACAGTGGCCTTTATTGAAGACACACGATATAACCAAGTGTGAACAAAATTTACTCTGTCAATTAGAAAAAAAAAAAAAAAACAGATTACTGGCGACATCAAAGACTTCCAACTTCCTTAAGATTTTGTCCATGAGTTTATAATTTCAACTGCCATCAATCGATAAAATAACTATTATTTTTGTCAATATATTTCTTTATTGTAAAATATTGTTAACAAAACTGGGTCTTTAGAGAGAGAGAGAGTATTGGATAATAAATATCATAAGAAACATATTAATAAAAAATAAAAGTTAAAAATTGCATAGTATATATCGTAATCACCAGATTTTATTATTGGGAAAGTAAAGACTGGGTGTAAGCCAGAAGAGAGACAAAACGCTGTCAATGGAGGGGGGAAGTGAAGTGTGGA